>AP028909.1:40295125-40685125 GCA_036186465.1 Nesidiocoris tenuis
GTGAACCGACAGATCGCCAGATTACTCCGGACTGTTCCGAATCGAGGAAGATGACACCCGATTCATTCCCACTGAACAGAAACGAACGGAACGGGTCCAATTCTTCCGGCCCTTCGCTGCCCCTTCTCGTCTCTGATAAAATCCTCCATTTCCTGTCCGATAGCGAACTCGCCAACCTGATAGTTGCTTATCACCATGTCGATTCACCTTCAATCCAGTCGATGAAGCAACAGTGGAAAAAATCTTTTCCCAGCCGTTCATCTCTCTACGTTGAATCTAATAATGAAGAAGAAATCGTCTTCTGAAACCAGGTTGACGAATGTCTATAAATTATAGTTTTTCTATAGAGGCAAACTATTCCATCGGAGTTGTACCACTTTAAAATAATTATATTATTTGGACAAAACTGTTATTGCGATTCGAAAAAAATTGGTACCTAGGTATTCATAAATACAAATTGAAAATTTGTAAACATGCTCAATAAATAACATTGTTTAAACGCTCGGTCAGTTATTCCAATTCCTTTTTCATACGTCAATAGAATACAGTCTAAAATGACTCAGGTTCGGATATCTTATAGCACAAAGGAAAGAAAAATGGCCAAAACAGGCATTTTGAGAAAAATGTGAAGTTTTTCAACGAGTTGCAAAATATGAAATTCCTCCCGGAACTTTCAACTTCACAAACAGATTCTCAAAATGGAAAATGTTCGTTCTGTCATGATCTTTGTTCCATTTTGAGCAAGAAATGTCATAAAATACCAATTACAAAACTTGCCAAAAATCCACGTAGATACGTAAAGTCGCCAGAATAAAGAAATGCCCTCGTATTCTACGAGGTAAAAATAACATTTTAGGAGGATCGCAAAAAATATTGGTACTTCCATTCAGCTGGTTAATGTGAGAGGTACGATACCATTTTTGAAGCTTATCTCGACTCTTTAAATCGGTTTCTGACAAAACCATATAAATTAACTAGTTTTCTACCAGATTGCTCTAGTTCATCTTATACTGGATTAAAACCAAGAATTGATCGTCCAGATTTAATTAATTACTCATTTACGGGATGGTCGATGCACGAGATACTCACGGTCAACTGGTGTCGATATCGTATTGCAAACAGTCAAGCCGTACTGTCCACTCGGATCATTACTTTTCGTAGCGAGGACGCAGTATTCTTTGTGAGCAGCTAAACAGCAAAGGGCCGGCACAATTTTACTGTGAACCTGCAATGCACAAATTTTTTTTAGCTCAACTTCTATATAGAAAATTTCTAAATCGGATAAGTCATTGAACCGGAAAGGTACCTCGTTGTTATTTGTGTTCCAAAAATTGACGTGAGTGCCAGTTTGTCCAGGGTATGAGAAGACGAGTGTCTTGCTGAAATAGCCCCATTTGTAATCGGGCCTGATAATGGCGAAATAAACGAACGAGTCCACAGCGAAAGCAACACGAAGCGACGAGCCTTCCCATACACAGCACGAGATCACTCTTCCGGGAATTTTCAAAGTGCGGATCAGCTGAAAAGGCGAAGAAGAACAGAAAAACATGAGCCACAGGAGATTATACAGCCGACTATTACTGTTCCTGTAAACCACCAGCTGCTTGAAAACGAAAACAAACTCACTTCACCGTAGAGAGAGACGAACTGGACGACGTTGGACTCTCTGTTGTCATCTGGCAGGACAGCGGATCCGACGACCGCCAGTATACTTCCGTTGTGGTTCCAGCAGCAATTCACTGCGTTCATGTGCGTATCCACAATGATGGGAGCTGCGGCACATAATCACCACCGATTGAATACCAAACCAAAAATTGTTGATTAGGGGAGTATTGGCTTAAAGGGCTAGTTGGCACACGGCTTTCATTTCAGACTGTGGATGAGTATTTACCTACTGAGCATTTCAGTGTGCAGTGCTTTCATTCCCTAATTTTGTGTATCTATTTGCAGCCGTCAGGGGAAAGAGTGGGGTAGGTTGGCATAACGATGAAACCCATGCCAACTAACCCTATCGCTTATGTTGAATGCCCAAATGATGGTGCCGAAGGGTTGCGTACGTAGTTAATTAATGCAAAGCACCTATTAAGCCAAATAGCATAAATCATAAAATCAAATAGCAGCAAATAAGGCAGACAGATGACCCGGGGGAAGAGCTTCAAAACAAACTAAATTCATCAGCAGCCCCTGAATTGTGTGAGATTCATTATATCGTCCCACTCTATGCAGAAGGGCGAATGTGGAAAAATCGATTTTCGGGTTATGTTTGAATCTTAAAGATTTTTTCGCGGGGAATTCGAATTTGAAGAGAGCTGGACGATCTGACCAACCAGAAAGGAGTTATTTGGGGAGAAAGAGGAGAGAGTATGGGGCGAATGTAGATCTCAAGGGCGAATATGGCCGTTTTTGAGGTTCCGCCTAACCCAGAAGCCACAGGTTTGTGTCTTTTTGAATGTTTTTGAAAACTAGGAAAGTAGTAACAACAAAAACTACACTTGAACATTGTTCATCTCGCTACAAAAAAAAAACGCGATTTCCTAAAGCCTGCATTTTCCACATACGCCCTTCTGCCTGGACTGGGACAATATCTCGTGCAGATTTTCCAATGTACCTAAAGTTTCCAATATCTATAGATCGTAAACCTTTAGTTTCCGAGAATTACTCACAATCGTCATTGTGATTCTTCATGATCTGGAGTTGTCCTGTTTGGTAGCAAATGGCAAAACAAGGGCATTCTTTCTCGACGTACCCATTCCTGCCGTCGTACCAGGACATGGACACAACTGGTACTCCTGTCATCACCATGGCTGATGGGAAGCAGTGTATATCGATTTTCATCTAGAAGCAACGATTTCCTCTGAATGAAATTCAGCAAATGAAAGGCGTCAGAAGATTTCAATGAATTCCTTCCGAAGTAAAGTACCTGCAGTTAAAAACGGTTAAACCTACCGAGAAATTTCCTTGATTATCGTACACTTGGACCTCTCCATTCTTCAAACTGAATACAAGCCAACGGCCGTCAGGAGACCATTGGACGCCAGTTAGAGGCGTACCTTTGAGCTCAATTCCGAAAATTCGATTCCCGTCGACAGACCCGACTATAACAGCTCCTGTTCAATAAAAACTAAACATTCTAAAAACAATAGGCGTACAAGTAATACAGATTATCTATTTAGCAAATATTGCGAACAATAAATCGACTGTCAACCAGTGAAAGCAATACATTACCATCTTCGTAAACAATACAGATTTTCTGCCCATCCGAATCCCAAGCCATGCCCTTGACCACAGATTTGTTTCGGTTGTTTATCATTTCTTCATGCCAGTCCCCCTGAAGCAACAAAATAAATCAAATAATTTTCTGTTTCATTTTGAACGACCGCGAGAATAATTAATGCTACAGCCAGAAAACGGACAAATAAACCTGGGAACTTCAGGGAGGCCAACAAAACGGAGATTTTTTTAAATATTTGTGGGTTTTTAGTTATAAATCAAAAACTGAGCATTTTTGCGAGAGGATCACTCGAGTATAAATTAAAGCAGACAAAAATGCTTACGAATTGAGCTAGTCAAATAAAAATTTTTCACACAGCCATGGTTAGAATACATAGGCTCGAAGATAGGCCAAAGTTCCCAAATTAAAACTACCTACCAGAAAATTTGCGTTTTCCCTGAGTTTAATCACCAACACACTCAGTTTACAAAATCCAACAGGTTTGAGGAAAGTTGGGAATTCTCGCTAGCTACCCTCGTTTTTGCCACCAGATGATTGGACTATTAGGCACGAATGACATCTGTTGATCTGTACACCAATGCCAGAAGATGGGCGAAGGTCAGGGTCCAACGGCTCAAACAATTTTGAAATTTACCCAAGAAGAAACTCACTTTGTAAATTGTCCACACAATAATCAGGCCATTTTGGTCGCTCGTCGTCAATTTTTCATGCTGTTCATTCCAAGTGATGACTTGAACTCTCCCTGTGTGGCCGGAAAGTGCCTGGTTCATCGACAGAACTGCGGTGTTTCCCGCTCCTTTGGATCTCCCTAATATTGAAAGCGTACTTCATAGAACCGCTCTGAGGAACAGTGCGTAACAGAATCTTAGCATAATATTATTGCAGAATACTCGATGTTACCGGAATCGAGCTTCAGCACTTTCAGAAGTCCGTCATCGCCTCCGACCGCTATCCAACCTTGTCTGCTGTTCCAGGCCAGACAGTGGATTTTTGTGTTGTTGGAAATAGCTATCTGGGGAAGGTAAAAAGACACCTATTACAAGAGGTGAACAAAAAATCGAACGGCAAATGGCGGCTTCAACATTTCAGCGCACAAGTCACAACATTCCTTGCATCAGTTTTTAGGGGCGATTTTTCCCAAAACCAAAAAACCAGTATTGACCTCTGAAAATACAGTGATTTTGACGGAGTATATGAATAAATAGTTTTTGAACAATATGGAACCCAAAAATCCATCTGAAAATATCGATTGGCGGTTTTGGCTCTCCTGTAACGGGCGACGTTGATGATTTTGACACTTACTTTTTTACTCAGGTAGACGAACATGGTAGAAGCAGTTACTCAACAGTTTATCCTAAAAAATAACAAAAGATTAGACACAGTGAATCATGGGCAGGATGCCTGCTTCAGACCAGGGAACCTCATAGTAGATACGATAGTAACCAACTGTTGGTGTAGATACGAACAACAATCGTCTGCTACTCAACAACAGAAAATTATTTTTTACTTCCATATTTACGAGATGAATGGAAACGTACTGTAATCGTTCTAAAATCTTAACGGAGCTTCAGAAAAAACTTCAACTCATACAGTTTTACTCAGATTCACTTCTTGAACAATGTGTGAGCATTCGCAAAAATAGCAATATCTCTCTCAATTCTCAACCTTTTTTAAAATTTCTTGAACTGGGATGTTCGTCTCAGTAAGACCAGTCACCCTAACCGTAATTTGAATAACTCAAAGTACTTCCGATATATTAGCACTTGGTGGTTTCTATTGTATCGTCTGCTGGCCACTAAAATGGACCTATTTGATTCTTCTTGGTTTTAAAATCTGTTTTACCTTGCAGAATGTTTTTTTTTCATTCCGTTAACTTGACGTACTTTTTACTTATCAAGCGGGTGGGTTTTTTTTTTTGGGGAATGGCATGATTTACAAGTCTATGAAATGAACCGACTTTTCCATGCCACCTGTAGGATTCGAACCGAGGAAGGAAGATTTGCGGTTTCAGTCTGACCCTGGTATTCTTGGCTATTCAACCTTTAGGGCCTATTGAATAAAATTAATCAATTTTTTTGTTCCTTACGTGCTGTATTGTCAATAAATTCAACCGGTTGCTGATCAAGATACTTTTTCAATTAAATCATCGTCGAAGGACCTGCAGCTGAATCGCTTGTGTTGTTTGGTTGTCTTCGACTGCCGAATGATTTGAGTTTGAGGATTCTAGCCTATAGGGAAGATTAATACTACTTCTATTGATGAAGGGGAACTTGAATGAGATTTTATTTTCAACCAAAGAATCTTTAGACAGGAAACAGGCCGACGGGAAACAGTGTTGCCAAGGTGCGGACGTCAAAAACCCCTGAGACAACGTCGAAAAACCCCCAAATTCCCCCAAATGTGTAAAAAATCCCCGAAAAACCTAAAAGTTAAGAACGAATTCAACATAAACTATTTCGCATAAAACATACCTAAATCCATATTATACAAGTTAAATAGTGCTTTAAACTACAAACCGTTTAATACTCATTCTTTCTGACAACCTAATAGGTAGTACCTATGTATCAGTAAAGTCAGTCAATAAACAGACTAAACCATCAATACAAATTAGGTGTACCTACCCACAAGTAGGTAGACGTACATCCCAAATTATTGATCTCTATTTAGTACCTATCTTCCAATCAAATTGGCTGTGCAGTGTCAGTCTTAGCTGTTATTTATCTGCTGTACTTAGCTGTTATTTCTTCAGTTTTGAACTTTTTCGTAGTCCCCCCAACTTCCACGAAAACCCCCAAGAAAAACCCCCAAAAAATGTCACCCCCAAAATCCCCTTCTGGCGAAGAAAAACCCCCAAATTTGGGGGGAAAACCCCCAACTTGGCAACACTGACGGGAAAGATCGTGTTCATGGTCAACTCTGTCAAGATTCAAGTTACCAGGGTGATCGAAAAACATCAACAATGCGCTATCAGCGCTTGTGATAGGGTTCTAGAATTCATTTTTACAGAGCCGGGTTCTGACCCGCCCCCTTTTTCAACTTGATAAAAATGATAGTGATGCCTAAACGAGTCTGAGCATTCGCATAAATACGAATTTTGCTTTATTTTTCATGCTTTTCGGAATTGTAGGCACTTAGGTATGTATTTGAATAAGAACACATACTTCCAGATTTAAATACGCAAATGGCTTTGTCAACCATCCTGTTTTGGGAGGACTATTTTAAAGGGTTTCCGTCCCGTGAAGTTTTCTGGAATCCATACAATCGAACGATTTCTTGGGTTAAGAATTGGGGTTGTCAGTCCTCGGACAGGGTTGATTTTTACTGAAACTTGAGAAAAAACCAATTGATCAAGGATCAATCATACTTCCACGGGACTGATAGCAATAGCTGCATGGTACTGACATTTTTCAATTCAAACTCCTCCACCACCGACTTAATGAATCATATATGATATGGTAATAACTATAATAATTAACCATATATGGTAATAACTGAAACATGCTTTTATATTGAATAATATTGAATAATAACTATAATAACTAACCATATATGGTAATAACTGAAACATGCTTTTATATTGAAAAAGGTACAACAACATAACTAGGTAACAAAAAAGTTAGAACGTCGCACACTCAGAAATGATATTGATTCACCCATGGTAGGTATTGACAATTCCTATGTTCGGCGTAAAAAATAAAATTCATCATTGCTTCTAGAAGAAAGTAATGTGCATAGTGGATAGTTATTTGTGTGAGAAAAACATTGGTCTCACTGTCATAGGACGGCTAGAACTGGGTCGATTCATCAAAATTGCCCATTTTCTGAGAATCACTCATATAAGAACCTTCCAGTGCTTTAATGCTCTAGTACCGTTTTTATTTGCCACCTGTTTGAATCCGAATTTTCCAGATTTCAAACGATGAAAGCCGAGCCGGCTCGCTTCAGAAGAAGAGCTACGGCTCAAGCGTTCCTATCGTCTATCTCCTTGGACGGATCGTTGCGGACGATCGCCGGTTCAGCCCAAAAATTCGCCGAGGAAGTCGACACCTTTAATGATTCCTTGGCCGGGCGGACGTTAACCACGAAGGAAAAGTCGCTCGTTGAAAATGGCCGATTTTCAAAGAACGTTTCGCCAACTTTGAAAAATAACGCCGACTCTTCTTTCCTGAATTCGTCCAGCGACAGTCATCCCAACCTTCTGTCGAAGTTTTTCGACTCTGATAGCGGACCGTCGAATTTCTTCTCTCTTCCATTCCGCGAACGGTGAGAGATTACATTTGGGGGCCTTAACTCTACAAAAAAAATTCAAGAATGAGGAACTTGCATTAGAATCAGTGGTTTTTGTTTTGGTGCAGTGTTCTTTATTAGTTTTCGAGCTGGCAGAGCGCGCACTGGCAACAAATGGCTAGAAAGCATAAAACTATGAGAAATTGTGTTATTCCCATGGATGTTTCTCATTGCCATCTTGTCGGCATGTTTTAGATATCTAAGAAATGGCCTATGGAAACACTTTACTTACCGACTCATTCTGTTATTTACAGGACAAGCACCATCGGGAGTGAATACGGAAGTGAAAAACACTACGGTTCCCTATCTTACAGGAAAAGGTTATTGCATCACCAGTTGCCGGATGATAAGCTTCAAGGCATATTCAGCAGTTCCGAGAGTATGCAGTCTGCGGGAGGTAATTTCCAATCCAAATTGGTTATCATCTCTGAATTATGGTGTATCTGTAGACTTCATGTTCACCCAAGAGTTCAATCTGCAACCAAGAGTTTTAGTCGAGAGATTTAGCGAAGTCTTGAAAAATTAAATTGATTTTCAGTTGGCAGTAACATTTTTTTTGTGTGCCCAGGTTCTTCGAATAAAAAAGAAGTCACTTTTCTCAAATGCTTATCCAAAACTCAAAAACTTCGAGGGCAGAGGATCGTGGTTTTGTCGCAGAAACAGAAGATACCCCTATCCGTGTTTTCTGTCATCCCGTATCACAAGTTCAGGTAAATAGGTACCATTCTCTAATCTGCAGCCAGGGCCGGAGGGAAATGTCACGAGTACTCCCAGTGGGCGAAACATTCAGAAATAAATTGATAGAACTTGAGAACCGACACAATGAATAGCTGTAACCAATATCTTGCCGTTATTGGCTCCCGAGCCGCTGAAAACAGGAAGCTCTCATCTTGAACCCAAACATTTTCCAGAGTCGATCCTCGAGGCTGCCGTCGAAGAAACACATCAGGGCCAGGACCTCGTCCTTTGTCTTCGATCAACGACACTCTCGATCCTTGGACAATGTTGGGCATAGAAAAAGCTTGCGATGGCCAGGTGAAAATCCAAGTTCAAGTCCGTTAACCTGTAGCCAGTCCCAACATTATTTTTCCCTGTTTTTTCTATCGCTATATGTCTATTCTTCAATCTCAATCTTTCTTTCGGGTTTAGAATTTTAAGTAATTTTTTCATGCTAACTTTTTCAAGCCTTGAGGATCCCAAAATAATATATCTCCACTGTAGAGCTGGGCATGAAGACAAAGCCGGAAAACGAATCAAATTAGCTTAAAAAAATTAATATGTGCAAAATAATTCACAAAAACATATTGATACCTTAAAGCACAGAGGGCAGATGTCCATTTTTTCGATTTTGAGATATTGGTATCACTGAATTTGTGAGATCGCGCTCTCTCCAGTGCACACCAACAATATGTCCAGACTCGACTGGAAACCCCTTAAAAACCCGAAAAAGTGAATGGCAGATGTCCAGAAGATCCATTTATCGGAGAGCACAGAAGGCGGTCCAGGATGTCCATGCGAGGATTCTAATTCTGCTCAAAAGGCATAATATGCCAATATTATAATAATATGCCCCAATGATGCCCAATAATATGCCAATAATATGACCAACATATTCCCGGACATATTATGCCCGGGAATATGTTATTTTATTCGTTATACCATAACGTTTGTGCACTTGGCGTCAGCTGTTGTTCATCCGCGCCTTACTATAATAATTAATAATCAAACTCGAAGTCAATCTCTCAATGAAACAGTAACTCATGGTCAAACACAAAGTCAAACTCACAATGAAACCGAAAACTCAAACTCATCGTGAAACACAAAGTCAAACTCAACAATCAAACAGAAACTTGAACTCCCAATCGAAATTGAAGTCAAACTCACAATGAAACAGAAACTCAAAGTCATAGTCAAACACAAAGTCAAGCTCACAATTAAACAACAACTTAAACTCATAATCGAAATCAAAGTCGAACTCACAATGAAACAGAAATAGTCAAACACGAAGTCAAACTAAACAATGAAACTGAAACTCAAACTCATAGTCAAACACAAAGTCAAGCTCACAATTAAACAAAAACTTGAACTCATAATCGAAATCTAAGTCAAACTCACATTGAAACAGAAACTTAAACTACCAATCGAAATCGAAGCCAAACTCACAATGAAACAGAAACTCACACTCATAGTCAAACACGAAGTCAAACTCAACAATGAAACTGAAACTGAAACTCATAGTCAAACACAAAGTCATACTCACAATGAAACAGAAACTCAAACTCATAATCGAAATCTCAGTCAAACATGTAACAGAAAGTCAGACTCATGATCGAAATCGAAGTCAAACTCACAATGAAACAGAAACTTAAACTCATAGGTAATCGACATTGAAGTCACATGAGTTTGAGTTACTGTTTCATTGTGAGTTTGACTTCGATTTCGATCATGAGTTTGAGTTTCTGTTTCACTGTGAGTTTGACTTCGATTTCGATCGTGAGTTTGAGTTTCTGTTTCATTGTGTGTTTGACTTCGATTTCGATCATGAGTTTGAGTTTCTGTTTCACTGTGAGTTTGACTTCGATTTCGATCGTGAGTTTGGAGTTTCTGTTTCATTGTGAGTTTGACTTCGATTTCGATCATGAGTTTGAGTTTCTGTTTCACTGTGAGTTTGACTTCGATTTCGATCATGAGTTTGAGTTTCTGTTTCATTGTGAGTTTGACTTCGATTTCGATCATGAGTTTGAGTTTCTGTTTCATTGTGAGTTTGACTTCGATTTCGATCATGAGTTTGAGTTTCTGTTTCATTGTGAGTTTGACTTCGATTTCGATCATGAGTTTGAGTTTCTGTTTCATTGTGAGTTTGACTTCGATTTCGATCGTGAGTTTGGAGTTTCTGTTTCATTGTGAGTTTGACTTCGATTTCGATCATGAGTTTGAGTTTCTGTTTCACTGTGAGTTTGACTTCGATTTCGATCATGAGTTTGAGTTTCTGTTTCACTGTGAGTTTGACTTCGATTTCGATCGTGAGTTTGGAGTTTCTGTTTCATTGTGAGTTTGACTTCGATTTCGATCATGAGTTTGAGTTTCTGTTTCACTGTGAGTTTGACTTCGATTTCGATCATGAGTTTGAGTTTCTGTTTCATTGTGAGTTTGACTTCGATTTCGATCATGAGTTTGAGTTTCTGTTTCATTGTGAGTTTGACTTCGATTTCGATCATGAGTTTGAGTTTCTGTTTCATTGTGAGTTTGACTTTGATTTCGATCATGAGTTTAAGTTTCTGTTTCACTGTGAGTTTGACTTCGATTTCGATCGTGAGTTTGGAGTTTCTGTTTCATTGTGAGTTTGACTTCGATTTCGATCATGAGTTTGAGTTTCTGTTTCATTGTGAGTTTGACTTCGATTTCGATCGTGAGTTTGGAGTTTCTGTTTCATTGTGAGTTTGACTTCGATTTCGATCATGAGTTTGAGTTTCTGTTTCATTGTGAGTTTGACTTCGATTTCGATCATGAGTTTGAGTTTCTGTTTCATTGTGAGTTTGACTTTGATTTCGATCATGAGTTTAAGTTTCTGTTTCACTGTGAGTTTGACTTCGATTTCGATCGTGAGTTTGGAGTTTCTGTTTCATTGTGAGTTTGACTTCGATTTCGATCGTGAGTTTGAGTTTCTGTTTCATTGTGTGTTTGACTTCGATTTCGATCATGAGTTTGAGTTTCTGTTTCACTGTGAGTTTGACTTCGATTTCGATCGTGAGTTTGGAGTTTCTGTTTCATTGTGAGTTTGACTTCGATTTCGATCGTGAGTTTGAGTTTCTGTTTCATTGTGTGTTTGACTTCGATTTCGATCATGAGTTTGAGTTTCTGTTTCTTTGTGAGTTTGACTTCGATTTCGATCATGAGTTTGAGTTTCTGTTTCTTTGTGAGTTTGACTTCGATTTCGATCATGAGTTTGAGTTTCTGTTTCATTGTGAGTTTGACTTCGATTTCGATCATGAGTTTGAGTTTCTGTTTCATTGTGAGTTTGACTTTGATTTCGATCATGAGTTCAAGTTTCTGTTTCACTGTGAGTTTGACTTCGATTTCGATCGTGAGTTTGGAGTTTCTGTTTCATTGTGAGTTTGACTTCGATTTCGATCGTGAGTTTGAGTTTCTGTTTCATTGTGTGTTTGACTTCGATTTCGATCATGAGTTTGAGTTTCTGTTTCACTGTGAGTTTGACTTCGATTTCGATCGTGAGTTTGGAGTTTCTGTTTCATTGTGTGTTTGACTTCGATTTCGATCATGAGTTTGAGTTTCTGTTTCTTTGTGAGTTTGACTTCGATTTCGATCGTGAGTTTGGAGTTTCTGTTTCATTGTGTGTTTGACTTCGATTTCGATCGTGAGTTTGGAGTTTCTGTTTCATTGTGTGTTTGACTTCGATTTCGATCGTGAGTTTGAGTTTCTGTTTCATTGTGTGTTTGACTTCGATTTCGATCATGAGTTTGAGTTTCTGTTTCATTGTGAGTTTGACTTCGATTTCGATCATGAGTTTGAGTTTCTGTTTCACTGTGAGTTTGACTTCGATTTCGATCATGAGTTTGAGTTTCTGTTTCTTTGTGAGTTTGACTTCGATTTCGATCATGAGTTTGAGTTTCTGTTTCATTGTGAGTATGACTTTGTGTTTGACTATGAGTTTGAGTTTCTGTTTCATTATTGAGTTAGACTTTTTTAAATCGATTATTAATTTTATTATTGTTACGATGTATTGCAGGAAGTTTCATACGGGCAATTCCTCGCGCCCTCAAAAGTCTGCCGGTCGAATGATGTTGAATCGTTGAAATCGCACACGGTGGTTTCCAGGTATGGTTGGTTTTCTTTTACTTTGGGGCTGATAAACAGTCGATTTTGACTCGTTAACGTTGCTAACTTATTTGTTACTGTTGGTCTTGTGTTCAGATGTTATTCGCACGACTCTGGCAGCGTTCACCGTTCTTATCCCGTTTCACCTCCCATCAGCGCAGACAAGGGTAAGCGCCTCTTTACTTCACGTATAACCTCTATTGTGGTATATCATCACTAAATCTTATCACTGATCTTTCTTGTTCTCAATGAAATGAAATTCTGGTTGATTCCTAATAAATTAGCCTAAATTAGCTTTCCTGAATTGAATTTCATTCAAGCTGACAGGATGTTCTTCATATGGCCTTGTAAGTTTTGTATCTGCCGAATGCTATCAATCTGTTGTGTTCAAGTGTACATTGTGGATTGTCCGTATCACTTGAATTAGTTGAATTGATTGTATGCAAAACTCCTCAATCATGGGACATGACTATTTCTAATTTTTGCACTGTAAATTATCCGGAACATGAAATTTTCGGTATCTGTCGTGTTTATGTCGCTCAATGTTTCTATTATTTAAGGATTTCCTGGAAAAAATCGTATTTAAACGTTTTCTTGGAAATTCAATTAAGACCAAATACTGGGTATCCGCGATTGACCACCCCCATTATTTATTATTATAAGTACATAAATATACTGAAGTGGCGCCATTCTACTTTTTTCATATTTTTACTGTTATCAGCTACAATAATTGTTGTAATGATGCAATAATAAGTTGTCGCACAGAACTGTACAGATTTTTCTATATTTTCGTGGAAACTACCTAGATCAACTTATTGAAACAGGGTGTCCGAGACTGAATACATAGTATTACTTTTTCGGTTTATTCTCAACTTCATTAAAATCTTTGCTGTGTTTCCGGTTTTTCTCAATTATGGCTGTTTCGTTCTTTTTACGTCAATGTTCTGCAAACGCTCCCGAATTTTTCCGCATGTAGATATATTTTTTCTTCGCTCGTATTAAATGGGTACCAATTGTAAAAATTATGTTTCAATTTCAGAATTTTGAAAAATTCTTTGACTAATCAAAAATCGATTTAGCCCTCAATTGAAGGGCCCAATAACTTTGTATATCGATGACTCAATTTTTTGAACAATGTGAAAAAATAGTTATTTCTAGTCAGAATGTTTTATTTCAGGTTCGGATTACACGGATTACGATGCAAATGCTCTTGACGACCCAGAATTGATAGCTGGAAAACATAAACGTCTGCTACCGTTTTCTAGTTATACGGTGAGCGCGTTAATTGCATTTAACGCTTGCAATTATCAATGTACCACTAGGCTTTTTTATTTTTTACTCTCATACTTACAGAGTAAATGTGAGCGTCTGAAAACTTTCCCTCATACACTTTTGCTCAGAATCTTCCTGAACTGTCTTCCTGTCTGTGTGTCAGTCTGTGGTCATTTACAGAAATGGCCATTGCTCCCTCAATTTTTAACCTTTTTTCAAATTTCTCGAACTGGAATGTCTTGATAGGACCTAACACCCTGTTTAATCGGAATTTGAATAACTCACAGTAATTCTGATATATCAGCACTTCCAGTGTGTTTTATCCTATTTTTTCCTGGCCATAAAAATTAACCGATTTGAGCGGTCTTGGTCCTAGTATGTCTTTTCCACCTTGCGAATAATATGTACATTTTTTGATTATGTGCTTTATTTATGCACCATCGGTTTTTGCAGACTTCTGTGATACTGTACGTCAGATCGACAGACTTGAAGAAAGAACTCAACGACAAGTTCAAAGAGAAATTCCCCCATATCGAGCTGACATTGAGCAAGCTGAGGAGCATCAAACGCGAGATGAGAAAAATCGCAGCTCCCGACCTTCTCACCACTGCTTACTCCTACGTGTTTTTCGAGCGCTTGATATTCAAAAATCTGGTCAACAAACAGAACCGGAAGTTGTGCGCAGGAGCGTCTCTGATTCTCGCTGCCAAATTGAACGACATAAAAGGCGAACCGCTCAAACACATGATTGAGGTACGATTCTCACCTTCACTCCAATTGCTAAAGTCCATTAAGAACAAAAGGTATGATGCATAACGAATTAAGCCGGAGGATAGGCGTGTTTATTAAAGAATTAGGCAAATCAAGACACCAATCGATGCACCATGAGAATTTGATTTGGGAATGGGGAATGTAGTAGGTCGATTTCACCCGTTTAATTTTTCTAGAGGGTAATTTTCAAAATTAATCATCAACGTACCTCAATTCTCCATTGTGAAAACTCTGAAAACGGTCAAAAAAGAAGATAGCTGGTGTTGGCCAGGCCAGAAAAATAGAATGAAATTTCCACCAATCTGCAGAATGTCTCTGGTTGAAACAGGTTATGTATCAGTTCCCGATCTACCCAGTGGGTCATGAATATTATTGATAGACTTGACTTTCTCATTCACAGAAAACCGAGTCCATCTTGCGATTGAACCGTCGCGAACTGCTGGTCTCGGAGTTCGCCATCCTCGTCGCTCTGGAGTTTGGTCTTCACGTTCCGACGCATCACGTTCTGCCCCACTACCACCGACTTCTTTCGGAGACCTAGTATTCGCTCAACGCAGCTCCCCAGTTTCGGAAAATGTGCTTCTCTTTCATCTAACAGCATTTTCCAAGTGGAGACAATTCGAGGGAGCCAGTGTTGGTCGAATTGGTCAAATGACAACGGACTTCGGTCAGTTTATGGGCTGGACCTACGATGAATGATGTGGTGCTTTATTTTAATAATTCGCCCTATCAGCTTCCTTTTGATCGGGTACTAATCCTTTTGGACGTGGCAAAAGCCCATACCAGACGTCAGACTGTTCCCTTCCCCATCCCACGAACATACACAGACCCAATTCTTGGATTGGCTGATCCTATGTGTAGTATATCACTTCGAGAATTGTTTCCAAAGAAATTCCAAACATAGCATCCTAAAAAATTAACAAATAAAAAGTCAGTTTCTGTTCTGCGTTCAACCAGCATCTTACTGCTAGTATATTACATTTGGCGACGAGGATAAAACTAGAAAATGGGGCCAAAACAGAACCCATCGACAAGCAAAAATACAGCCGAAGATGGAAATGACGGTGCTCTAAAATTTTCCGATTTTTCGATAAAATGTTTCGACCCAACCATCGAAGACTGGGAATATTATTCTCAACGTTTTAAAGTATGCATCGGTGCCAGTAAAATTACGGATGAAACTCTAACGAAAGACTTGCTCTTATCTAGGATGAGCCCTGAACCATTTCGGTTACTTGTAGACCACTTTAGACCTCGCGAACTGCGTAGCGCCCCAATCGAAGAAATTTTTGACTTTTTAGATAAATTTTATGTGACTGCAAGCAGTCCATTTGCTGAAAGATGCATATTTTCCAAAGAATATCGACGTGATGGAGACACCTTGGGAAATTACGTTAACGAATTGAGACGCATCGCTGGTAAATGTGATTTTGGGACATCGCTCGACGAAAGACTACGAGACCAGTTCATTGCGGGACTTTCAGACGACGAGTGGCAACAAGAAGTGATCAAAAAATTTCCTGACGTTCGCTGTACGTTTAGAGAAGTAGAACAATTTGTAAAATCACTTGAATTGGCTCGACAACAACAACATCGAATGAAAGAAGAAATCAAGACAAATTCATCAAACACTCGTCAAGTTCAACGAGACACAACAAAGAAAAGCGTGCCATTGGTCCTCATCAGAGGAAAACATTGCTTCAGGTGCGGGGATAAATTACATAAAAACACAAATTCCTGCCCAGCTCTGAACTCTACGTGTCAAACATGTGGAAAACGAGGCCATTTCCTAAAAACTTGTATTATAGATGGACGAGCTATAATTCAAGGCAACTACAAGGGACAAAACAAAGGCCAAGTAAATTACATACAAAATAAAAATAACGACACTTCTCAAGAATCTGATTCTGAAAACGACGAAGCAACATCTGCAGTCGCATCTAATCTTATACGAAAAACTTCTAAAGGCAAAGAAGTTCTTTTGGACGTCAAACTGAACGGCATCAAACTTCAGATGTTATATGACCCCGGAGCAGCATCTTCAATTATCGGCAAAAAAACCTGGGTAAAGATAGGACGTCCTGAATTGAAACCTACTCCAGATTTGACAGCGTATACTGGATTAAAAGTGACAGCGTTGGGGAAGACCACCATAAACGTAGAAGCATTTGGGCAAACACATCGACTGTCAATGACTGTTGTGGAAAAAGAAGACATCCCTCTGTTCGGGTTAGATTGGGTTTTAAAATTTAAGCTACCGTTACCGCCAGGAGCGAAAATTCGTAACATAACTCCTGAAATTACAAGTATTGATGATTACGCAGATGTAAAATATTTGTTAGACAAGTATCGAGCCGTGTTCAGCGACGGCTTGGGTACAATCCTTGGACATGAGGCAAAAATAAATTTAAAAACCGACGCAATACCAAAGGTCTTCAAGGCTAGACCTGTACCTTTTGCATTACGGGGTGCAGTAGAATCGGAATTGGATAGACTCATGAAAGCAGGAGTTATTGAAGCGGTAGATCCAATGAATGAAAATATTGAATGGGCTTCTCCAATAGTAACAGTTTTAAAGAAAAACGGCAAAATCCGAGTCTGTGCAGATTTTCGGGTTTCATTAAACAAATTCTTAGTTTTGGATAAATACCCGTTTCCAAGATTTGAGGATTTAGTTGAAAGATTGTCCGGCGGACAACAATTTTCTGTAATTGATCTCAGAGATGCGTATCTCCAAATGAAAGTAGCTGAAAATTCTCAAAAATACTTGATCGTTTCAACCCACAAAGGGTTTTTCAAATACAAAAGGCTTCCATTTGGAATATCATTTGCACCAAACTTATTTCAACGAACAATGGACAAAATACTCTCCGGACTAACCAACGTAGCTTGGTTCATAGACGACATCATTGTGACAGGAAAGACAAGAGAAGAACACCTTTCAAATTTGGCAGCGGTTCTCACACGGCTAGAAGAAGTAGGAATAAAATCACAAATTGACAAATGTAAATGGTTACAAAATTCAGTTCAGTATCTTGGCCATAAAATTGACAAAAACGGTATATACCCTACGTCTGAGCATATTACGGCTATCAAAGGAATGCCATCGCCCACGAATACAACCGAACTAAAATCATTCCTGGGTTCAATAAATTATTATTCAAAATTTTTACCAAATTTCCAAGGAAAATGTGCCCCACTTCACCGGTTATTGAACAAATCTGCGAGATGGACCTGGACTGAAGATGACGAAAAATTATTTCGGCAACTAAAGGATATGTTAATGGATTCAACAACATTGTTCCACTACGATCCTGATTTAAAAATCTATGTGTCGTGCGATGCAAGCAATATAGGTATAGGGGGATATCTTTTTCAAATAGACAATGGCGTTGAAAAGCCAATCGCATATGCTTCACGGACACTATCAAGCACAGAAAAAAAGTACTCGACCCTTGACAAGGAAGCGTTGGCTTTATACTTTACTGTCACAAAGTTCCATCAATATTTATATGGTCGTGAATTCATTCTTAGGAGTGATCACAAGCCATTGTCGTACCTACTAGGGGAGGACAAAGAAATCCCCAAAGTGGCTGCAAATCGGCTAACCAGATGGGCCTTAGCTCTTTCAGCTTACAACTACAAGATAGAATACACGAAAGGAGGCGAAAACCAAGTCGCGGATGTTTTGTCAAGATTGCCAGTACCTGAAATTCTAGTTGACGATGGACAGACTGAACTAACGAAATACGGCGATCACATAAATCAAATCAAACTTGACAACCTATGTTTATCCAAAACGCGACTAAAAATGGAAATCCAGAAAGACCCTAAATTGCAAAAGATCATTCAATTTGTCGAAAGGGGCTGGCCACAAAAGAAAGACTTGGCCGACGAACTGCACACGTTCTTCGAAAAACGAGAAGAATTATCGGTGGAAGAAGGCATCCTATTATGGAAGGGAAGACTATGCATACCTGCAGTTTTACAACAGCCTATTATGCATTACATTCATTCGGGGCATCCAGGAATATCCGCTATGAAGGACATTGCCCAAATTCACGTTTGGTGGCCTCGAGTAAATGCAGACCTGGAGATGTTTGTGAAAAAGTGCGCATCATGCCAAGAAACTCGACAAAATGAGCCAGAAACTCCATTATTTTCATGGAATGTGCCGGAAAAACCGTGGACACGCATCCATATTGATTATCTGGAGTATGGCGGAAAGCATTGGTTGGTCGTAGTTGATGCTACGTCGAAGTGGATGGAAGTGGTAATGACCCACCGAACAACAACCCAAGCTACGATAGTAATTTTGAGGGACTTATTTTCAAAATTTGGTGTACCAGCAATGGTAGTGTCGGACAATGGACCCCAGTTCGTATCAAACGAGTTTGAACTATTTTTGCGAGAAAATGGAATCAAACACATCAAATGCACACCATATCATCCACGATCCAACGGCTTAGCCGAGCGAGCTGTCCGAACGTTCAAGCGAAGGATGGAAGCATCGAAGAATCAACAAACAGATCTTCAGTGGAGAGCTCAGAATGTGCTACTATCGTACAGGATAACACCTCATCGGACCACGGGCAGAACACCTGGAGAAGTAATGTTTGGAAGAAGACTTCTTACTTCATTGGACCTGATGAAACCTGACATGGCTAATCAAATCGACCAAAAGCTCACAATTCAAAAACTTTTCCATGATAAAACATCTAAGTGGAGGAGTTTTGAAGAAGGGGAAGAAGTGTGGGTGGCTACCCCCCTGAATAAAGGCGCAGAAAAAGGAGTAATAGAAAAGAAAACGGGCCCCGTCTCCTATTGGGTAAAAGTGAACGGAACCACGAAGAAGAAACATGCCGATCAGCTTAGAAAGGCTTAAAAAAAGAAGTGGGGGAAAAATGTAGTATATCACTTCGAGAATTGTTTCCAAAGAAATTCCAAACATAGCATCCTAAAAAATTAACAAATAAAAAGTCAGTTTCTGTTCTGCGTTCAACCAGCATCTTACTGCTAGTATATTACACTATGGATGTGTTCACTTTGTCACACATGCATCAATGTTTGTTATTGATTATCTCTAGGCTGGTCTGTCAAAAGTTGACATGTCAGTTCTTTCCGGTTTCCCGTTTTTTTTTTTTTTTTTTTTTTTTTTTTTTCTTTTTTTCTGTAGGTATAAGTCGCTTCAAGCAAGCCATTTGCTGTCACAAGTTGATATGGTAGAAACGGCGGGGAATACTACAAACACCAACTGGCATAGTGGTATAAGTCCAAAAAGAGGGATAGCGCGGTCTGGCAAAAGTTGAAAAGAACTTATCCAAAAAGTGCCACAACTTGACATATCAACTTTTGACAGACCAGCCTAGATCTATGG
Organism: Nesidiocoris tenuis; assembly: GCA_036186465.1. Taxonomy (NCBI): domain Eukaryota; kingdom Metazoa; phylum Arthropoda; class Insecta; order Hemiptera; family Miridae; genus Nesidiocoris; species Nesidiocoris tenuis. The sequence goes on from AP028909.1 coordinate 40,314,901, forward strand.
AACCTTGTTACTTGGAAACATTATAATGTTCATTGATAACACTGGGTAACAGCCAAAAAATCGTCCGGGGTTTCTCAGCATTTTTAGACTAATTTTGGTGTTCTGATTCCAAATATCACCTTGGTTTTGCTCTATCAGGTCAACTTTTTGAGATACAGCCATAGCTACCTGACGAGCTATACATACGAGGGGGGACCCAAAAGTAACGGGAATTTTGTCATAACTTTTTTATTTTTCAATATTTTTACACCAAATGTTGATCACCTTCACAGTAATTACCACTGACTGCAACGCACTTGTCCAATCGGGTTTTCCACCTTTAAAAACATTGTTCAAATTCATTTAATGGAATGAGCTTGAGGCCATCCAGCGATTTTCGTTTTACCTCTTCCACAGTCGTAATTCGTTTTCCTTTCCAGTCCCTTTTGGGACGGGGGAACAAAAAATAGTCGCAGGGGGCAAAATCGGGTGAATAGGGGGGTGAACAATCGGTGTCATGCCATTTTTCGTAAGAAACTGCTTCACAGACAGGGCAGTGTGTGGGGGGGCATTGTCATGATGGAAGAACCAATCCCCTGACTGCCACAAATCCGCCCTCTTTTTCAATCATCAACGAGTTGATGATTATACATCAATCAACATCAACATAAATGATGGATGAGTTGATTTTCTCAACGTTGTCATCAGTTCTTGACATTGAAGTGCGGCCAGAACGAGGTTGATCTTCAATCGTCATTTGCCCATTTTTAAAACACTGAAACCACTCGTAGACTCGTGTTTTGCTTAATGCAGCATCCCCATAAGCAGTTTTTATCATTTCGAGAGTTTCAGCCGGTGTTTTCCTTAACAGAAAACAAAATTTTACGGCCGCGCGTTGCTCCACGGCATCACACGTTTTCGCCGAAACGGAAAAAGTTGTTTCACTAAAAAAGATCTAACGGACGAACCGTTCAACTCACAGCGACCCAACTTTGCACACTGGCTCCTGAGATGTGTCCCTTTCAAACCCCTCACTTGCCAACGAACCACTCACAGCCGTCTTTCTCCTCCAGCTCGATTCCCGTTACTTTTGGGTCCCCCCTCGTATGTTAATTTAAGGGTTTTGAGTTCAATCCTGGTTTTTTTAAAGGATATAGCCAAGTATTCATATATAAATGGTTGCTTCTGATGTGTTTCTGTTTCCAAATGACGAAGTCATATTTTCTTTATTCCAAAATTGAAAAATCCAATATGAGCAGCATCAAGCTTGTCTGTATATCCGATATGTCTGTAGCGAACAAACCTGACCTGATTGAAACAAACAAAGGGCATTTTCGAACTCAGAGCATCACCATTAGTCTAATTCCGGTGGAAAACCCTGGACGATTTTCCGAAAAATTTTTTTTGTTACGCAGTGTAATTATCAATGAATTTGCTTGTTAAAAGTACCAAAGAATCGGTCTGTACAGAAGGTCTGTGGGATGGGAGGAGGGCGGTCTGACGTCTGATATGGGCTTCAGAAATGTCAAGGGAACACCAACGCCACCTCGATTAATCGATGCAATGAAGCCCCCCTTTAGCCCCCCTCCACTAGAAATCGGATAGTGTTCAGGTAACTTCGGTATTAGGGAGTTTTTGCAGTTACATTTTCGGGTACCACAACTTTGTAAAAATTACGCATCTTAAAAAACTTGTATTTTGTCGCTCAAGCGGAATCATGCTATAACTCAATTTTTGGCCAAATGAGTTAGACCTTGTTTACCTAGTTAACAATCTGTGGTCAAATTTGCGGAAAAAAACAGAAGCCAACACTGCTCTGGCCAGTTTTGTCCAAATTCTACAGACATGGTGTTTAGGAAATGCTTTGCTGTGATTAGTCGAGGTGGCGTTGGGGCTGAACCCAATAAACTTTATTGGCGTTTACATTCATATGCCCATTTTCTCCGACAGCCTGCAACCACACAGTTTTTTAGGTCTCCTGTAGTTTGGAAAACTGAGTTATAGCATCTTGCTGCTTAAGCGACGATTTGATAAGCGTATAATGTACCATATTATGGTACCTGTGTTGTAAGTTACCTAATTTTAACCAAGTTACGCGATGAAAACATGTAATTGCTAAAACTCTTATCTGCATGTACATAAAATTTTGATTATGTACCTTCCCCTTTGGTTTTCAAAATAAGCTTCCTTCCATAAAATTAGCAAGTAGGTACCTAGATGTTGGCATGTGATATGATGTTTCAGTGTTGTTATTACTTGAACAATTTCTGCCATCAAATGGAGAATGTTAAATTGATGAGTATAAATGTATGTAGTGCTTATTATGTACATAATACATTATTGATGTTGATGTTGGTTACTCGGTCTCAGCAATCGGAACAGTCCAATCTTGGGGACTCTGGAATGTTACTATACGGTGCAAAACTGACAACATTATTACGTCCAGGGAACTTGGGGTAGTATACATAATATGGCAAGACGTACGTGTGTATAGTAAAGTAGGCCATACACTATCCGGTTGCGGGCCGTTTGAGGGGCAATAAACATGGGAATTTGGCTTGGGAACCCCAATCAACTTTATTGGGTTTAACGCTGACGCCACCTCGATCAATCATAGCAATGCATTTTCTTAGCCCCTCCACCAGAAATCGGTTGCATTGAGAACGAACTTACTATCTGATCCCTGGTGGAGGGGGTAAGAAAATGCAACGCTGGGATTGGTCTAGGTGGCGTCGGCGTTGAGCCCAATTTGATTGATGTTTTCAAGCCACGTTCATTGCCACTCTAACAGCCAGCAATCGAATATGACAGCATGACAGTAAACCATAACAGTACAAAAGCAGCTGAGAACCGCAACCAACAAAAAGCTCCCAACTATCTTTGCTAGGCGAGAATTTCTACTGTATTAATTTTGTTCAAGCCGTCACGGTTTTTGTTGTGGTCATAACATTGGTGAGGTGTGTGGTCACTCCTTTGAAAATTAGCTGACTTTCAAAAGTCCATATTCAAGAATGCAAGCTAAGAAAGATCTCGGAAAGGAACCCGTTGAGGAAATTTTTGACGGTTACGGTCCCAAGACTTTGGTTTCTGGATGGTATGCATTTTTCAAATTAATTAAACTATCTCGATTGCTCATAAATTTTCGAGAGAGATGAATAGGTTTCAATATCTTTTGACATTGTGCGACAATAAAATTACAAGTAACAACAACATAAACGCGCGTTGAAAAGCATTCGATTTGATACTTACTTATTTTAAAATTCCAAGGAACTACTCAGCCGAAAGCTTTCCCAAGGATAGAATCGATGACGAATACGACCAAAGGCTGTCGTCCTACTTGAGACTAGGGGTTCTAAATATACCGACGCCGCCGTCCACCGTTAAGGATGCGCAAGAAACTACGCTGGTGCTCAAGTCCAATCTGGATAATTCGAAGAAAACCATGGCTAAAAAGATGCCTTACGAACAGTGAGCATTGTTGATTCGAATGGCAAGAAAAGGAATGCCAAAAAATAGGTACTTTTCGAAAAAAAAGGAAGCAATACCTCGGAAATTGTATACGTTTTTGGGACAGCTGGTAGGAACTTGAAAGGTTTTATTTCCAACTAAATCACAATCAGATTTCCTAGCCGCCAGCTTATCTAGTCATTCTACATTCTTGGGCGCAATAGTTACGATGAAACTGCTGGGAAAGGACAATGTGAGCTGATGCTTCCGCTGCAACTTGACAGCTGCAAGTCAACATACCAGTCGTCTTACGTTAACTATTTTGAAGGCCCAATGAGTTGTCCCCCGATCAAAGTAAGGCTTCGAAATACGTCACTTGTGATATGTGTCATTTGCATTGATAACACAGGTTTACAAAAAAAATCACCCGTCGCGGAAAAATCGGTGAGTTTTTTGTTTCTGACTCCAAATTTTCAAGTTATTCGCAATTTTCCGTTTTTCATTTTTTTTTTTTTTTGGTCCAGTTTCCTACACGATTTCATTACTAATACCTGATTATCCGCATGATCTATGGCTCTTTTTATGGGCGCTGTCCCACTTCAGATCGACTTGCACGAAATCGAAAAAAGATACCGAAAACGGCTTACCGATCCTTACGACATCAAAAGATCCAACCTGGGTACATTTTTGGACGACAATTTGGAATACCTGGCCGAATGTCGTAAGTCGGACGGTGCTCCTCCACCATTCGGCTTGGACTACGAACCGATTTGGACGTGGGATCTTCCGAAAGCTAAGCAATCGTTGGAATCGGTGCATTCCGGTTGATGCCCGTACGTTCCATTGGTGACTCACATAAATTTTGTGAAAGAGAGAGACCTTACATGAATGTTTGAGAGAAGAGAGAAACTGAAACCTTACATACATTTTATGGAACGAACCCTTCGGAAGGTGTTTGTTTTGTACAACAAAATCAGCAAAGTTTGCTTTTTTGCAAAATCGATTTTTGGTACTTACTAGGTAACGGGGCCGCGGAATGATCACTATTGAGAAGTTGGGTTTCAGTTTGTTTCGTCGTGTTCGATCCTGCATTCTCTAACGAGATCAGCCATCTCCAATAACAAGGTCGCTCATCCTTCTAGCCGTAAGGGTCTGATATGTCTATCAAGACATGACTCCCCTACCTAACAAGGAATCAGGCCGAATTTTCTGGAGGTGTCCTGCAACAAGGGCCGAAACAATAGAATGCATGTACCTACAGATGAAAACAGGCATGAACAGGCACATTGATTCCTCTTCTCAGTTCGCAATATTATCCTGTGAAAATTGAAAAAATGCTCTCATCTGTGATGCATTGTACCCTCCGAGGCTAAACACAATTTTTGGTCGAAAAATGATAGTTTATTTTAACTAATCTGCCGTCCAGTCAATAAAGAGGCTATGAAGTGAGTGGGAGAGAGCCTAAAATTTGTCTTCTGGAATGTGTTCAGGGGAATGCGGTCAGGGGGCCACAGGGCTAGGATAATGATGGGAAGATCGTCCCAAAGTTTTTCAAAAATCGTACACCTCTTAAAAGGTTGGAGTTAGGAGAGACAAGCATGGAATAAAACTTGTAGGAAATTATCCCGATTTTCATTTTGTACAGGGTCGTTTTCTCGGTCCGACTTCCCCTTTTTAGGAAACGAGCCAAAAACTGGACTTTTCTCCTAACACTTCTCCTCGGCTGGAAAATGTGGGAAATTTTAGTAGGTAGGTATGTGTGCCCTGTGACCCCCTGACCATATTCCGGAACAGAAATTTTGGACTTTCCGCCACTCACTCGACACCCTCATCAGGAATGTTCATTGAATGGACTAATGCATGTGAGGTAAATTTTGGGCCCAGGTTTCTTACCTATGCCTTTCACTGAATAAGGGCATTGTCAATACGCAGTCGACTTTCAACTTTTTTCCACTCATAAATAAAATGTCTCGCGGCCCGAGACTCGAGGATGAGCCACGGTGACAGGGCCGGGGGTGAAGAAGCACTCTTTTCATGCAGAAGGATGGGAAGCCAGTTAAGTGGGAACGTGTGTACCGGGCAGATGAGAATGAGGAGAGCGACGCGGAGGATAAGGGAAAGAAAAAATTTGATGCATGTTATATAGCGCAAAAAAAATGTCCCATACGCGTAGCGACTTCAGCGCAAGGAGGCGTCGAGCTGAGTTATCCCCGCACGTTATGGTTATTATACAGCAAGAAAAGAGAGAATAGAAGTAAGAAGGAGCATATTCTGCAAAAAAAAGAAACTGTGCATGGTGTTTTCTTCTAATTGCGCCATCCGGCTAAATACCAGAACAAAATTTAAAAAAAAATATTTTTTTTTTTAAAACAATGGTGCCTTCAGAGACTATTACTATCTACAACAGGCTCAGGAACCAATGCAGAAATGCTTTGCCTCATAAATGAGGAAAACTAATAAAATTGAAAAGAGCGAATAAATTAATGAGCGTATTCTGCACCTTGAGTGATTGCTTCCGCAGGATCACGCAAGAGGCACATGCGAATTTGGCCGCACTCTTCCTACAAAAAATAGCAACTTTCCGATTTGACCTGCGTGGCTCGAAATGCATAATTTGCTGTGGAATAAACGCACATCGAAAAACACAATATGGAAAATTCGTTATGTTAATCCAGGATCAATCCGTACAACATCTGTAACCAGTGGTGCACACACAATACTTCCTTATTTCGAAACGTTAAACTTGTGACGAAATTTGATCATATTTTGACTGCTTGTAAGGGTGTTTAGGTCAAAAATATCAAAAAACTCACTAGGTATTCAAAATTTTAAAATTTGCCCAAAATAAAAAAATGAAATAAAATATCAAAAACAAAAAAAAAATCCACATATTCTGCAAGATAAAACAAAGATTTTAAGACCAAGAACGCTCAAATCGGTTCATTTTTGTGGCCGGAAAAAATAAAATAGAAAACACTAAAAATGGAAATATATCGGAAGTAGGTACTGTGAGTTATCCAAATTCCGATTAAACAGGGTGTCAGGTCTTGCCTTGACAAACAGTTCAGTTCAAGAATTTGAAAAAAGGTTGAGAATTGAAGGAGCTATGGCAATTTTTGTAAATGACCACAGACGGACACACAGACAGGACGTGTTGAAAAATTTTTTCTCGGCCGATTACTGGGGTTTATTATTGAATAATAGAACAAAATCGTCCGGAAAGTTCACGAGCGCAATCAGTAATAAGGTGAGGCGTACAGCCGTAGGTATTGAATTAAAAGTCTGACGTGTCATGGAAACCCCAACGCTCTTTTTACTGCTGTCAGACCGATATTTCCCCTTTCTGTGCTCTTTACATTTTCCTTTTCTTCCTTCTTTAGTAAATGTAAAGTTGACTCGGGGAAATGTTGCTGCGCGGGCCGTATATGACGGTTCTGCCTGCGGAGTAAATGAAGGAAGAACTTGTTACGGTTGTATAAGAGAAGCTTTTTAGGTACTCGAGGGAAATAAGAAAATACCTTTGCCATTTCCTTCGCATGTCGGACAGTCAAATATTCAAACAACAATTTCGTAGCCTTACTATAAGTTTTTTTTTATTCCTGTTTCATTTCATTCTTCAGCGCGAGCCGTGTTTATGATGCTGAAATATTGACGGGCGAACCTAGAATGGGATAATTCCTTATTTTCGTTGTTTGAAGGGTATTTCATTTTCTGATTGTAAAATTTGTTAGCAAAATTTCAGAACTGCTGGTGTGTTTCATAGCTACTACGATCATTTATAGAAGCACATCTTTGGGTATGGTGCAGGTGTTGGATAAAATTTCCAAGTACCTATTTAGTGCATTACAGTAAATCGGCACCTAGTTCTTCTTCTGCTTAATTGCTATACCTCGATGAACTGGGAAAATGCATTCGCAAATAAATCAAACACAAGTTGAAGTACTGCCTTATGAAATATCCTGCAGGATATTTTTATCATGATAAAAATTAAGAGAATATCCTAATAAGATATTAGAATGGTGAAAATATCTCTCGTGTCGGAGTCTCATTGATTTATCATTCGGGGAAGTTCCGTGATCAGCATCTCCTGCGGGCGCCGCCCCGGCGGAACATCTTTTGTAAAAGTTGGTTAGTGCGAAAAATACGAAGGGACTTTCTGCCGGCTCGGAGTCAATTTTCGACGACTTTCTCTCATGCAAAAAGGAGAAGGAGGTAGGGGAGAAAGAAATGAAAAGAAAACCTCGAAACGAGAAGACGTGAAATGATTGGCTAAATTTCTCCGAGTCGACTCGAACGTTGAAAGCTGCTTATCATGTTTTCACCGGCTTACGACAATTTCTTTCCACTTTCGCAGTGCCTTCGAATGGCGCAGAGAAAATGAAAGCGGGCGAAGTTTTTTCAGCAGAAAAATTATTACGGAGCTCGTCCCTCTTTTTTTTTCTTCCCAAATATTCGTTTCACGATTGCCGCGAGTAATTAATAACCGAGATTAGTGCTCTCGCTTCTCCAGCCCGGTTTACGTAGGTTCCATCTTATTTTTTTACCGGTTCCCCCATCTTTCATTTCCTGGAGGGAAAAGGGCCTTTCACATGTTAATTTTTGGTCGATAAGGAGGAAAGTGAGTTTAATTTATATGCTCAGCGAGTCCTTGGCCGCCTTGAAGACGTTGCTGACATGGACGGTAGGCTAATCAGCCTACTCCATTAACAAGTTGTCGTCGCCTCAGCTCTTCAAGGTCCTCCAGAGCATTATAAAGAGACCCTTCAATAGAGATCCTTTCCATCCTTTTTCATTGCACTCGGGCATAAAGGAGGCTGAAAACCTTCGACTGCAAAAAAACACCTTCAGACCGCCTACGATATTCATCGTGATTTTTCGGATCACGTTGTTTCATTTTTTGAAATTACCTACAGCGCTGATGAAACCCGAAACATATTCTGCCATATGACGGTAGGTATGAATGCATGACAAATAGGTAAATATGCCATGAAAAATTTTTTTCTCCACATTAACCATCCCATCAAAGTCATTGTAATAGATAATAATATTCACAATATAATAATGTGCATTAGACACCGGTTGAATAATTGATTTGCCAAGAAGAGAAATGGAGCTGTGGCAATCTTGGATCTAAGTAAACTGGATCATATTTAAATTTTATATTTCTCTATACTCATGATCGGGAAATCGCTATTTACCATCTATGTGCTAATCAATTATTGTCGCTAGACGCAGCTAATTATTGTACCGGAATCGACAGGGGGGAATGAAAAATTGCGGAATTGCAGACGCCAATAAACTCCATGAGGGCCGAAGGTGCGAGGAAAGGAGATTTCCCCTCAATGATTTATATATGTTAGGTGTCTTAGGAGCAGATGGCAGGGTCTATTGACTCAGATGTGTGACGTATGAGATATTGAGAGCTAAGATATCTCCTTTCTGGGATATGGCTGTTGCCCGTGCCTAGATGTCGGCCCCTGCTATGAGCTGAAGCCTGAACCAAAGCCTTCTCTCATGTGCTCTGCCTGTACTCAGGTCACGTAGTCTGTGCGGAGGGAGAAGAAGAAGAAGAAGAAGGTTGGTGCCATGAGACAATAACATCACGGGTGCTGTGCCTGTCAACCTGAGGCATCGTTTTATTAGAAAATCGCTGACTTGCCTTTTTTCAAGTCCCGGCAGACTTCACCCGACCCTGTACCACCCCTGAACAACGAGTTTCTATCTATTGTATGTACCCTTTTGCCCGTTCCCCAACCTACGAAGGAGTAGGGGCGAGCGAGATAGAACGAATGCTGATCAAAGAACAATATCCGCCGTTTTCCACCCTGAAAGATCTCCAATCGTACGTTTGACTTCTTTTTATCCTTGCTTTGAACTTAAAATCCAATAAAACAGTCACGTATATGTCCACCGAATCAGAGGAGCCCGCGATGTCAGGGACTCGGTTTTTCAGATCCTTTGGCAGATTCTGCTTTTGATTCATTAGTTGAGGATTTCAAACGGAAGCAGGTTTTTACTTCCATATTTACAGAGTCGATGGAAGTATTGGAATCGTCCTAAAATCGAAAATCGGAACGGAACTTTGAAAAAAACTTATTCTCATACACTATCACTTCCCGACCAAGTATCTGTGTGTCCGTCTGTGGGCATTTACATAAATTGCCATGACTCCCTCAATTCTCAAACTTTTTTCAGATTTCTTGAACTGAAATGTTTATCTCAACAAGACCCTGTTTATTCGGCATTTGAATAACTCACAGTACTTCCGATTTATTTGGATGTTTAGTTTTTTCTATTCTACTTTTTTCCGGCCACAAAAATGAACCGATTTGAGTGTTCTTGGTCTTAAAATCTTTGTTGTACCTTGCAAAATATGATAGTTTTTATATTCCGATAATGTGGCGTACTTCTATTTTGGGCGAATTTAAAAATTTGAATACCTAGTGAACTTTTTGATATTTTTGACCTAAACACCTAAAGCAGTCCAAATATGATCAAACTGTGTCACAATTTTACGTTTCAAAATATGTGTGTCATTTACGCACCACTGGTTTCTCTAGTGCCAAACTTTTTGTTATTATTTCCCAAATTTAGTCTTTCCGGAAAAAATTAGTCTGTGATAATTCAAGGAAATAAAATGAATTCTAAAATCCAAAGGTAAATTACCATCGATGAAATACGCCAACGGATCGCTTGCCCCATATTTGGAAGTCTTGACTCTCACAATGGCATAGACTGAATGGAAGTCATCCCCTATTTCTCCTCTTTTGCAGGACCCGTTCCTGTTGAAGGATTACAATAGATAGACATTGTCTTCCTCTTACTTCCTCCACTTTGGCACTTCTCACTGGCCGCCATAGGGGCTGGAATCGTCTAAGAGAATTAGGTTTTAGTAATGGGAAAAGACTGGTGTTAGTTAACGTTGTTTGCCCAAGTGGCCATTCTAGGTCGTAAAACGAGCGGTTTCAGCTCCCGATCAGTCGAGCGTAGAGACAAACTATCAATAAATTCGCTCGACTTTACAGCACAGACGGCTGCACTCCGCATCGAAGCCGGTGTTTTCCACTCGGTGCCAGCAGCCGATGAGAATGCCCAGGCCCAACAGTTTACCCTTCAGTTTCAGCTTTTCCTTGAAATCTATAAATCCTTACCGAGGGAATGAGGGGGTGAGAACTGCACGAGCAAGGAGGACCGAGAAGAATCGTCCGTGATGTATACAGAAGAATAGGTCGTCCAGCAGTCTGTAATTAGCGAGGAAAAAGGCCAATGTGTCTTCTCAATGCCATTTAGATTGCCTGGTTCAAATCGATAGCGAACTTACAGAGCGACCCTCGGGATTCCGCAAACCCCGTCCATTTGAAGGATGCAATACGAGAGATTAGAACGACATAAAATGAACAGAACCCATGCAATACTTGGGAGGGACTGCCTGCTGAAGACAATAATGTCGATTTCAATCAATCTTAATTAGAAACTGACAAAAGTGGAGTTGGAGTTCTGGGTTGTTCAGGGGGCTGCACTTTGTTATATCCATTAAATGCCCCTTCCGACGGACATCAGCTTCAAACACGTTAATTTGCTCAGCATTCGTTAATAATGAATCGTGTTTACAATCAATGATTGCTACAGGTATTGACGTCCGTAGGATTCCTCGAGTTAATTCGAGCTGAGATTTGGGCAAAATCTGAAATAACCTGCTCTCTTCAACGATGGAGGAGGATTAGTCCAGTACCATTGTTATCGATTATAATCGATATATATGGCCATATATGGCATCGGTTCCACCTTTACAGTTTATTCTGATGTCAGTTGATCGAGAGTAGGGTCAACCAGAAAACAGACGCCTCTTTCGCCGAGCTTTCGATATATTTAATAATAACTTCATCGTGGCCTATAGTTAAGGTGACCAGATATCCAAAATTCAAAAGCGGGACGCTATGAAATGAACAATAGGTATAGGTATATATTTGTAAATATAATAGGTAGATATATCAAAGTTGGTATAAAAATGAATATCAAGTGTATTAAATTATAACGAATCAATAAAAAAAGACACAGAATAGGAACCACACCAAAATAATTATTGACTTTGAACTCGAAGTCGACTTTGATCTCGAAGTTGACTTCGATCTCGAAGTTGTGTTTGAACTCGAAGTTGAGTTTGATCTCGAAGTTGAGTTTGAACTCGAAGTTGACTTTGATCTCGAAGTTGACTTTGATCTTGAAGTTGACTTTGATCTTGAAGTTGACTTTGATCTCGAAATTGACTTTGAACTCGAAGTTGACTTTGATCTCGATGTTGAGTTTGATATCGAAGTTGACTTTGACCTCGAAGTTGACTTTGAATTTGAACTCGAAGTTGAGTTTGATCTCGAAGTTGACTTTGATTTTGAAGTTGACTTTGATCTCGAAGTTGACATTGATCTCGAAGTTGAGTTTGATCTCAAGGTTGACTTTGATCTCGAAGTTGAGTTTGATCTCGAAGTTAACTTTGATCTCGAAGTTGAGTTTGAACTCGATGTTGAGTTTGATCTCGAAGTTGACTTTGATTTTGAAGTTGAGTTTGATCTCGAAGCTGACTTTGATCTCGAAGTTGAGTTTGAACTCAAAGTTGAGCTTGAACTCGAAGTTGACTTTGATCATTTTATGTTCGCATTTTTTAATGTTGGAGTTGAAAACACAACTTTTTGGATCGGTATTTCCACAATGGCACTTGCTGACAATGTAGTGTTGAATGCTGTTGTGGGTGGAAGATCGGCCTTCTATTAGATTGCCTATGGAGATCTTCATTTGATCGGTTCGTAAGTTTGGCGAATCTAAGTGGAAAGTGATGAAACGGTTGTTCGTCAGCCGAAGCCAGTAATGTGTAGTTCGGCTGTACCCGATGGTCAGATTGTGTCAACGATAGTTGAACTTCGCCTGTTGCGGAAGACGGGAACGTGGGGGCACATCTGCCGATAGTTAATTACTGAGTTATCTCGAGAGGCGCCTGGTAACCTCAGTCCTTGAACTGTTGTTCATATCAGTCGAGAGTTTGCCTCTTAACTTGGTGCCCTCTTGGCGGATCGAGTTTAGTTTCCCTGCTCGGCAGATAGGCGTAACGCAAGCGAGAGGTAGCGAGCGAGAAGGTGGCGGCGAGTCGTCAATAAGGCTTTAGTCAACCGGGTTATTACTGGGGAATCATGCACCTTGATTTAGGGTATTGTTCTGGCAACTTTACGCGTTGAAGGAGCTTTAAAGTTAAGGGTGGGCGTGAGGGGGATGAATGGCATACATAGCTCGCGTCTTTGACGACGAGTCTGTTACACTTTGAAAATTTCATTATTCTACGTAGGGGTATTCTGGAACTGAAATGGTTATTACTTATATTTATCTGAAATATTGCAAAACCAGTGATGACTAGATAACGCACGATACTTCCATATTTTTATACGTAAATGTTAGGCACGAGTTGATTAAATTTTGACTTCTTTGGAGGCTGTGTGGATCGAACATGTCAATAAACTCATTGCGGGGATGTTGAAAAGTCTAAAATCAGAAGAAAAAAGATTTCAAGGCCAAGATTGCTGTAATTGGTTCATTTTTTTGGCCAGAAAAAAATGAAATAGAAAATACTTAAAAAAAGCAACGATCTCAAAAGTGCTGAGAGTAATTTGAATTCCGGTTAAGCAGGACGATAGGTCTTAACCGATTTGAGCGTTCTTAGTCTTAAAATCTTTGTTTTGCCTTGCAGAATATGTGGATATTTTTGGTTCATTTTTCTATAGAAATGAACCTTTGTAATCGGTCAGGAAAAAAAAATTTTTAACACCCCCTGAAAATTTGTTGGTTTACGTTTCAAGGGGTGTAGAATCCAAATCTGCAATAAAAATTTTTTGTCCGTCCGCCGTCCGCCGTCCGCCGTCCACCGTCCGCCGTCCGCCGTCCGCCGTCCGCCGTCCGCCGTCCGCCGTCCGCCGTCCGGGGTTTTTCAGGGGGAAGGAGTTATCGAAAAATTTTGAAATTTTTACCAAAAATCAAGTTCCGTATCTAGTTGGTCCTAACATCTCGACAGAACCCTACCTTAATTTTAAGGCCAGTAAAACAGCTGTTGAAGTGGGAAAAAATTCGTGTTTTTCTGGAAATTTGAAACATAGGCATGTGACGCATCATTTTCTATAGATTTTTCTATGCTGAATCGAATGAGACCATCGCCACGCCGGTAGCTCCAACCGTTCAGGATTTATTGCAGTTTTAGTGAGACATTTTTGAGTTTTTCAAAATTTCTACAATTCTTAATAACTCGAAAACTACTCGAGCCACAAAATTCGTTTTCCACTCGTTGGAATCCCCACAAAAACTTCTGTCCTCCCAATATCTTCAATTTAAAGAATTTGGTCGAATTACACAAATCAGCAAAACAAAAATTGGAAAAAGTTGGGAACTCGGCATCGGTTCTTAAGGCCCATTTAGACGGGCAATTTTTCACGGCAATTATTGCTCAAACTGAATTGCCGGCTGCAAAAAAAAAATTGCCGAGCAATTTTTTCCCTACGTCCGGCAACTTTCTCCCTACTTCCAGCAACTTTTTCCCTACTGGAAGTTGCTCATTATTGCCGACAATAATTGCCCCGAGTGGAGCAATATTTTCGGGAATTGACGTGAAGCCAGCAATTATTTTGAGGCAATTTTTGAAACCCATCGCCCGTGGGTTTTAATTGCTTGTTTTCGGCAATTTTTTCGTAACAGACAGAATTGGATGGAAAACATCTGTATTTTTATATTGTATTTATTTATTGTTGTAGGTATTTACTATTATTGTATGCTGCCTCCAAGAAGCCCTCAGCAAGGCCTAAATTCTTCCTGATCAGCTGAGGAGCCCATTGCGCTAAATCCAATACCGTTGGTCGTACGATGCTGAAATTCGGTATGCTGCCTCTAAGAAGCCCCTAAGCATGACTGGCGAGGCCAAAATACTTGCCGATCAGCTGAGGAGCCAGTGGTGGTAATTTCAATACCGTTGGTCGTAGGATGCTGAAATTCGGTACACACTCTCAGAGGAGTTCCTCAGCAAGATTGGCTGGGCCAAAATACGTTCTGATCAGCTGAGGAGCCCATGGCGCTGATTTCAATACCGTTGGTCGTATGATGCTGAAATTTGGTACACAGACTCAGAGGAGCCCCTCAGCATGACTGGCAAGGCCAAAATTCTTCCTGATCAGCTTAGGAGCCCATTGTGCTAAATCCAATACCGTTGGTCGTATGATGCTGAAATTTGGTACACAGACTCAGAGGAGCCCCTCAGCATGACTGGCAAGGCCAAAATTCTTCCTGATCAGCTGAGGAGCCCATGGCGCTGATTTCAATACCGTTGGTCGTATGATGCTGAAATTTGGTACACAGACTCAGAGGAGCCCCTCAGCATGACTGGCAAGGCCAAAATTCTTCCTGATCAGCTGAGGAGCCCATTGCGCTAAATCCAATACCGTTGGTCGTACGATGCTGAAATTCGGTATGCTGCCTCCAAGACTGCCCTCAGCATGACTGGCAAGACCTGAGTTCTTCCTGATCAGGACGTATTTTGGCCCGGCCAATCTTGCTGAGAGGCTCCTCTGAAGCTGTGTACCAAATTTCAGCATCCTACGACCAACGGTATTGTAATTACCTCCACTGGCTCCTCAACTGATCAGAAAGTATTTTGGCCTTGCCAGTCATGCTGATGGGCTTCTTGGAGGCATCATACCGAATTTCAGCATCGTACGACCAATGGTATTGGATTTAGCGCAATGGGCTCCTCAGCTGATCAGGACGTATTTTGGCCTAGCCAATCTTGCAGAGGGACTCCTCTGAGGCTGTGTACCAAATTTCATCATCGTACGACCAACGGTATTGAGATCAGCGCCATGGGCTCCTCAGCTGATCAGGAGGAAATTTGGTCTTGCCAATCTTGCTGAGTGGCTCCTCTTAGGCTGTATATCAAATTTCAGCATCCTACGACCAACGGTAAGGAAATTGGTGTCATCAGCCCCACTGCTGATCAGACTAGATTTTCAATTCCTCGTGATTAATTTTCAAAATCTCGTGATAGGGCTCCTCTGTGGCTGCATACCAATTTTCAGTATTGTATGACGAGCGGTATGGGAAATGGCGAAAGGGTCCCTCTGCTGACAATTCACCCACCCACACACACACACACACGTCATATTTATTACCTGATTATATTATTTTATTAATTTTATTATTATTTAACAACATCACGAGCTCACAAGAAAACACAAATTGTCCGTCCACCGTGTAAACGCGAAAATGGAGCAACAATTATTGCCTGGAGTTGCTCCACTTTTTTCAAGCAATAAATTGCTGGCAATTAATTGCTTTTTCTCAAAAAAGAGAACAGGGAAAAATTGCCGAATTGATCGGAGTTGCTGGCAATTTTAATTGCCGAGAATTGCTCAAGTTTCGGCAATTTAGTTGCCCGTCTAAATGGGGCTTTAGATACAGTTGATTGATCTACTTACGACCACTAGCCTATGACACCAACAAAGTGACGCACTCACACTAGGCCAGTTGCGCTTGGCAACGTGAGAGCGAGTCAAGCTTCAACAATGGTTCTGAGGCATTCTTGACGCATTTTTAAGTTAATTATTATAAATTTTATTTAATTATAAAATAATATATAAATAATAATAATAAATAAATTTATTTAATTATTCAGATAATTTAATAATTATTATTATTCTGTTAGTTACGTAGGTAAATAAGAATAGATTAAATGATGATTTCAACAAAAATTAACGACGCGCTGCGTTGAAAAGATAGATAGGTAGGTCAAGCAAGGAGGACCAAGCAAAGAGGATGATTATTTTTTGCCGGGTTGAAAAAACGTTTTTTCAAATCCCCATCTAGAACACCAATTTATACTGAAATTCTAGAATAATAACAACTAAATTCCGTGTTTGAGGAGAACCTATATATCGTAAGATTTGTCTTTGCAATCGAAAAATGAACCCCTGTGCAAAATTTGCAGAGTTCTTCGGCTATACCAAAAACTGATGTGCACATGCCACTGATCTACTTAGCAGCGTTTTTTAAATTCCGATAACATGGCGTATTTTTATTTTTTGAAAAGTTTTAAAATTTGCATAGTGAGTTTTATATATTTTTGTCCTGAACACCCTCAAAAGCAGTCAAAATATGATCAATTACTCAGTATATTTGGAAATAATTAAAAAACATATACGGGTGTAGTAGAAACCATCTTCAGTATTTTCCGCTCCGCCAATTTACTGTACTAATCCGCTGTTTCATGAGAAACTGTCTTCAGATATTTGCGGTAGTAAACATACCTACTTAAAATCGTAAAAAATAGGACGGTTTCAAGGCTGCGTTGATCACCAAAACGGTCTGGTCGATGTTCGCGTGCTGATGTATTTCCAGGAAACATGGGCTCCATCGGACAGTTATTGGTTCTATAATGGATGGACTCGGCTATCGGGACTTCCATTGGCGAAGGAAAATTCGTTTGCTATTCCATTCAGCTTCACACCCGGACATAATTAGCACCGTACGAACGCACTCTCAAGCAATTTGTCTCCCAAGACGTTTTCAGCCCGCTCGCCCTTAGCTCGGGCTTCTTGCTGGGAATAAATTACTGAACCCCGCCGTCAGCAACGCCCCCCGTCATTATCCTTTTTTCGCTCGTTTCGAACAATACGTGGTTAGAAATTTGAGATCAGCTTTTCCCCTTTGGCGGGTTGTACTCCTTCGGCATTACGCAGGTATTGCGGTGAACGAACGAGGCATTTGCAATATCTTCGGAAGATGGTACCTACCTATTAAGTATAGTCGGCTGCAAAATGTGGTCTGACTCTAATTTGAGGCTAATGTAAGTGATTTGATGGTCAAAAATGTCGAAAAACATACTATACACCCGAAATCGAAGTACGACTAGTTACCGAAACATAAAATAGCCTCGCAAGGTTTTTTTTGCCACTGGCGAGAGGGCGTTCACTTTTCCACTAAACCTGTCCTAACGTAGGTCACAATTCATTGTTTCACGAAAGGTCGTGACCCATTGAATCAAAGGTCGATCGACAAACTCTTTCTTGACGGCATTAAAGGGCAAGGTTATTATCTACGTGTAATATAGATGCCCGCAACAATGAACATCTTAAAACGTTAGTGGAACGTAAAGGAACACAAATACCTTCAAGGACTGAAGGATTTTCGGCCAAAGTTTGAATTCATTCCGAATTAGTAGGTACCTAGTTGATGTGATTAACAACCCATATTAAAATTTGAATAGGGCATTGTTTGATATTTTTGACCCAAACACCCTTAAAAGCAGTCAAAATATGATCAAATTGTGTCACAATTTTACGTTTCAATATATGGAAGTATTGTATGTTACCTACGCACAACTGGTTTTCAGTTTAGTTTTACAATAGTAAGTAAGATACCAAATCAAATCTTTATTCTTTTAGGTTGTACAATTATACAATGCTTGGGATCCGTTTTCCACAAATTACATACAAATGTAATTACAGTAATTAGTCTAAAGATGTCCTAAAATATTACAATGCATCAAATTACAAATATGACCAAGTACCTTATACATGATAACACATTTTCTATAGCAAACTCTGCATACAGACATTTTTGATCATTCTAGCCACCAAATTAGTCAATCTCAAATCGTGCCCATCAAAATATGGAAGTATTGAGTGCTATCTACGCACCACTGTTTTAGTAGGTTATTGTGAATGAGAGGTTTATTAAAAGTCGCAACTGTGTGAGCTAATCTTCCGCGAAGTAACCGGGATTTACCTATTATAGGTTCTCAAGAGACTTATAGCGCGCATAACTCGATTGCTCAAAAAGTAATTCGGAGTAAAAGTATATTGGTTAGTTTTCTTTCTTCATTTGGATTTGTAATCAATTTCAGCGGATTACAGGTATTAGGTAGCAACCTACCTCTGCATTTGCTCTGTGCGTATCGAAGTAAAAACGTCGATTTGCGATAAAAAATAATTACTTATTTTGAGGGAACATCGTTCCTTTCCAGATAGGTAAGTACCTCCCCGCATCTTATTTAGTCAAGAGGCAATTCCTGCTGTTTTGCTTTAGTTTTGAAACCCCGACCCTCCCTTACCCTCTGGACGAGGCCGGCTAG
Source organism: Nesidiocoris tenuis (assembly GCA_036186465.1). Taxonomy (NCBI): domain Eukaryota; kingdom Metazoa; phylum Arthropoda; class Insecta; order Hemiptera; family Miridae; genus Nesidiocoris; species Nesidiocoris tenuis. The sequence continues at coordinate 40,333,478 of AP028909.1, forward strand.
CGAAAAGCTAGAGAAAGGCCTCGACTGGGCCCCCTTCCCTTTCCTTCCAGCCCATCCTATACGGGATTAGAATGGGATCCCCTGCTTTTTATTCCTCGGAGTTCTTGACTGTTGTCAGGGGACTTTACATGCCTTTAATAGGTTCTCCGTTTCCTTCCTCTCGGCGTCTGCGACTTCCCCGGCGGAGACCCTGGAGAAATGCGGGGGCCGGATCCCCGAGAGGAGAAGGAGTCGAGCTTTTGACTCTATCGTGATGCAGCTTCGGATTGGCAGCTGAGGATAAGAGCTTTTTCCTTCCCTTATCCCGAGAACGTGTCCTCACCTGCGACTTCGGAAGACGGCTGTCAGACGGTCGACCCTCCGTTCTTTGCCTTTCGAATGAAATGAAACTTGTATGTGTTGTGAAATGAGGGGGAGAAGGAAAACAACGGATGACATCGGTCCAAACATTTCAGCTTCTTCAATTTCCCAGTTCAGCTATGCAGTGCAATCTGGCGTTGGTACTATAGCAGTTACTAGGTATAAATTTAAAAAAAAACAGTGGTGCGTAGATAACACACAATATTTCCATATTTTGAAACGAAAACGTGTGACAAAATTTGATCATATTTTGACTGCTTTTGAGGGTGTTCAGTTCAAAAAAAAAAACCCATTATGCAAATTTTAAAACTCGCCTAAAACAAAAATACGCCAAGTTGTAGGAATATAAAAAATATCCACATATTCTGCAAGGTATAACAAAGATTTTAAGACCAAGAACGCTCAAATCGGTTCATTTTTGTGGCCGGAAAAAAATAAAACAGAAAACACTAAAAATGCGAATCGGAAGTACTGTGAGTTATTCGAATTCCGAATAAACAGGGTGTTAGGTCATGCTGAGACAAACATTTCAGTTCAAGAAATTAGAAAAAAGGTTGAAAATTGAGGGAGCTATGGATATTTTTTGGACTCAAACAGGCTTAAACAGAAATCCATCATTTAAATAGTATCTACATAGGTACCTACCTAAAATTTAAATAGTACCTACCTAATTAAAAACTCAATTTTCCAGCGAAGGTCTAATCAGTTTCCACTCATGAATCGTGCGGCTCAGCGTAATTCACTCGATATGTTTCTGTCTTTATCCTGACAAGGCGTGGAGCTTATAGCGAAGAAATCCCAAGGAAAGCCAACTATGAGCGAGGCATCCTGAAAAAGGGGAAACGTTTCTCAACCAACTTCGAGCGGGGTAGGCCATTCGTGAAGGGATAAGGTTTTTCTGTCGAAGAACTACCATCTTCGGACCTTGAAGATAAAATGGCTCCCTTCACTGCATGAATGTAGCTCCCGCTGTGATGGAGAAGGTTGAGTGGTGACCCGAGAACGTGTCCTAAATACAATGATCCCCTACATAGGAAACCCGGGATGACCAGTCAGTTCCCTTTTCGCTATTACCATATAAAAAGGGAGAAAACGTCCAAGTTCCCGAGTCACCTAATCGAGGTCTGAACTTGTTCCTGATCCTACTCCGGAGTGTAGACTTCTCAGAAGGTCTCCTTTCTCTCGGGTCACGACTCCAATATCTCCCTTATTAAGAATGCCCCGGGCGGATGAATGGGTCTGACAATAGCCAGGATTCCAGGGACGAATTCCTCATTGCATGCCCCTCTAATCGACTTGACTTCCATTTCAACCCGTCGAGTTCTATTTAACCCCCGAAACCAACTTATTCAACCGGGTCTGGAACCTTTTCAATACCTACGTGAATCAACTTCTCCGAGATCTTCCCGTCTTTTATTGGGGTTCGGATTTTGGGTCTTGGGTTTTACGTAAACTTTTTGTACGAAGGATTGTCGACAATTTCATGCGCTCGAATGGATTTTGCACTTAATCCTTTCGATACTATCGGGAAACTCATAACTTCAGATCTTTTTCTATTAACAGGAACCGTCGGAGTCCCGGTCGCCCAACGCACACTTGGATTAGGATAGGAACCTACCTACCTGGTAATAATAGATTTATTGACTCCAGGGGGTCTATTCTATGTTCGGAACTCGCCGGTTAAATTTCTCGCCTGCATACCTCACCAATAGTATCATTCCCTGCCCGGCGATTGCGTTGGCGCTGATTTTCTCACCGAGCGAGTTGCAAACACAGAATAGACCCCCTGTAATAAATAAATCCTGATTTGTGAGTGATCAAGAATATTTGTTTCCATTAGGACCTTCTGATAAGTAGTTAGCGTAGTGTGCCGTGAAAAATATTTCCTCAGCCGTCTCCGTGCTGGGAAGTACAGTTTTTCTTCAGCAGTGGCTTTGCAATGCTCCTGAGTGCGGCCTTGACGGCCTCAACCAGGCTCACGGAGTAACCAAATGGGAGGTTCGGTCTCGTGGCGAGGAGTTGAAAAAACGTAGGTTTCAGTCGAACCTACCTTACCTAACCGTCTCTTATCTTGCTTTCAAAACGATTGTATTTTATATTTTCTCGTACGTTATGTTGCAACAATCAAGTCAAATTCGGTCGCTGGTTCTATTTTAATTTCTTCGATCACTCACAACGTCAGATTCGACTTCCGTTCATCCATCGTCAGTGTATTATACAGGCCTGTTAAATAGAAGGACATTTACCATTACAAATTTTGTATTTTAATATTGTATTTTTGAAAAAAGAACTTCACCTATTATTGTGTTCTATTTTATGTTTATTTTTCTTTATTTATGCCAGAAAGCCCTGAGCTCATTTAATTTGACGATTTCAATTTTTTAGTTATTTTCTATATAATAAAAGAAAACTTTACTTTACCGGTTTGTTTCATTTCCAATTTTTATTCTTTAATCTGATTTGAGAATTTCATTCAGTCTGCCCCGGCAGCCCATATTAATTTCATACCATTCTTACAATTCATTACATTCAATTACATTCTTCTTTCATTTAATTTCTTACCCCAAAATTTTCTTTTCTTTCGTCCTAACTTCCGGCATAGTGGGAATTGCATAAATAAATGACCCGATTGCCAAAATAACAATTTCAGCTCAGGAAAGGGGGAAGAATGTGTATCATTCCTCTGATTCAATAAATTGTATCCGCTCGACTACCTCAAGTCCGGTCGGGTTGAACATAAAATCACGGTGTCTTAGACTATTCAACAAACCGGGATAAGCTCGAAATATACGCGAGAATCCTCAAAGGAGGCACGAGGAAGGCGATACAGCAGAAGGATGGTTTTCTTTCTCCTTTATTTATTTATTTTCCCTTATTTCATCCTCGTGCTTTAACGAAAGATGGACGACCAAAGGAGTTGCATTTCATCCTCTGACAAAGTTACACATTGAAACGCCCGGGTGCAGATCAAAGGGGATGGCACAGCAGTGGCTGAAAGTTGGTCGGTCACATTGAATCCTCAAACAGGGTCGACGAGGAGGGTCAAACACCTTATGTATTTCATGTGGGCGGGGTGCGACGTTCCTGGAGTCGGCAGAGGCAGTGGGTAAATTTCATTCCCAAGTTTGGACAGAGAAGAGAAGTTGAAGTTGAGCAGCGGGGAAAGAGATAGACAGATATAAAGTTGTTACCCCGGTCGAGGCTCCGGATCCGCACACTTTGTAGACGGATAGGATGAAATGGAATGGGAACGCAAGGCTGTGGGGTATGAAGAGTTCTTTTCTCAATCTGAGCACGTCACCTTTTCGCAAAGTCCCTTAACAAGGGGACCAACTGAAGGCTAGGACAAGATACGGCGCAAAGAACGTTCCTATACGGAAAGGCGATGCTGGGGAGCAGGAAAGCCAAGGGAAAAGGTGAGCTGGTTGTGCGTGGTCATAGACCTCACAGGGTTGGTTCTGGTTTCCTATGCATAGTAAATGAGAGACTTTGCCACTGGAATTCCGGTAATGGCATCACCTCACGTACACGTTACGTCCGTAGAATCCAATTTACAAAATTTTGCGTTCCGCGAAGTCTTCGAACGTGTACCTATGCTACCTATGGTACCTATGCTATCACATACGCATAACCAGAAAATTGGGTAATTTTTCATGCCTACTCCCGATCGCCGGGACAATAGTAGGTACACAAGACCGCATTATTTCTTTTATTTTTTTATATTTTTTTCTTTATTTTTTATCTTCTATACCTACTTGCTGAGCTCTTTCTCGAGTGCTTTCAACAATATCATGCATATTGTTTTAAATTATGGTGGATTCCACCTACCTTTTCACCACCAAGAGTTGATCCGGACTTGGTTACTCTTCGTAACTTAGTTTGAAAATGTCTGTAACTAAGTCCGGATGAACTCTAATCCGTGTTCGGTGAAATCCACAATTCGTGGAACAATTTATTTCAGTTATTTAAAGCCTCGATTTTGTCACATGTTAAGGGGCAACATGGCCATCACGACTCGACGGTCTTGAAGTGCTTAGTATAACTGCATGGCGGGGGTGTTACTCTTAGTTTATTATCCATTAAAAAATTGTTGACTCTCTAAAGTTAGACTCATCATTAAATGAGTAAATTTTACTCTTGGGTCACGTATCTATTATAACAAAACTACCAACTATGATGTCAGCTGATCAGGAGTCGGGTCAGAGGACCATTATTGCGTTATTAGGTATTGCAAATTGAATAAATCGACGGACTATCAACGATTTGAAAAAATCGGAATTGCCCCTTATTTTCCTTGTCTACACTTTAACTTTGAATACTGCTGGGCTATAGGGTCGAATAAAGACTGTTCCTGTGCACCGGCGTCTGAAATTTACTACGTCATTTACGATATGCAGTCCCTCTGAGCCTTCCAAATAGTCATCCGCATCATCAGGAAACGAGTTCATACGAGCCCATAACACTCTGTCATCAAGTCATACTAAAAAGCGAACGTCCAGTTTCTATTACTTTCACTCCACAACATTAAACATGCTGGTTATACCCCGAGGATTTGAGATAGGCTCTCTCGTAAAAGATGTGGCGGAGACGCGGACGGAGAAAGAGAGGGCAAATTTAAGGCTCCGCCGGGGTCGCAAGCAATAATTCGGCAGGCCCTTCTGCTTTAAGGCTATATAAAAAGCTATGAGATATATTTTACAAGTGTACGTTTTATGTGAGCTATATGTATACCCCTTACTTGGCAGCTTTAAAACAACTATAAATGTCACCATGAGGGGAGGCTATGTTCAGAAAGTTCGGCGGAGAGATTCAATAGAGACTAATTGTATGCCGCCATCTTTTTTTTATGCTGTGGAACAAATGGGTTTTCCAGAGCCGTCTTTTGGCCCTCCACTTGCTGCGGTTGATCGCATGACAGTTGATTCGATTCTAGAGATTTAGAACAGGAATTTGAACATCAACTAACAACGAGCGAGTCGACATTCAGGATATGCCACATCCTGATCCAAAGCAAATATGCTACGTACTTGACTGCTTCCGAAAAATTATTGAGGCGCCCATTTTGGCAATGCATACAAAGGGAACGGAGGGGGATCCCCGCGGATGAAAAAGTCTAAAGATTTCATCACCCAGGGGTCTTACCCATATCGTGGTGGTTGAGGAATCTTTACTATAGTAAAGACCATATATGACCATATGGACCATATATGGTCCAGGGTAATTCCATTGTTTAATTTTGTATTAATTTGTATACCTTTGTTATGCGGAATAAATTTTTTTTTCATTCATTCATTCATTCTGATGCAAGATCGTGAGTTGCTGAGTTCAAGTTGAGCCATTATTGTGCCAGTTCTTTCCTCAGGGAATTAGGCTGAGCCCTCACAGCACCACAGATTTTCCCGACCTTCGCAGGATACGAAAAATGTTTGTCCTCGATAAACGCTTTCCTCTCCATGCTCTTTTTGGGTGATTCTCAGAAAAAGTGCAATTTTCAGCGTCAGTGATTTCCGTAAATCCACATACTTCAAACTACATTTTTTGAAGGTATTCACTCGTTCCTCGGATGTAAACAAACAGTTTAAGCGGATTTTGAGAGGTTGAACTCTATTTTGGAGCCAGAAATGCGAAATTTCAATTTTCATACTGCCACGGCACTGACAATTCCAAGGGTTAAAGTAAAAATTCTTGGTTAAGATGCATGAATATATTTAATGAAAGTATGACCTGATGAAAGATTACGAAAAATTATAGAAAATATAAATTTTAAGTTATGTCTTAGGGTAGGAAAGGTAGCATTGCACGACGAGTAATTCTTTCAATTTTTTCCACGATTCCTGAAACCACAAAGAATTTGATCTAACTATGCCCATAAATAAGGTTGGTACGTCTTTTACCAACCTTTTTGACAATATTTTACTTTCATGGTCAGTCTCACGGATCCTTCCACGGGACTGACAGCAATAGCTGCATGGTACTGATATTTTGCGATTCAAACTCCTCCACCACCGACTTGATGAATCATAATATGATTCATTACCATATTATGGTAATAACTGAACATGATACCATATTATGGTAATAACTGAAACATGCTTTTATAGGGAAAACGCCCTACGACAGCATAAAATAGCAAAATTTTTTATCCTAAAATTTAGCAGAAAAACAAGGAATTATTAGAAAAAAATTGGTCTCGCTGTTATAAGGCGGCTAAAACTGGGCCGATTCATCGAAATTGCCCTTCTTCTGAGAATCGCCCTTTGGCGAACCTTCAGCATTTTTTCCCCGAATCTTTCCGGAGGAAGAACAAGAGGGATCTGACTCAATCCTCATATTATCGTGCGACCTTTGAGGTTTTAGGTTCAAAAATAGCGGCGGAACGCTCTCATGTTTCAGCAGCCATAGTTTACCGCGAGGAACAGACTCGAATTTCCGTCCACAGTCGAAGCTAAGGTGAGGTACACCTACTCCGGCGGAGTCACGTTCCGCAGCCCTGAGGATGACGACCTTCTTTCTTCTCTCGAGCTTTTCTCTTCCGTTCGTTTCGTTACAAAGCATTAGCTCTGAAGCTGCGCCGACTTGCCAACACGAGCAACTCGCCTTCTACCCTTCACAAAGGGAATAGGCGGGAATTAAATTTCACCATTCTCACTCCGCGCCCTCACACGGGCCCCTAAACTTGGACAATGCTCCTTTGTGTTGTATAACATCATGAAGGAAGAAAGAGATGACGCAGGTTGAGATGTGAGGAAGCGGTATGCCAGCTTGTATGTGTTCTACCTATGACTGCTGTTGATGTAATTCGTGTTTCCCCCTTCCCCTGTCTACCAGTTCGTGTGTTCCTTCGCCGAATTCAAACCTAAATGTTTTTCCACCTTTGCATTGTCATAATTAAATCAGAATTAGGACTTCTCAGTTTTTTGAAATTTTGATGGCTGCTGTAAAAATGCAGCTGTCAGAGCAGCTTCCCGAAAATTAGCCTACGTGGATCCTGGAAAAAGGTTTTGGAGTAAAAGGTGTAGACTAAACACCGGCGGTTGAGGCTTGTCCAATATTTAGTGATAAGGTAAGGGCCAATATCCGATGATGTTGAGTGAACAAAAGGTCCAATATGAGATACTATCCAGATAATGGAATAGATATTGGATAATATCAGATATTGGACCTTTGGTCACTCAAAATCACCAGATATTAGAATTTACCCCATCACCAGATATCATATTTTTAGTCTACACCTTTCTACACCAGATTCTGGTGATGGTGTTTCATAGTTAGTGATGGGGTTGTGGCCAATATCTGGTGATTTTCAAAGACTAGAAGGTCGAATATCTGGTTGTGGGGGAGGTTCAATATTTGGTGATGCTGGGTGAACATGTTCCCCTTCTGCAGAAGGTCCAATATCTGGTGATGGAGTAGAGTCGAAGATACCGACGGTGAAACTGCAGCACTGTCCAATTCAAAGCATCATGTCTTTTGAGGGGGTCTGGGTTGCCTACTTCACAAAATTTGGATTGGTGGCAACTTGGCAAATCACGCGTCCACAGATTGCATGGCAAAAGGATTGGGCAGTGTTGATTCTACACCGTCGATGTGGTGGTGATATTGAGTTGATAAACAGGAAGTCCAATATTTGGTGATGGGGTACCAAGTGGTAGATTAGGCATAGTCGCTCTAGCACAATATTACTACAGTTAATTGAACACACATTAGTAAAATGAACATTACTAATAACGTTTGTAAACGCTAAAAATACGCAGTATTCTCAATAAAGGGCTTATTAGTACCTATTCTGATTATTATATTACAGCCTGCCTCATCACTCGAGAACATTTTCATTACTATCGATGAAAAACTCGCACGTTTTCTGGCAACTTGACGCAAACGCGAGGGCGCGGCAATCTGCGAATTCCCGGTCTCTTCGGGCTAGAAATGAAAGACGACAACGAACAGTCGCCTTGGCAGATACCAAGCGTGAAGAAGACGCTCACGTTGGTTTAGGTCGTTACCGGCATAAAGAGCCAATTAGAGGGAGCGAGCTGAACATAACTCAAGATGAACATGAGGAGCAAGCCCGCGGAGATTGTAACGTATCGCACCCGTGGGAGTGGGGCCGCTTCGTAACTCCTTAATACGAAGAGTCGTTCCTTCCAAACAGCTATCTCAGCAACCGACTCCTCGTCGAACCCCACTTTCCCAAGTTTGAGACCGTATTCGAATGAAGATGAGTCTCGAATAACAATACGTATACTCTATGTGTATTCATGCGGCATTAACAGGACGAAAAGTTTATTGGATTGATCGTTAAACGATTCGTACCTATTGATTGAGCAGACTAGTTAAAGCGAGTGCTGATTGTTTACGATCTGGTAATTTGATACCTGTTATTATAGTTTCTCTACTTGAATGAGCCTACGAAGCCGATATTTTATGAGGACCAGCATCCAAAACCGAGCATTGTTGTAGATTACGCACTTCACACACGAATCGCTTTTGTGTTACCTACTATGATTTTCGAATTGGCTGAAATCTGCCGTATTTAGTGTTGTCCAGCTGTATCGACCGCGGGCTGACCGTGGTCCAACATCACGTGGGCCAATTTCACCAACAATGAAAACCTAGGTCAAGGGGAATAAACAATTTCGATGCCATGGTTTCGTTCGTGTCAAGATAAGGCATCACCATCATTATCTAGGTATTAACTGTGGTAAAGTTGGCCATATAAGTAATTTTTAATCGGGGAATCAGTCATGCAAAATTTAGGGCAATTTATTTGTAGCCGATAGTCTGAACCCGCATCGAAACTATTAAGCGCACAAAACCGCACAGTTCCTTCTAGCTGTTGGCCTGCATAGAAACAGAAGTTATATGGTCGGTTTAAAGTTTAAACGATTAAACGGCCCTAGACCTAAGATAGTTGAAGCGATACGAAGCACGAAGCTCCAAGATAAGCCTTCACGTGATCCCTCATTGCGGACGATAGGGACGTAGGAAATCCGGAGGACTCGGTAGCTCCCCGTAGTAACGAGCGAGCGATGATGAGCCCAACGCTGGCCTACCGTCGACTGCTATAGTACGTAATAGCAATACTGACACCAACCAGTCCTACGCCATTGCCATATCCACTTTTGCGGGCTTGCAGGGAGTCGCGTTGTCTGCGCTCTATTGCTTTTGCGTGCAGAGGTCACAACATTGCGGTTCTCGCAGCCATGCAACGTAATTTACATTCGTAGCAGTCAAAGTGAGTTCAACACGAAACCGACCCTTTCGAGTATAATCAAAGGCTGGAGGAAGTTGGCCGTAGCAGTCGAGGGAAACAAGTCGGCAGACTAGGTCGAAAGTACGTAAATGGCTGCCGTGAACAAACCTGTCCGCTTGAAAATTATGGAAGTCCAATAATGGAGGCATACCTAGCTGGGGCATGGTGGAAAACAGCCAGCCAGCCATATGCTGAAGCACAGTCCGTGATACTATCCGTATCGTTACTACGAATTTGATGATCCCGAGGAAATTTTATTTCGTTTTTGAACCACTACACAACGATGACTAAGAATAAACTGATGAACTAAACATTGGTGAAATTTGTTGCCGATTCATAATAATGATCCAAACAAAAACAGAGAAGGAACGTGGCTCCGTATCAGGACAATCATGATAAGCGTCACAGTGGGACCCGCTGGCTCGACGATGATGGTAGACGTGGTTGCAAATTTAGCAAACTCCAAAACAACATACGTACATATACAGGACGTTTCCCCGGACGAATTCACGGCACAGCAGAGATCTTATGGCTGTTTCAACCAGCATATCTGTATCTAAAGACGTTTTAACCGTATTTTTGGCATAGCACGGGGATTCACCAGATAGCAGGGCGAGAGAAGACGGGGTGATTACTTACCGTTAGGTTAACGATCGCTGAAAAAGCTTCCACTTCTCTTCTCAGATGAACGAAGGTCGGAAATTACCTTTCTTCCTCTTCCTTTGCTGGGAAGCAATATTTATTCAGAGGGGCCACCCTGCAATCACCGTCGAAGCAATTAGTGTAAATAATGCTTTAATTAAATGCAGAATTGATCTTATTGGACGCCTCCTCTCCGGGAGACTTTAATAAGGAATGTCTTTTTAGGAGTCGGCAACTTATCAATTAAAAGCTAATGATAGTCAAGTTAGGGGGCTGGTAATCTGACTAAAATTGGAAAGAAGTTAAGTAATGAGCAGTATGGTTTCCAATGAATGCCAGCATTATGCGAAAAATGTATGTACTAAAGCCTAATTGGTATAATATACCAATATATTATATCGATAGTGTTGGACATTGAAGTTGAATAGGAATAAGTTCACTTTCAATAACTGTTACAATTCCAGTAGGTTAGTTTTAATTTCAGTTAATTTACCATCGTCATGATACGATGTATCTCTGTCAGATTACAGTGATTAATTTTCTCATTATATTAATTTCTTAACTCCAAATTGAGTTAAATCTTTTACCCCTATCCGAGTCAACAGATAGATTAGATCACAAAGGGCGTAGGTCCAAAAATGGCATAATGAGAAAAATGCAAAATAAGTTTTTGATCAATTTACAAAAATAAAGATTTCTCCCATAGTTTTCAATTCCATAAAAAAATTCGCTAAATAAAAAGTTTGTCTGGCCAAGATCTACAACCTCGTCTAACCAGAACTTTGGTACTCATCACTTAACACTTAAAAGATAAACGCTCTTTAAATATTTTTCGTTTTTCTATTATATCGTTTTTTGGCCCCAAAAATAGATGAAAGGATCATGATTCTTGGAGCGATCGATAGGTCCTGATGAGTAGATTCTTTCGGTACCAAAATCTCAAAATTGATATTTTGGGACATAATATGTCCTTAAGGCCCTTTGTGCTTTAAGGTATCAATGTGGTATAGTGATATTTGCCAATTGTTGTTGTTTTTTCCGTCAGATTTATAGAGTGCTCTTTTACGTCACCGGTATACCCACTCAACGAGAGAAGGGAGGGAATTAGCTACTAGGCATTTCAAAGGAAAATAAATCGAGCCGTTCCGCATACCCATGCCGAAACTCCCATTATTTCTAAATAGGGGAAAGCCTTGAATTCGTTAACATCTTCAAACGCAAACGTCGGAACAGGAGAGATGCAGTCTTTGCCCTGGGGGAGCAGTTTCGTCGAGGAACATTCGATTCACGAACCGTTCAGCTGTTTGACATGTGAGGGATTGCCTCTGGGCCGTTTAAATTGGCGTTTTTCCAGTTTAAATAAACCTGTCGGAACCTGATGCTAAAGATCGGAAACACCGGGTCGACAACCTTCACTAGGCATCGAAAGAAACGGACGTCGAATTTACTGAAAATAGTTGTCTGAAACCAATTGTTCGACGGTCCGTGAACGATGGAGAAGATCGACTTCAATTAAAACAGACAATTTTCTATAACTCGAAACGTTCAATTAGTGCTCAAAACCGGTAATTTGAGCGGAAAAATCACGTTTTCTTCATTCAAACGTCAATTTCTCAGGTAATACGAAAGACAATTGCGATAACTATTATACCTTTGGAAAGCTGACATTTTGGGCCAGTTTTTCCTGCGCATGGGCAGGATTTTTTTATGTATTTCTGGTCCTGAAGAACCTTGACAAATGGTAAGTTTTCGAAATTGAGCATATCTTGACTTTGGCCCAGTTCTCCACTTATTTAACTAAACGTAAGCATGCAAATACCTCAAATTTATAGGAAATTTATGGTCTTTCAGACGGTTTTCTATTTTTTTTAATTACTCTCAAATTTATGGGACTTATGGCAATATTACTAGGACTAAGTCGAAAAATTGAAAAAATATCCAAAGCAAAAAACGACCATGCGTTCTTTCCTTGGGCTAAAAAAAATTGTAGAGCAAAAAATTGTATTAAACGAGCTAGAAATCGGCCCTTCAAGAAAGACAATCTTGAGTGAGGACGCCCAGTCACTTCATCTTTTTGCCTGTCTTCCGAGCACATGAAATTCGCAATTGCTTGAATATCGTGCAATTTGGAATAAGTGCTTCACAATAAGGACAATCACATCCTGAAACAAATTTATGAAAATGAGGGTTTCCCTTATAGCTATACAAGGCTGCAAGAAGTGTTTTCTTGGTTTCCTCTTGTGCCATAGTATCAACTTGACTCATAAGTATTATGAGTCTGATAATAATGGGGGGAGGCATCATGTTCTCTGATCTGGCCTAAAAAACTGTTGACTCTTGATTTATCGCAATGTTTCGACGACGTGGCGCTCCCAATGACCGATGCGCTCATCAACGCCCACCGATATCAGTATTTCAAGTCAAGATATAATAAGCAAAGATCTTGCCAGGCTGAAGAGGCCGTCGTCGGTAGTAGATGGCAGTTTCGATGAAGAAAAAGGGTGGGGGAAGGTCGTTAGGGCAGGAAAGAGCAAATGGGTCTAGGAATGGGTATTTAATGAAAGTTCCTTCGAGCTAATCCGGAGACCCCATCCGACGCTCGTGCCTCCTTCTCTTGCAGGGAACGACCCATCCGATGCAGCCATCGCCTCTTTCTCTCGCATTCCCGCCCGATCTCAGACCCCAGTTCGCGGGCAGGTCGCCGAAATTAAAACGATAAATTTCCATAAAGGTGGTGAAAGAGAAGGAATAATTGAGACTGGGAGCCCTCTTATAAGTATTTAGGAGAGTGGAAGCTGGAAGAGGTTTTATAGGAGCGAGAGCCTGAGCGGAGGTCTCGACACACTCCTAATTGGAAACTAAATGGAGGGCAGGGACGATGGTAGGATCAATGCTAATAGCTAATAAGGATTCGCCTTCTCTATCGAGAACGCTAATTTACAAGCCACTAATAACTCGCTCCGGTTAACAAGATCAGTTCTGTTCCCCTCGATGGCACGGATTCAAAATGTTCTCATTCCATTAGATGGCACCTGCGCACCGCTAACCGCATATTTACATGAACCCCAACACAATTCATGGTGAGCAAGCGCCCCTCCAGAGCTCGATAGTAATAATATATTGTTACACAAATTGTATACGTATAGTTGTCAGCTGATCGAGATAAAGGGCAACCAGAGACAGACGCCTCTCCAGGCTCTTTAGGAAAAAGGGTCTTTAAGCAGAAGAGGCGTCTGTTTCTGGTTGGCCCCGGACGGCCTACAAATATGTCAACTTCCATCTTCATTATTGTATGTATGTACTTAGATACGCTTCAATGCCTAAGCAGACTGGAGTAGTATGTACACCGTAGTCCCATTCGAGGTATGCAGGATCCTTCAGGGGCAAAGGACATGCCAAAACTGCGATAATATACCCACAACATAATCAGGCTTGCATGTAAAAAAAGTGGAAGGGCCTTTTCGTATGCTCTTCAGGCATGTTGGCATAAAAATGAGAGGCTAATCTTCCCAACTTCTGTTGGTTCAAACTGGAGAAAATGTTGAAATAATGATTCATCGTTCTTACCCAAGGAGTCGTTGGAATGGAACAAAAGTATAGCCCCCAAGAAGAAGAGAGATAGGTATTGGCGAAAGCATTGAGACAGAGGGTGGTCTGTGGCGTGGGGGAAGTTAAATCCCCCGCTAAATTTATATTCCCCTGGCTCATACTTCAAGGGCTTAGCTCACCTGGAGAAAATGCGGCTGGGAAAAAGACTGAAAGATAGAGACGGAGAAAAGAAAAGCTGGCGAAAGGAAAAGGTTAGAATTTGGTGGAACCGAAATCCTCCTTGCTGAGAGGCTTGCCAGGAACAGTTTGGTAACCGATACGTTAGTTTCCTGACGAATTTTGGGGATGTTCAAAGGCGATTAGTCGATAATGGATACCTGCTATAGGTATACTACCTATTATTCATTTTTATGGCCAATTGAACGATTCCTGACTGTCTGTATTCGTGAGATTTTGCCAGTTGTTCGTCAATATCATTGACAGGTCTCCTATTATTGACTGATCTCCTATACACCTACAATTTCCCTTGAAAAATGAGCAATTGGCGACTCCTTGAAAATAAAACTCAATGTCAACCCAGAAGCCATCCTGACCATGATCTTTACCCCAACCCTGAGCCCAACTCTGATAATTTACCTACCTTAATCTGATCCTAACCCTGGTCCAAAAATCCTGATGATAATTCTGATCCTTCACACCGCCAACATCTACTCCGACATTATGATCCTGATCCTAACCTTCATCCTGATCCTTATCCTTATCCTAAACCTGATGCACTACCTGGTCCTGACCCTGGTCCTCACCCTCATTGTGATGATGATCCTGGTATCGAAGATGATCCTGAACCTTTACTTTTATCACAATACTTTTCCTGATATAGCCAGGTCTTGAACCTGATCCTGACACTGATCCCGATCAATGCCCTCCACCCAGATAGATTACTTATTTATATTCGAGACTGTATTTGGTTCACTTTCAATAATAATAATTGGTCCATTTTGATGTCAATAAATGGATTTCACCTGCCGATTATTGGTGAAAAACATTGTTTCGAAATTTGGTTTAAAAACATCAAAATATTCATTTTTCTCGGGTAGATTTGCATCTTAAATATTTTCTAGGACAGCTGACAAGTCTAAAAAACCAAAACGGGAACCTATCGAAAGATAAATGAGGACGTCAGAGAGATATTACCTTGACAAATTTCTTACTGTACCAATAATGGGTGTACCAACCTTCATGCTCCGAGGTTTCATAACACTACCTATTGGCTGATATTATCTTTCCTTCCTTGCTTTGCGATAGCACTTTATTGAACCAGTGGTGAGGATACATCCTCACATGTCCGTACATGTACGACTACGTACCGACTTCCTTGTTTTTTATAAACCGAACCCAAATTGACGGTCAATATTTTGAAGAATTGATTACCCTGTAGGTATCACTTGTCTCAAGAACTCGAATTTCTCCTTGACTCGCTACATTATACATTTTTCGCAATCCGGTGGAACCCTTCAGCGAAGGCTGCGTGAAGAAAAAAGGGGGAAAGAATCGTCTAGATTTATGAACGTGAAATATAATAAATAAATGGAGCGAGGTCAGGAAAGTAATTCTTTCTCACTCAAATGGGAAATATTGCTAATGAGTTCTTGCCAGTTCATTTAGCGAAGGGATTTCAGTAGGAAGAGGCAAAGGAATGACATTTTGGCAATGGCGTAGCCTGGAAATGGTAGACGGGTAAAGTATACGGTCGGTCGGGGGTCTACAATGGAACCTTCTCACTGAATTACACGAAAATTGTCTTTTCCTTTTCCATCCCACCTGTTCTCGGTGAATTCTCATTTTGGAGGAACTCGCCTTCTTTTCGCCAAGAGTCCCCCATCTTTTTTTCTGCCTGTTCCATGATTAGTTCATTTAGTCTGAAATCTTCCTGAAATGCCATCGCTGTAAATCGCAATCCTTTTGCTGTAAAATATAAAATGGAGGCTTAGGATGATTTTTCAAAACTAATGTGAGTGATATTTTCAGTTTTAATTCGCATTTGCTTTTTGGCATTGCTCAGGGTAGAAGAATAACTACAAAAGTGTAATACACTTTTGATAATATCAAAAGTGTGTTACACTTTTGTAGTTATTCGATATTATCATACTATGATATAATATATCATAGTATGATAATATCGAATAACTACATTACAGGATATTATCCCAGTTTATGTCTGAAACCGGGGAGAAGAATAACTACAAAAGTGTAATACACTTTTGATAATATCAAAAGTCTATTACACTTTTGTAGTTATTTGATATTAGAGAGTTTTTGCAGCCAACGGGTGACGGGGTGACGTTTCTCACGGGTGACGTTTCGCGTGCGACGTTAACTATGACTAGGGGCAACAACGCCAGCGGTTGCTATGTTGGTTGCCATGTTAACCGTATTACCATTATTAGCTAGGGTTTTTATTGGTTAGGCATTCAACGGGCCCGTCTCTTCGGCTCAACGGGCGACGCTGAATGGACCATTTTACCGGCACCCGTGGCTAACGTCATGTCGAGTTACCGTCTCCCGGCTCTTACGGGCTCTGTCGCGAGGTTCTACGTTGCCCGTTAGTGGCTTGCAAAAACTCTCTATTATCATACTATGATATATCCCAGTTTATGTCTGAAACCCCCTAGACCAAATGAGGCGTTGATAGCCAGAGTGGACCATTCCACAAACTGTCCAAAAATGAGTTATACAGTGCAATGGGTCTGTGGTTGCTCTATCTATCGAATTATTATTAAAATTTGACTCGATCTCGAATGTGCTAAGAGAGAGCGCAACTTTTCAAATGGTCCGTCTGCAAATTGGCCGCCGATTTTGATGGCCAGAGTGGACTTTGTGGCTTGTAGAAATGTCCCTATGGTTCATGAGTCATCTGTTCACCCAAGAATGCTTGTATTTTTTTCTTCAAAACACCATAACAAGGCCCTTAATCAATTACAAGAAATTAGTCGAAATTTTCAAATGCGATTTTCTCAGTTCAACACCTGTGTGGAATGGTCCACTCTGGCTATCAACGCCTCAAATTGTAGGATAGTATTGCCTCCCTCAATACGTGAGTATCACTACAATTATTGTAGTCGCTTGACGGTCCATGACACCAACGATAAGACAGTTGACTCTACCCTACAAATGGACGTGCAATTGTGACTGAAGGCCCTCTCTGTATTCGTCAATCTGCGTTTTATTGTGTTTAATAAGAATTCACATTTTTATGCTTTTTACAAATAATCTCTAGTTTTTTTGTTTCGGAACGACGACCAAATTCCAGTTGCTTTCCAAGGATAATTCTGAAAATTCAAATGCATTCGGGATGGACTTGGAAGTACAGAATTATACATTGGCTTACAGTTTTCGTAGGCAGCAGCGCTCGAGGTTTGACGGTAATGGCAGATGAAGGAAGGAAATTATTAGGCTGACAACGCAGAAAACGAAGACAAAACGAGTTGTTGGCTGTTCATCGTACAAAGGGAGGAAAGGTCGGGTTTCCCTAATATCCTGAAAGGAGCGAGTCGGTTTTCTTAGTGCCGAATAAGAGCAACACAGGGGTCGGGGATTGTAATCCTGATTGACGCCAACCAGATACAGATGTCAAGTCCTAGAGAATCAGAACAAATGGCGGAAGCTTCGCAGTTTCCAGTTGTCACCTGAGAAAAGGGACTAGCGATGAGAACGAGGAAAAGAGCCAATCGTGGGCGGGAATGGAAAAGAGTGGAAAACCTTTTTAAATTTCCTTGCCTTTCTCCGAATCCCCAACGCTCCGACGCGCAGCTCCTCTTTTTGATCCGACTCGGCGCATTCATCACGGCAGAGTCTCGCGCTGTTGCTTGTCTTCATTTTCTACTCATGAGTTCGTGTGCGGGTTTTTCTATCAACCATGTCTTACGCACACAGTCGCACACGAGCACGTCTTACAATCTCTCAGCTCGTCCCCCAGTTTTCGTTTTCTTTTTCACCCGCGAGTGGAATTCCCGATGAGGAGACGCGTCACAAGATCAAGATTAAACGAGGAGAGCTGCTTTCTAGAATTGAGGGGTTGAATGAAGGAAGAGGGTGGGGCAGGGCCAACTTTTTCAGCCATACCTAGTTAATCTAGGGCTGGGATTGTGGGAAAATCTGCGAAAAGTGCATTCACCCGAAGATTGGTCTACTGAAGGAAGAAATTCGAAAGAAAAATACGAATTCTTCCCTCGGAACATCAGAGGTTATGGCAATAGGAAGCTTGGACTACCATATTCTGATTATTTGGCGTCGTAGTAGGTATTCAGTCCGGGAGTTATCAGAACTAGACTGTCCGAACAAACCTGTGGTCTGTCTTTAGGCTTAGGGAAACGCTGATTGAATTTCTCCTTTCATTGTCGCGCAATGCGTTTGGTGAAAACTCCGCAATTTTGATGAAGCTTTTGCATAAACAGAATTCTTCACTTGTCGTTATTGTGATTCAGTGAGCATACTGCTACTGTTAGGTATGGTTAATTCCTTTTTCTTTCCTAACCTTTTTCCCTAACTGAAACTAGTTTGTTCTTTGAGGAGGAAACGAAGGGTTACTGAAACTTAAACTTCTTTGATTCAAGAGGACTGTATTGAGCGTCAATAATTTGAATTGTTTAAATCTGATAAAATAACAATGAGCACATTTAGACAAGTTATCTCGGGGTTGGCCGGATTAAGGTTCGGAAGAGATTTGGGTTTTGCCCCGACTATTCCTATCGGCAGTCTGAGAGCTGAAAGTCGAGAAATCAATGGGAACTCAGAAGACAGAGCAGAAAAGTAAATGCGACAGGCAGTGTCAGAAATTGCCACGAATGGGTCTGGACTTACCGAATAGCAAGGCGGGGCTGGCAGACGTGGATTCTCCAACTGATCCCGTGATGACGGTCCACAATGGTTTTATAGTTTATGGTTGTGGTCCGTCATCACGTACGTCCTTGCCACACGCGCCCCGCAAGGCTAGTCAAATCGCAACAGACCCGGATCGTGAGACTGTCCTTATTTCTGACTTGGCCGAATTGTACCCTGACATCCGCCCCCCGTTTCAAAGCGTCGACCCGACGGTCAGAAAACGTGAGACGGTAGTCAAGACAAGGTCAGGGCAGAATCGGCCAAGGCCACTTTACCATGAACAAGAACAAGCAGCAAAATCTAACCAAGTCCCACCTTAGCCCCAAGATCAACCCTCAGACCGCTTTGCCCGATAGTAGAGGGCACATTGGTTTGTATCGAGCATCCGTATCCCTAGTCCAGCCTTCCCCGGGATTGTACAATTTGATAAAACAAAATTTTGGCAGAATATTTAGACGAGAGAATAACTTTAAATAATAGGATCAGATAAACGAATTAATCTGAAGAGATGCAGTAAATGACATTGCATGAATGAGCGTGAGATAAAAGATGAATGAGATAAGATGAAAGAGTTGGCTTGAAAGTTAGAAAAACAAACAAATAATTGTAAAAGAACCTATAAAAATCTAGAAGTTAGAGAAAACAAATAATTGTAAAAGAACCTATAAAACCTATTAATAATGTAATATAAAAGTTTGACTAAAATTTTGACGTAAAAAAAAACTTTGACACCTTGGCATAAAAGTCAGAACCTACAACTTAAGTTAAAACAACATAACGTAAACATAAAGTTTGGACATAAGTTAAGACAAAACTTGAAACAAATGATTGGAAAAACTCACAAAAGTTAACATAAGTTAAAAAAACTTGAAAACAAATAATTGAATTTTGACATAAAAAAAAAATTTTGACTAAAATTTTGACTTGAAAACATGAGTTTAAACATAAGTTAAAACAAAACCTGAAACATATGATTGGAAAAACTCACAAAAGTTAACATAAGTTAAGACAAAGAAAACTTGAAAACAAATAATTGTAAAAAACTCGCAAAAAAAAATTGAATTTAACATAAAAAATTTTGACTTAAAATTTCGACTTGAAAATTACAAAACTTAACATAAGTTGAAACAAAAATTTAAAAAACAAATAATCGTAAAAAACTCAGGAAAATTTGAAGAATTTAACATATAATTTTTTGACTTAAAATTTTGACTTGGGAATTACAAAACTTGAAACCCACAAAAGTTAACAAGCTAAGACAAAAAACTTAAAAAAAAACAAATAATTGTAAAAACTCACAAAATCGAAGAATTTAACATACCTAAAAATTTCGACTTAAAATTTTACTTGAAAATTACAAAACTTGAAAATTGAAGAAACTTGAAATAATTGTAAAAACTCACAAAATTGAAGAATTTAACATAAAAATTTCGACTTAAAATTTTGACTTGAAAATTACAAAACTTGAAAATTGAAGAATTTAACATAAAACTTTTGACTTAAAATTTTGACTTGAAAAAAAACTTTGCCACTTAGGCATAAAAGTTAAAACGTGACTAATAAATGTACAAAACTTACAAAACTAAAAGAATCTGACATAGAAATTTTGATCAGAATTTTGACGTGAACAAAACTTTGACACAAAGAAGGAACGAATTAACATAAAAGTTGAAACTTAACAATTAACATAAAAGCTTACATACAAGGACTTGACATACAAGTTTGCCGCTTGACGTTCGAAAAAAAAAAATGAGAAAATTCGGCAATAGGAAATCTAAATAATTGATGAAAATGAGAAAAGTTTCACACAAAATCATTGATTTACACAAAATTGATTCCCAAAATGATTCACACAAATTGATTCACACCAAATAATTGATTGAAAAGTTTCACACAGATCCAAGAACTGACATTACTGAACTGAAATTTTCAATAACATAATAAAATGCGTAAAATAATAAATTATAAATGGCATTTTTATAATGATTTTTTTTTTTTTTTTTTTTTTTTTTTTTTGCATTGTTATAATGAATGGCATAATGTTATATTCGGAATGCAGTCACATCATTATCCGTATTTGACATAATGAGTAATTAACATGAAATAAGGAAATTTTTTGACATAAAATTTTTCTCTCGGCGGTCGCTGAGCAGGCGGATATCAGCAGGAAGGCGGTTGCCACCAGGTAGGCGGTTACCACCAGGTAGGCGGTTACCACCAGGTAGGCGGTTACCACCAGGTAGGCGGTTACCACCAGGTAGGCGGTTACCACCAGGTAGGCGGTTACCACCAGGTAGGCGGTTACCACTGCGAGGATCAGGAGCTGATTCCACATAGGCGGGAGATAGGCCCTGTGGTGGATTGTTGCCCGTGGTCAAGAGTAGCTCTCCAAGTTTCCTGGTTCTGCCATATAGTCCGTATCACATGCCCGGAAGCGTCGGCGAGTCCCGAACCTGTGACAGAAAACACAGCAGAAACTGGTCCGCAACGAAGGGGAGCCCTACCTACCTAAATTGGTTGTTGGCGCCAGCGACCACCTTGTTTTGATACCCCAAAAGAAAAGTCATGTTCGGTGACTGTTGTTTGATTTCGACCAGTCAATTGTTGACTGACGTTCGCCAGTGAAGGCTGGGAGCATGAATCGAAAACATCAAACATTTGCCCGAGAGACGGCAGAAGTGTTGTGATTTCAATGTTAATCTACCTCACCTCTCCTGAGGAAAGACAGCACAACAATTGAGTAGTCGAGTAGATGTGAGAGAATAAATAAATAAATAAAACCAGAAAAATAAAATAATGAAGAAAATCCGGTGTTCATGAAAGAATACGAATTTAAAAGAAAAAAAAAAATGTAACCCCCCTAACGATGGCTTCAGACATTGCCACCGGGTCAGTTGGTCCCCTTTGCAAAGCGGTGGTCCAAACTAATACGAAGCAATGAGTTACTGCCATGCCTGCCGCAAAAACCCAACCTCTACAGGTTGGATAAAATTTTTCCAAGAAATGACGGAAGGATCAACATATGGTTGTGCTATACAGCACAATGTGTGATCATCATTCCTTGAAAGTCAGAGCGCACGTTAAAGGGATATCGGTGGGTTGAACGGTGCCTAAACCTGCCACCGAAATCGTGTTTTGACTGTGCAAAAATTTTTGCATAGACAGAACTAGAAGGAGAACACCTTTTCTACGGTCATAACCAAACACGGGCGAATCGCGCAAGGGGAAGAAATGGAAAATGCTTTTTGCGAGCGACCAACCAGCCGACTGATGCCACAACGCATGACATCGTAGCGAAATTTGAATCAAATTGACCGATTCAATTTTCGCTCACCTAACAGCCGGGCCATTACATCAAGTGTCCCCTATTCCAAGGACTCATTGTACATGCTAAGTAATCCTAGGTTTTTGTATTTGGCCATCCGGATGACCCGCGGAAAAAAAAATGAAAAAATAAGGAATAGTATGAAGCCAGATTCATGACCCATTCCTGCCCGCGATCGGCACGGTGCATGGAATGAGCTTCCCTTGGGAAGGTTTAGAGGCGCTTCGCGCAAACCTTAGTGGTTTCTCTTTCATTCAACTTTCACACCGATTCATTCATCCCAGCAAAATAAAATAAATGAGTAACTATATACAACGCAAAATAATAGGTGGCGAATTCTCACCTTGTCTCTAAATAGGCGTAGAGAGACGAGGCGGTCACACGACACATGGGCGGTTTTGTTTCTGCGGTTTTCAAAAAAAATGATATTCTACAAAACCTAGCGTTAAAGGAAGCGTTAGGATTTATAGAATTCATGAACCGTTGAGTAAATTCATTATTTAACAACAAAAACACGCCCTTTACGGAGAAGGAGTTGGAGGAAAAAGTCGTCTGAATGGTCTCTTTCCTGAAACCCCTTAACCATCGACCCAAATGGATGACGTCGGGACTCGGTGACTGCCATCATTCGGGGTAGTGTTCACGCTACCCGTGATAATCTGGCTGGCCGCATTAACTACTATTTACAGAAGACTTTGGTTATGCCGTAGTGCTTCACCAGCAACTAGGTCCATGTGATGGAAAACTGGTGACGCAGTGTCTCCTTCCTAACGTGCGCTCTGTCATCCGGAACCAAGAACCATAAAATAAGTTTTGAATTGAATTATTAGGATTTTTAAATAATGTGTGTTTAGGTAGCGAATTGCATTAAGAATGATAAAGTTAAGCTCCTTAAAATAAAATAAAGGTACTTGCTCCATTGCTCCAATCCAGGAGAGTGATTTAATGGAGAAGAACAGAAATTAAATTTCTCAGTACAGAAAATAGAACAGTAATTGTAAGTTTTAATTTTATGAATAGAGCTCATTTTATGTTTGTCGGTTCCGGTTGCAAATTTTGACGAGTTCCCATTGTTTCTCTTGAAGTAATAAGATTTCTAAGGCTGAATGGATTGTTACTCAAACAGTTGCAATCTTATGAATTTTGGTTGGTCAACATGATAATTATGTTTATGTACAATTATAGTTGCCAACGTTTTCTTGATACACGGCCAACTTCTCACCGTTTCCTATTTGGACGTCTCCGTTAGGGTTCGGCTTTGTCGTAAGAATTTGGTCGTGTAACAATTGATTATCTAAATTGTTTCTGGATCTGAATTGGGAATTCAAGTGTTATGAATAATTTGTCCTTCGCTCTCAGCTTGTCGGTCAGGAGTCCACTTGGGATCAAAACTTTCTCAACCGATCTCTTGATCGCGAAAACAAACGTGTCGCCAAAGAAGGTCAGTTGGAAACTCCTTGTTTACCTCGGGTGAGCGAAATTGCTTAGTAGGGACAATAGGAGGTTTTTCCAGCTGATTTTCTCCTTGACGGGTGTATAATGTTTCGCAATCGAAGGCCAGGCCACGATTTGTTGCCTAATGTGCATTTTATCGATTGCGAGATGCCTCCGAGGTGATTTCTCGAGGTCTCGGTGTAAATATTGGGATTAAATGTTTTTGAAGACCGTTTGATTTGTAGGTTTGGGACGTTGAACCTTGTAGATGAAATAATTGTGAGACGAACGAGAGGATTTTGATGAGTTTGAAATTGGCCTGCCTATAAATAATATTTTTTGATTCTGGATATACTTAGGACTTCCTCTGTCCATACGTTGTATTTGAGTAGACGAACTTTGACGTTATTCGGAGGAATTATATCCGTTATTTGGAAGGGTCCTTTGTATTTGTCTACTAATTTTTTTTTTTTTTCCATCTGAGGGACTGACCATGTTTTTGACAAGCACTAAGTCGCCTATTGAGTAATTTTTTTTGGGGTTTCTTTTGAACTTTTGAATAGTTGTGAAGTCGTATCTGTTTGATTGTTTTGGTGTGAACGTCATCGAATATATGCAATTTTTTCTGTCTTAAGATTTCGGTTGGTCAGGGAGATCGGATTTGTTCGATAAGCCGGGGAGCCAGATGTTAGGTATGGTTAATTCCTTTTTCGTTCCTAACCTTTTTCCCTAACTGAAACTAGTTTGTTCTTTGAGGAGGAAACGAAGGGTTACTGAAACTTAAACTTCTTTGATTCAAGAGGACTGTATTGAGCGTCAATAATTTGAATTGTTTAAATCTGATAAAATAACAATGAGCACATTTAGACAAGTTATCTCGGGGTTGGCCGGATTAAGGTTCGGAAGAGATTTGGGTTTTGCCCCGACTATTCCTATCGGCAGTCTGAGAGCTGAAAGTCGAGAAATCAATGGGAACTCAGAAGACAGAGCAGAAAAGTAAATGCGACAGGCAGTGTCAGAAATTGCCACGAATGGGTCTGGACTTACCGAATAGCAAGGCGGGGCTGGCAGACGTGGATTCTCCAACTGATCCCGTGATGACGGTCCACAATGGTTTTATAGTTTATGGTTGTGGTCCGTCATCACGTACGTCCTTGCCACACGCGCCCCGCAAGGCTAGTCAAATCGCAACAGACCCGGATCGTGAGACTGTCCTTATTTCTGACTTGGCCGAATTGTACCCTGACACTACATTTTTGCCTATAATCATAGGGTGCGATCTAAATATTAACTTTCTTACTTGACCGATCATATTTTAAAATATTTCCGGGGTCCCACTTGGTTAATTGTGGAAATAAGAAATTTGAAAAAGTCAAGTTGAGTTTGGTGATATTATAAACTGGACGTTTTATTCCGGTGCGTGATTTATCCAAAGCATACATTGTATACATGAAGAGTTTTCCTTCAAAACTGAATATATCCACTTTCGA
Source organism: Nesidiocoris tenuis (assembly GCA_036186465.1). NCBI lineage: Eukaryota > Metazoa > Arthropoda > Insecta > Hemiptera > Miridae > Nesidiocoris > Nesidiocoris tenuis. The sequence goes on from AP028909.1 coordinate 40,358,412, forward strand.
GTTTTGTCGGTATCGATTTCGATTCATAGCAGTTTTGGTACCTATATGCAATCGAAAATCGAAAAAAACGAAATCGATATCGACAAAACTCGAAAGTGGATATAATATATTATGCATATTATAATATATTATGCAGTTTTGAAGGAAAACTCTTCATATATATATAAATTCCTTCGTTCTTAAAATAGGTGGGCGAATGAGTTCCTTCAAGAAACCAGCAGAGAAGGGGAAAAAGGAAAGTTAAAAAGAAAGTGGGAGGCGCTAAAAATCTAGAGAGGAATACATTAGTGAAATAAACTCTTGAATTACAGAATGTTATTATCGAAGAAGCCACCTGTTCTCTTGGATTAATTTTTCTAATGCATAGTAATGTAATTGGAGGCGCTGAGCACTAAAAAGTGAGTTAGGTAGGGCATAGCGGGGAACCTCTGCCAGGAGACGCCACGAGGTTTTCCCATATTTATGCAGATATTATTCATGCAGACTGTGAGAGCAATAAAGGTGCACAGCATCGTCCCCCTTGCCGTTTCATCCGAAAAAAGGAAAAATGGCCTCTTCAGCATAGGAGCACCGACGTTATGGACAGGGAGATGAGTGGGAGGGTATGTGACACCTGGGCTATGCCTCTGAGCTCTGAGCCGAATCTCTTTGGGCCCTGTACTATGTAAATCACCCACAATATTCCACTTCTATTGCTGCCACCTTGGGCTGCCTTGTTCTTGTTTTATTAGACGAATCAACATTTTTTATAGCAACTCCAGCCGACCCTTCCTCCTAGGGTTTGCCTTCTAGCGTTAGAGAATAATATTTTCTTTCTTCGAGATTCTCTTAAGACGACTGCATTGTGAGTATCTGCTCTCCTCCCATCTCCTTTTAGTATAATTCCAGATTAATCTCAGTAGATTGTTTATATGGGCATAGGCAATCAATTCATTTCAAATTTTGTTTACCGTGTGTTGTGCAAAAATTATCAGAATTCAGAAGGAAAGGAGAAGAGGGAAGGAGTAGCATCTAAGAATCAATTTTTTAAAAATTTCCTATGACTAATGATGAGGTATGCGTGCTTGACTAGAGAGCCCACACTAATCGAGTGAGCCAGCGGTAATCATTAATTTGATTTGCCATTTTGGATGGGCTCATCATGAGAAATTCAGTCCATGTTTTATGAAAATCATCTGTGAAAAATCAAAAATTAAACGTACTCCGTGTAACATCCGTTGCACAATGAGACGTAGTCCACCTAATTTAATTTAAAAAACATTCACCATATTTGTGGCATACCTATCAGCAACTCCGCTGGTACGTGTTCGATAACGAGATGAACCTATGCGAAATACAATGAATCATGAAGAGGAGCAGCGAAATTCCATAGCCCTGTATAGAAATCTCATGAATCATGATTACAAGAAGGAATGACAGATAATACGAATCGTCACCCCAGGTTGATGGCACGGTGGTTGTCCCGCATCCAATAACTCAAGTCGTGGTCTGAATACATTATTTATATGCTATGAATATATAATCTCGTATCTGCAAGTAATGCGGCGCGAAGCCTTTTTAAAATTCTGCTCAGGTGAGTAATAGGATATCCAGGTGCCACCGCGTCGTATGGAACGGTGACTAACTCTGATCCATACTGGAAAATTATCTTACACGATGTCAATGCGCGGGATTCCTTTTACAATCATTCCCGTCCTTAGACTTAGGCTGTCTGAAGATACCTGAAATGAGCTAAATCTTGAATTGGCTACAACTTCATGCAATGCTCATCCGCTGAATTTTCAGGTTGTAATTATTCCGAAACAGTCCAGGGCTACTCAGTATGTATTCATGGCTCAAGATCGGTCATCCCAAGGATGGTTCATACTCCATAGTTAAGGTGACCAGATATCCAAACTTCGAAAGTGGGACGCTATGAAATGAACAATAGGTATAGGTACCTATATATTTGTATATATAATAGGTTTACCTAAAAGTTGGTATAAATATGAATATCAAGTGTATTAAATTATAAAAAATCAATAACAACAAAAAAAAATTACGCAGAATAGGTAGGAACCATACCAAACTAATTATTCGATTGGTGAACTGATTAGAGATTGATGAGACTGATAAGATATGATAAGGAATTGAAGATAGGGATTCGTCTTCTGCTTCGCCATTCATTCGTTTTTGTGACGCCAATTAACTGCCGCGAGACTGATCTACCGGTCATCGAGTAGGTAGGTCGTACTTACATAGGTACCTAATTTTTTAGAGGATGCCTTCCCAAAGCGGGCTTTTCCCTCGAAGCGGGACATTTGGCCGTCCCCTACGAGATCGTGGGGACAACGGGACACAACCCTCCAAAGCGGGACTGTCCCGCCCAAAGCGGGACGTCTGGTGCACTATGGAGTACCACGGCTGACATCACCAGGCCGTTGCATTATCGCCTTCCAAGCGATAACGCTAAAATGAGTGGGGTGTTGCGTGGAGGTAGAGCTGTGGCTTGGAACTTCCAAGTTGGAAGCCGAATCGTGTTTACGTTTAGGAGACCCAGATTCGTGAGGTGTTCAAAATTTGAATTTTCCATGTGTGTAACATTAAATGTTAAAACGGTTGATCCCCGCTAATTCTCCCAGAAGAAAATTCGTGGCCCTCCGACATGGAAAATAATGAATTCATTCTGCTTGGAGCTGCTGCCGTCGACCAACCCTGGGAGTTGCCTAGTGATCATTAGGTACCTTCTTCAATAATACGATCAGCAAGTTTCGAGTGTTTCCTTCATTTTATTTTATACAACGGCGGGAATATTGTTACAATAGTATGCACGGAAAAACTATAAACCTACTAGGCTTCCATAATTAAATACTCACCTTCCGGATCGTGCAGGAACCAGAATCCTAACTAATTTACAGCCAACAAACAAAGGTTTAGGTCACCTCTAAACCCTGTAACGTGTTAACACGGAACCACTTATACATATTAGAAAGGATCCGGAAATTAATTCGCCAAGCTCCTGCTCCTGTCTCAGGTTAACTACCCTAGAGGTTTTACTCTGATTGCCCTGCTCGGTCCCTCCCCGTCGACTTCTCCTCATGTTCATTCTATCTCAGTGTTTTCGCTCTATCGTCATCGAAGGGCGCTATCGCCGCCGCGGGACCTCCTCGGCTTCTCAGCCATTTCACTCGGCTCGCCCGTCTACATTATTTAAAAGGGGCCACCCCGTAATTGCAGGCAACAATACGAGAAAGAATAGGTGGAGATGCTAGGGTCGCTTCTTCCGCACCCTCGAGTCAGTAATTGAAATATATTATTCAGCCAACCGCCGTACGCCGTTGCCTCCAAATTCATCCATCCCAAACATTTCTCGCCCTTTCCATTTCATCCCAGGGCCGACTCCTTCGCTCGAAACAAGACCCTTTCTCGGGCTTAGCCTTTTTTCGGGTATTTCTGTTTTCGCGCGGAGAAACTACCGATAAGTTGGAGGAGCGCTTATCTTAAATTTAAATTCGACCACTTCACCCGCTGTTCCAGCTCTGTCACGAACGGCTGAGGGAGACACTGAATCACTAGTGGAGAATTTGCGGAATCCCACAGTTTGAATAAAAACTAAAAAAAATGAGAGGGAAGAAATAGTCGAAAAATTAGATCGACTTGACCGACAGGTTGAGGGCAAGAGCTCGTCGACGACTTTTTCTTGATTGCGTCTTCATTTCGCGCTCGAGCGCTTTCGGCTAATTTGCCATTATCTGCAATGTTTGACGTATGAAATCTCTTCAGGAGATTGGAGGTAGGCCAACTGCATTCCCTCTTCTGATGAATAAGCGCGCTGCAGGTGGCCTGCTGTCTTACCCCAATGGAGGTTGTGATTTCCCATTGGTGTCGTCTTTGAGTACTTCCTTTTCTTTAATAATTAATTCTGAATCGAGATTTACTTTTGGCTGCTGAAAACTCCAAGTAAATGAAAACAAAATTAGACACGAAATTCCACGATTCGGAAAAATGTGTACATCGAATAATCCTCAAAGCTAATGGTAGCCATGATATTTCGCCCAAGCCCCGAATAGTAGCAATTTGTGCTAATGGTAAGTCCATCTACTTCCTCTGCCGGTCCAACTCAATAACCGTCCATTGTTTCTCTGCACTAAGTAACAACTGGATCGAGATAGCGGTTGAATCAGCTTGAACGGACTACTTAGATAGCGGGGCCCCTGGTATTGTACACAGGAGCTCATCACCGAAGCCGTTACTTCTAGGTCCGTTCTGTTTATTCATCCGAGCACAGGCGCGTCTCCAACACCGAACAGCCGTCAGGCGGCAGTGCATAGCTCGAAATGCCCATGAACTTGGTTATCTGTCGCACAACTGCTTCAACCTCCACCACCAAGATGGCAACAGGACTGATCCCTTGTCTCGAGGATCCAACGGGGTGCCCACCCCATCCAGAGCATGCAATGACTTGGCCGAACGTTCCCCCAAGTTTTCTCATTAGACGAGGAGCCTCGTTCCACCACATTCCGCACAGCTTCCATCTTCTCCAGCCCAAGACGCCAGTTTTCTTCCTCCCCATATCCCCGCTTTGCTTGCCGCTAAATGTGGACAAATGCTCTCTACAACGCCGGAATACTTAAAGGAGCGTACGGTTTCTCTGCCGAGGCTGCCAAGTTTTCCGTGGCCAACAACATACATCCGCTCTCATGTCACGCCCCTGGATTTTCAGGCAGGTTTCCTGAGGCAGTAACGTCCAATTCATGGAAAATAAAAATAAAATTTTTTATTTTATTAAAAATTATTCTTACCTACATCTATCTACTTAGTACTTGAATCTATCATTAAACAATATTAGAATAACTTCCTGAACAAGTGTCTGTGGGTCGGCACGTCGTACGTAGATAACTCACAATACTTAACAACCCCCCCCCCCTTCCCAACACATTACATAATAAGTAAATTTTTGACATAGTTTGGAGATTATGACATCAATTACGCATTAATAAAACTTTAATGACATAATTTTGATTACTTTAGATGCTGTTTAGATAAAAAATTCCGAGAAACTCGCTATGAACATTTTAAAGCAAGCCTAAAACCAAAATACGTCAGGTTATCTAAAATATTCTCGTATTCTGCAAGGTAAAACAAAGATTTTAGGTACCAAAAACGCTCAAATCGGTCCATGACCAGGAAAAGACAGACCTCCCAGCCCAAGAAATTTGAAAAAAGGTGAAGAATTGATTTTTGTAAATCAAAAGCCTCAGGGACTTTTGTAAATGACCACAGACGGACAAAGAGACACTTTTTCAGGAAGTGATAAGTTGAGTAAAAGTGTGTGAGTGAAAGTTTTCTCTGAAGCTCCGTTACGATTCTTGATTTTTGGACGATTACAATACTTGGTAAATTTAGAAGTAAAAATTTTGCCTCTGGTGGTAAAAAAATTTGTGGTATTATTTCAAACACCAATTTTAAAACCCCGATCGGTGGCATCTATATCAATTAGAAAGGAAGTAGGAAAAGATTCCCATTGGAAGAGAAATGGTAGCAACTCCTCTCGCGACGAATTATGCCAGAAAATATGATTTAATCCACCTCCGAGACTCCGTTTACTGTATAAAAGGTCTTTCGTTAATCTACCCATACCTATTTATCATAACGGTATCTATGGGCACATGCTAAGGATGACCGTTTCAACTCGAGAATCCCAAACTACAGCTGCCTACATTCTCAGACAACGCTCACCGTAGCCACATAATATAAAGGTTGGATTAAAATCGACTTTATTGCAGAAAAGAGCAAACCCAGGTAGGTATCGGAATGAACTTTTCCGATAAAATAAAGTCGAGCACTGTCGGGTGTTTTATCAAGTTCAACACCCTCGGTCGCGACTGCTCGAACCTCCGAGACCGACAAGTACACAACAGCTCCGTCCTCTGAATACGGAAGTAATTGAATTAGATTCTGATTGAAGACGAAGGGACCCTAATTATCTGAGTGGCACCAGTACAGAGGAGCGAGGGAAGGAGAGAGTCGAGGCCTTTGTGCAATAAATAACTTACCCCTAGTGTGTTGGTGCTACAGCGGAACTCACTCCTTGGGATTACCTCGGCTCGTACGGCTGAGGCCTGAGTCCAGGGCGACGGACACCCCGCAGTGGACTTCACGGCCGTGGAATGTCTCTCACCCCCTCTCGAAACCTCTTAGCCGGTGTCTTAATACGATGGACAATCCACCCAATAATGGGTATTGAATCAGTCCATTCTCCTGCAGGGCACTAACACATAAACCCCGCACTTTCAATCCCGTTTCCCGACCGTACAACCATTCTCTCAAAAAGTGCCCCGTTAGGGTCACGAGCGAATTGCATTAAGACTGAAGCGATCTGGATCGATTTTTACTAACATATTTAACAAGTAAACTGAAGTACCTTCCTAAAAAAGGAAATAAGACCAGAGCTTCAGAAAGATTTTTTACTTAACCCTTCTACTCTGAATCTCTTCCTGAACAAGTGTTTGTGTATCCGTCTGTGGTAATTTACGGAAATTGCCATAGCAGCTTCCTAGCTCCCTCAATTCTCTACCTATTTTCGAATTTTTTCGGCATGGAGACGATCACAGCAACTTAGGTACTGTCAATCGCAACCACGATTTCCGAGGTCCTAATTCCGAGGTGGCAAGTGAGCAACCTTGTATAGTGGGATTATCGACGCACCGCTGGTATACTTTTTACTTCCATGTTTGCAGTGTAAATGGAAGTATTGGAATCGTCCTAAAATCGAGAATCGGAACGGAGCTTCAGAAAAAACTTTTTCTCATACACATTTACTCAGAATCACTTCCTGAACAAGTGTCTGTGTGTCCGTCTGTCCGTGTGTCCGTCAGTCCGTCGGTGGTCATTTACAAAAATGGCCATAACTCCCTCATTTCTCAACCTTTTTTCAAATTTCTTGAACTGAAATGTTTGTCTCGGCAAGACCTAACACCCTGTTAAATCGGATATATTGACATTTTCAGTGTTTTCTATTTTATTTTTTCCGGCCACAAAAATGAACCGATTTGAACGTTCTTGGTCTTAAAGTCTTTGTTTTACCTTGCAGAATGTGTGGATATTTTTTATATTCCAATAATGTATTGTATTTTTATTTTGGGCGAATTTTAAAATTTGAATAGTGAGTTTTTTGTTATTTTTCACCTAAACGCAGTCAAAATATGATCAAATTTTGTCACAATTTCACGTTTCAAAATATGGAAGTATTTTGCGTTATCTACGCACCACTGGTTTAACAATGTTTTTCAATCTCAGATTTGAACCCCCTAAAGCCTAAAATAACTTCTCAGTACACAAGTGCGCATCCCAGTTTCTATAGCCCTGGTCCCTGGTGCAGGGGCTCCTGAAAAGATACAAAGTCGAATCCAGTCCGTTCTAACGTTATTAATTAACTGTTCTTTTCCCCGCTGTTGGCATGGCACTATTTTCCTGAAGTTCGCGTTTCGCGTGCGTTATCATTCCTTAGCAAAAGGCGCCTTGAAGCCAAAAGGGAGCGAAAGAAGGAATTAAGATGGCTCCAAGCTCTGTAACAGTTGCGCTTCGCAATTAAGACTCTCGACCAGGACCCCTTTCCGTCTAAAACGTAATTATAAGTGATTTATGTAAGGAAGTAGATGTGTTTTTAAGCACTTTCTTCCATGAAACGACGTTACAGCCGCGCAATCCCTTTATGTATTAGCTCAGTTTTTGAATTAAAATCCGCTTCATTTCAAAAACGAGTATCTCTTCCTCTTTATTGAATTTAACTCTTATGCAGAGCAAATCTGCGACGATTTTCGAGAGGAAACAGGTACAAAAACGTAGCGAGCAGCTGCTCGAAGATAAAATAAGAAAACGGGGATGTATGATTTATTGCATGAAATTGTAACACTATTTTGCTAGGGTTTTCTTCAAATTAAACAATATATCCGGAATAGTCTGAAAACGGAGTAGCCGATTTATCTATAGCGAGGTAGGAGTTACAAATTATCTATTCTTCCAAAAATATTGCCTTTGACTATCTTCAATTGATGGTTTCGTGCTAGTAATGACAATACCATTAAACTCTTACTTCTTGTTAAGGATTTCGCTCCACAGGATAAAATTTTTAAATCTCATACACAATAATTTTATAATTGGATTATTCTACTTGCTCTCAATTGATCAAATTTTTTGCTAGATTCAAGTCCCCGGACATTTTTGGATTCAACGTTAAAATTTGTTTAAGCCTAGCGTTAATTCATAGTCAAAAACCAACTCCTAGCTGTATCTACTGAAATTGCAGTTCATAAAAAGGCGTTTTGAGTTTCAGTTATGAGTTTTGAGTTAATGTTCCAGAAGTTGACGATTTTCAGGGAAACATGCCCATTTAATGAGCATTCAAATGATATGGTCCAATTTGCGACTGTCTTCTGATTTCATAGAGAAATTCAAGTTTGAAGGCGAAAAACAGCATTTTCCTAGATGTCTATTCAATTTCATATGTTTTTTATTCATAAAACATATGAAGGGGCAAGTGGATAAAGTTATGTAAATGTTACATAAAGTGGATCATATTATGTAAATACAAGTTACGGGTTTGAGCGATAAAAGATGCTTTTTAAAAACGCTCTTTTATTTACAACTTTTGACGACACTTAGACGAACGTGAACAGAGGTTAACAGTTTCAAGGATGAGGCAAGACTGACTGCTGAGGGCTGAGGGCCATCTGCTTATATAGGGCAAATAATGTTTAGTCAGCTATATTAGGGTGAGGGGGTGTGACAGGGTAAAGGCGGGAATGTGCAGTTACATGTAACTCCTCCCCCCCAAGACAAATTTTGAGGAGGCATAGGATACGAACGAAAAATTTTCAAGTTTTTCAAAGTTTACAGCATCGGGCCGTAGGCCAGAATGGAGAAAATCGAGAGCTTCATGAAAAGGACATCAAACTGTCTAGAATAGTTACATCGAAATATAAGGCACAAGATAGGTACATAGTGCAAACTAACTTATTTACGACAATTATGTAGGTAGTACGATAACTACATGGAGTTACAACAATAATTGTTTTACAATTATGAAACATAATCATTAATCACAATTTTTATGAATTGTAATCCAACACAATAAGTACATTGAATAGTTGACAATGTAAAATAGTAAGAATAATATGACCGAATAACCCCATTCAATTAGGGTGAAACGAACGTCGGTACTTGAGGTACCCTCCGAATAGGTAGAAGAAAAATGAGCCTAGGAGTAGGTACAAAAGTACGGACCATATGCTAGGGATCGCTATGTCTGACAGCGATAGATGATCGACCGGCTTCACATGATTTGGGTTGAGAAGTGACAAATCTGGATTCCTAAGATCAAGTTGAAATGGAGTTTGTAGGCTCGAATTTATTAGCTGAAATCGAACGCTATCGGGCAGCGAGGGCGAGCTGGACACACGCGTATGTTTAACAACGAGAGATCGGTTGTGATACATTACATGTTTATTACCATATTCTATTAGGTATATGCCATACAGTGTGTGTAAGTCGACCTCGTTGATGTTAATGATATCCCCAAATGGGAAAACTAGTAAATATTGATTAGTAAAAGGTATTAAAGTGGCATAATTGGAAGGAATGGATAATTTAATGTACTCACAATTATCGGTAGTACCATTCCGCAAAAAGTCAGTTTCGCAACTTGACTGAGGTTTAATAGTTAAATGGCTGGGACACAGGTAATAGGAATGGCTTGACGGGCAGATCGACTTGACGGTTAAGGTGTCGACGCCCGAAGTTAGGATGAAACGGGATGTCGGGAGGGCCGTGACATAGTCGAGGTCGTGCGACAGAGCCGGGATAGATTCCAGGTAATAAAGGTTGAAATCTAGGGGGTTTACAATGGGGATGTCTAAGAAGTAGACAATTTCATCTGAGCTCACGTAGCAGTGGACGAGAATGTGTGATTGTATTTCAAATAGGTCTTTCCCGGAAAAGTTGAGAAAACGGGGCCCATATGTGTGGGATAGTGTGGTGAGTTCGTTGAACAGTAAGTGTGAGTTTAGTATACTTGGATGTAGGGTGCCCAGTTTGCAGAAAGTAAGGGAATTTTCGATATCTTGTATGATATTTAGTAATAGCCCTAATTCGATTTGATAATGTTCGAGCAAGTCGTTCATGGCACGGATATGGGAGTTTTCACCTACTGCAAGTTCTAGGACTGAGTTCAGCTCTTTAGTGAGTTCTAAGTTATTATGGGAGATTGTCTCGAACGTTTTATTGAAGTTCGACGCGAAAGCGAGATTAATTGAATATTGTTCGTCCATTTGATTTTGGAGGGAATCCTGATTACGTTGTAAATGGTCCAAGATTTTAAGATATTTAGCTTCATCATTTGCGTCAAGGTTTCCCGTGATAAATTTGATAACTGTGCCTAGACCATCAATTAGGCCTCGTTTGGGACGGTTGGGGAGCGTTATCCTTAGGTTGGACAACTTTTCGTGTACTAAAAAGAGGGTATAATTTATAGTGGAAGATAGAAGGTCCGTTCGACGCACATAGTTGATACCCAAGCGTGGTATGCTATTCATTACATCGTTGTAGTTTTGCTCGAACTGCTCGATTTGAGACAGGAGTTTGGTGAGATTATAATAGTGAGTCGTGGTGTGGTAGCTTTCCACGACTTTAGCCCGTTTAAGGTGGACTGGGAAGAGTCCGGGATTTGAAGTGATATTTCGAATTCCTGAACCTGTTGAGGGCGAGAGGAACAGGCACAGGCATCTGAAACATGGGTTAGCGCAAAAAGCCTGTTAGTATCTCGAGGCACATCTGGCCCCTAATGTTGGGAATCTGGTCAGAGGTGAAAGAAAAAGGTTTAGCTTGAGTGGAATATTTAGCGAACTGGCACATGAACACGCCACAATCATCCGAATTGGATTGTTGGGGTATGGATCGTATGCCGATGGTTTCCCAATTTTCGGAATCTAATAAGACGCCTGTTTTTTCTAAATATTCATAGGCTAAGTAAGAGTGAATATTGTCGAGAATCGTTGTTGATTCGCGAACAAGGATTTTCGAATCTTTCTTTTCCGACAAGGAGTCTAGATAAATAATTTGTTTCTCTTTGACTTTGACGACAATCAATGTCCAATGGTTGGATTGGAAGATTGGTATACAAATTATCGATTTCTCGAAAATATTTGACCGTCTGGTAAACATCCGGACACGGTCGTACCCTCCTGCGACTAGAGAGGGGTATAAGAAAGAATTAAAACAAAAAGACGTGGGTAGGGTAGGGTTTTCCCTACTTCTAAGATCAATTAGTTCCATATAGAAATTCACGACCATATCGTCGACCCAATTTCCTGGTTTTAGGGAGAGTAGGTTATCCCTAGTGATGCGTAGTCCGAATTTGTGGACTAGCATTTCGGATTTATCAAGTGTGTCGTCCCATGCATGATCTACTGCGGTTTCGTAATATTTTCGAGGTGGTTTAATGTTGGTTAGGTGGATTTTTTCCTTAGTGTTGTGGTGTCGCGGGATGATAAGGGCTGTTTTTAGTTCAGGGTTAACTTCCTTAACTTCTTCTTTATTGTATTTAGGTTTCGTTTTGCTTTGGCGTTGGACGGTTTTTACAAATATTTCCGGGGAATTTCCGGAGGGTCTGCTCTCCCTTCATTTTTCTTTTCTAGCACTTTCTCTTTGTGCTCGACGAATTGATCCGATATTCGTGTGTAAAGGGCCTTCACTTTGTCTTTATGTTGGCTTAAATAGTTATTTGCCAAAGTATAGTCCAAATCTAAATCCAGCATGGATTTTGAGTTTAAATGGCCGTAAAGCAACTCAAAAGGAGTTAATTTAGAAACCGAGTGAACCGAGTTATTGTATGCGATGAGTGCGTAATTCATTTTAACTTTGGTGTTACAGTCTTTAAATTCGTCCCGGATTGACAATAGTCTGACATGTTCTATTATGGTTGAATGAAAGCGTTCGATAATCCCGTTGGATTCGGGGTGTTGGGAGGAGATAAAATGGATATTAATTTTATGAAGTGCTAGTAGTTCTTTAACAAGGGAGCTCTGAAATTCTGCGCCGTTGTCCGAGACAATACTAGTCGGGGTTGTATGGTGGGAAAAGAATTTTAGTAGCCCGTTGACAATTTCCACTGCGGTGGAGGAAGTAATGGGGTATGCTTGTGCATAGCGAGAAAATGTATCGATCACGGTGAGAAATTTAGTGTTCTCGACCGTGAATTTATCGATGTGCAGAATTTCAAGGGGGCGCGATGCGGTGGGAGTAAGATTGTATTTTAGTTTTAGTGGGGATCTTTCGTACTTACATTGCAGGCAAGTCTCGCAATTATTAATAAATTTTTGAATTGCTTTCTTGAGGTTTGGCCAATAGATTTCTCTTTTTAAATGTTCGTTAGTTTCATCGATCCCTCTGTGGTTGGTGGTTCCACAGTGGTAGTTTTGGATTATCTGAGTTAGTTCGTCCTCGGAGGTTACGTCTTTGAGTTTACAATTATAGCGGGTTAAATTTATCTGTGAATGGGTGAAGGTTGTGGCCAGGAGTTGCGCAAACTTCTCATAACAATCGCTTTCGAAATAGATTCCGTATTTTATTTTGGGGCGGACGTATTCTTTAATGAATTGGACTACGTCTCGTTCAAAATTTGATTCAAGGATATTGACATAGATTCTGGTTTTGTTCGAAATTTTTTCTACCTTGGCCAGGTTATCGGGAGGTATTGTTACTACTTTAAGGACAATTTGATTGGCACACGCATTAATTGGTGCCTCTTTTATAGGGATGGCCGGTGTGGTGTTCCCCAGAAAATTGGAGTGAACTGTTAGCCCCGAGAGTGAGGTGTTAGATGCAAATGATAGGGATTTATCGGTTGTTGGGGCGGTTAGGGGCGGTATGATTCCCGTTCCTGTTGAATCAATGTTAGCGACCATCGAACTTCGTTCGATCTCGTCAACATTGAGGTTAATTTGACGATTTAATGAGTCGGATAAATCCTTTTCTAGATCTTCCTCGGATTGCAAAAGGTGCATGTTTTGACACGACTGTTGGGGGTCAGGGTCCAATCGGATCCTGGAGAGCGCGTCAGCGTTTGTGTTTAAAGCCCCCTTTTTGTATTTAATGTTATGGTCGATTATGTCATAATCTTGCAGTTTTATGTACCACCTGAATAATCTGGAATTTGCATCTTTGTGATTTTCTAACCATTCGAGGGGTTTGTGGTCAGTAAAAATTGTAAAGGTGCGACCAAAGAGGTATGGTCGAAAGTAGTTGGTAGCCCATACCACAGCTAGCAATTCCTTTTCTATCGTGGAATATTTTAATTCATGATTATTTAATGTCCTGCTCGAATATGCCACGGGTAGGTCGGAGTTTCCTACGGGTTGACTGAGCACAGCGCCTATTGCGAAATCGCTGGCATCAGTGGTCAAATGGAATGGCTTAGAAAAGTTAGGGTATTGCAGAATAGGATCGTTGCTTAAGAGGACTTTGCATGTCGCGAAGCATTGATGGTATTCTGGGTCATCAACATTGATAACCGCGCCCTTTTTCAAATTTTTAGTTAGAGGTTTAGTCAGGTGGGCGAAGTCCTTTATGAATTTCCTATAGTATCCCAGTAGTCCGAGGAAGCACTTGATATCTTTAGGAGTTCGGGGTATGGGGTAATTCTGAATTGCAGCGATCTTATCGGGGTTCGGTTTTACGCCTTCGGGCGTAATGAGGTGGCCTAGATAGGCAATTTCCCTTTTCAAAAAGTGGGTTTTGTCTAACGTGATTTTGAGGTTGGCTTTCCTCAATCTTTTAAAAACGGCTTCTAGTCGTTGGATGTGTTCCTGTAAGGATGTGCTATAGACGATTATGTCGTCAAGATAAACGCAACACATCTCATTATTGATGCCTCTCAGCACATTATCCATGACCCGTTGAAATGTACTCGGCGCATTTTTTAGACCAAATGGTAACCGAGTCCATTCAAGGTGTCTTTTGGGTGTGCTGAAAGCTGTTTTTGCCCTACTTTCTGGGTCCATTTCTATTTGGTGAAACCCGGATTTCAAATCGATCGTGCTAAAATATTGGCACCTACCAAGTTTGTCAAGGAGTTCAGATACTTGGGGGAGGGGTATTTGTCTTCTATCGTTTTTTCGTTAAGTTTTCGATAGTCGACTACTATTCTAAATTTTTGCTTCCCACTACTGTCAAGTTTTTTGGGAACTACCCAAATGGGAGCGTTCCATGGACTTTCGGAATTTCGGACGATCCCCTGCCTTAGGAGGTCTTCCATTTGTTGATCGACTTCCTTCAGGAAGATTTCTGGGAATCTATAGTTTTTTGTATAGACAGGTATTTCATCACTAGTGCGGATGACGTGTTTTATGCCACTCGTACAACTGAGTGGAGTTCCCTCTTGGTGAAAGAGGTCAGGGTACCTTACTACAAGTTTTGTAATGGCATCCTTTTCTTCTTCGTTCATATGGTCTAGACGAAGGAGACCTATGTCAAATTTATAATTATAACCTTGAAAATTAGGTTGATCAATAAGTAATGGCCTGGGTGTGGCCTCAGCTGTCTGGGTGTGACAGTTAAACAAAATTTCGCCTTGGTGCGGCGTTTCACCTATTTCTTCCACCGTAACCGGGGAAGTTTGCTCGAACTCGAAAGGGGAATCACTAACGTTTAGGACTCTCAAGTAGGCTTTCGAATCAACAACTTTTATTAGCGATTGCGGAAATTCAATGGGGCCTATTTTGGCATAGGGAAAAATAGCATCTCCCTCTTTGAGATTACTTATTCTAACTTTAATCTGTTGGATGCATCTGGCATCGATATTATAGTTTTCCAAAACGGACTTCTCATTTACGTTGAGATAGTTAAGGGGTATTTGTGCTCTGGGTGTGAGCAATAAATTGTGTTGGAGATCGACAGTAGCTCCTAGTAACTTAAGATTATCAAGCCCAAGTAATAAATCGAACGTTGAGTGGAAATTGAAAATGTTGAATTTCAACGTGAGATTTTTGATCTGGAAAAGTTCGCCGCAGGGTACACGAACGCTGAATTCTGCTTTTGAGACTCCATGCGCCGTTCTTACCCAGAACGGGTCCCTACTTACTTTACGTCCAAAGAAGTTTTGCGCTATGCTAGGGTTCACAAAACTTGCTGTGGAGCCAGTATCGATTAGAATGCGGAGGTTCGATTTGGGGGTTATAATGAATGGGAGTTCGTTGTTGGGCTTGTTATTAACATTCATTAAGTTGAATGTTGGGATTTTTCGAGGCCCGTATTCCCTAAAAAAGGGGGTCCTGACTCTTGTGTCCCTTTCTCCGGTTCAGGTTCGACGGGGGACATATTGTGCAGGTTTGGATTCGTGGTTTGCCACGACATGGGCGACCACGCAGCGGATTGGGGTTTATTTTGAGGGGGCCTTCTGGCACTATAATTTAGGGGGCGGGGGTTTTCCTGATTGGAATTGTACCTTGCGGTCGGCTGTCGTATAGCTGACCGAGGATTTCGAAAGGGGTTTTGGGTCCAGGTATCCTGCCTGGGCGGATGGTACACTGGGGTATTAGGGTTTGCAAACCCAGATAGTGGTAGGTACCTATTCGGGTTAGGGTATTGGGGGGCGGACCTCTGGGGGAAAGGTTGGGGTCTCGATGGCATAGGGTTTTTCGGCCTGGATTCCTCTTTGGGAACCTGATGGTCGTTATTCAGCATGCCCAATGCCACATCGAGGCTCGCGGGTTGGCGTGTGCGCAATGACTCGCCTAAGGGATTTTTCAGCCCAAATAGAAAGCATTTTAGAGCCACGGTTTCATAATGCTCCGACAATATGGTATCGGCCGGATTCGTGGTCCTAATTTTCGCTAATATTTTATTTTTCATTTCAAGGACTCGTTGATGAAATTTAAAAGGGGTTTCACCCTCGCCCTGTTTAAATTGGCATAACTCGAGTGTCAGGGTCGTCAGGTCCCTTTTATCGCTAAATGCTGATATTAGGGCCTGTTTTAGGACCGGGTAGGTTTGAAAATTGGAGATCCCAATCGACACTGATGCGGGAGGGACGATGCGTGCTTTAATGGCACAAAGGAGCTCGCGGTTTTGAACATCGAGGGGGTCCCGGGGGTTAAAGAAACGATCGTATAGGAATTGTGTCGTTTCGAGGAAGTCCGGCAATACCTCGGGCTCTCCAGCGAAACGCGGGATCATTTCCAAGTGTTTACCTTGGAGAGTGGGCGTCACAGGAGCTAGGGGGTTGGCGGATTGGGGATTTAAGCGTAATGTGTTTAGGGCACCCGCTAAATCTTGGATCCTTACTTCATTTTGGGCCATCCTAGCATTTTGTGCGTCTATGATAACCCTTTGTTGCTCAAGAAAATCTGCCTGCTCGGCCATGACTTGCCTCGCAGTTTCAAGTGTGTTTGAGAGTGCTTCGATTTGTTGTTGAGGGGAGAGCTCTTCTTCGATGGGATTCATGTTGCGGGCGTGGATTGGAATAGGAGGGTGTGACTCCGGAATAGAGGGAAGGGGATGGTCCGGTCGTATAGTCAGACGATCGCGGACGTAATGTTTTAATGATTTGGGAATTTTGAAAGTGATTTAAAATACCAAAATCGAGCCTGCAAATGCCTACGAAAATCGAATTATTAATAGTTGATTTACGAATGGGCACTTAGGACTAGGTGATTAGGTTTAATTGATTTTACAAAACTAAAAAATTGTTTAGTAAGAAGTTCAAAGACTCGCTGGCTGTAGTTTCGTTGAGAAGACGAGGCGGCTTGAGAACGATTAGGGTTGAAAGCGATTAGGGTTGAGGGCGATAAGGGTTGAGAGCGGAGGAGTTAAGAGCGCACCGCGCTAGCTTCTCCTTATCTTGTTTAGAAAGATGAGACGAATGATGAAAGGTACTTACAGAGCTGTCGTGTACTTGGACATCTGTAAGGAGTCGGGCTTGCCTTCGGTCCGGTCCAGATGAGCTCGGGCGGGTCGTTTTTTGCTCACGTGAACGTCACTGCACTTCTCGTCGCACCGGGTGTTTTCTCGTTTGCGTCGGAAAACGTTCGCGGTCGGAATACTTGTTCACACGATTATGTTCGTCACTTTTGGTCGAGTAGGTTCGGAACACCGGATTTTTCACGTTTGCGCCGGAAAAATTTTCGCGATGTCCTACGTTGACTGCGCCAGTTACGGGTTTGAGCGATAAAAGATGCTTTTTAAAAACGCTCTTTTATTTACAACTTTTGACGACACTTAGACGAACGTGAACAGAGGTTAACAGTTTCAAGGATGAGGCAAGACTGACTGCTGAGGGCTGAGGGCCATCTGCTTATATAGGGCAAATAATGTTTAGTCAGCTATATTAGGGTGAGGGGGTGTGACAGGGTAAAGGCGGGAATGTGCAGTTACATGTAACTTACATGCATAAAACATACATGTACGAGTACGTTTATTCAATTTTAATATTTAACTAAATGTCTAAAACATGTGTTTTTGAGATTTCTCAAGTGAGGCAAGAGTAGTCCTATGACCTACAAACTCGTCCATGTTGATATTGTCCGCCCTTATCATTAGCTCGAGCGCTTTCGCCCGCACGGCCTTCCTTATCAACCAACTTAGTGTCGGCTCGGGGGCCTATGGTTATATTACTGGTTTGGGACCGATGGGGGTACCCTACGTTCCCATCATTCGAGAAATTGCACTTTTTTTCTCGATGGGACGACCTAGACGCAATACATTTCTGTTTGCTGTGTGAAATATTTGTTTAACAATTAACAATCAAAATGAATGTCAACGAGAGATAACAACACAATGCCTGCCTGAAGGGGGGCTCGGTTCCTGATAATATTTGGGTGATAATTCCAAAAGAGTGAAAAATACCAGGTGAAAACATCTCCAAAATATCGTTACTGATGTGCTGTTCCTAGCAGAAGAAGGGAAACTGTAATTCTCTGACGACTCGGTCGTCACTCCGTCGGAATGTTGAACGATCAACGCGAACTGGCAGTCGACTCCTGGACTGTCTACGCGACGCATCGCGATGATTCTACGTTCGATTGTTATTTGCATCTTTGTCGGTAAGTGGGAGCCGTACGTGCCTGCATAATCGAAATTAACATTTAACACGCTTTCAAACAACAATTCTACCTCAAAGCATAACAGACAAAAATATTTGTTGGGCGTGCGGACCATGGAAGTGCATTGAAACATTCATATTGCGCATGGTGTGTCGAGTTTTTTATGACGAAGAGACCCCTTCAGGGCTCTAATTATGAATGTAAACAATTTAATTGGCTTGGTAATTTGGCTATGAAAATGCTGACATATAGCGTGTTTGCAAAATTGTCAATTGACAGCGGAATTGGAAAAATTCGAAGGAAGGAGATGAGGGAATTAAAATTTGAGGGAGTATGAGAGTGAATTGACGAATTGAAGATCAGAATATAGGACCCATAACTAATATTATAATGATAATAATACCCATAGCTAATAATACCTAAAATTTGTATTTCAATGTTGAACGCTCTTGAGTGCCTATATCCATGTAATTTGTGCCCGGGTAGGTGATTTGATTATCGTGATCAAAAAACTCAAAATACTTACGATGGATTTCCCAGTTGGAATATTCTCGGCTTATGGCCCAAAAGCTTCAAAATGCTTGGAATATTGGGCTGGGGCAGCATGGGAGCTTGGTGATGGAACTGGATTTTCTAAAATGTCTCTTATCATTAGGCGTTAAGAATGAGATAAATGGAGGACTATCGGAGGAATTCAACATTGGCAGTAACAGCCCAGACAATAAAAAAAAAACACGAATTAAAAACCATTCTAAAACATCAATTGGTATACCTAATTCAATGAGACCTCGTTATTTAAGAAAATCAAGGTTCAAGATTCAAGTTGAAGAGCCGGGAGGGAATTTCTTTTGAATGAAGGCTTTAGATATTAGTGGAGGAGAGATTTCGTCTGATCACGAGATAGTAGGAAGGGGCTGACATTAACAATCAGCTATGCCTGAGTAACCTAAACTGGGGCTAGCCTGCTTGATGGGCGATGAGAAAGTTCATAGGGTTCAGTAAATTGAATATCAGAGGCTACGGTGTCTAATTTATCGGAGGGTGCCTCGGGCCTCGAGATCAGACGGGTTTGCCAAGGCGAGATAAGAGATTTATACAGTTTGACGGTGACAAGTTGTTTGAATCAGACCGAATAATTTCCGCTCAGGGCCCCAGATTCAGAAATTATTGTTAGAAGAAAAGGCCGAAGTTCTGCATCTTCAATTCGCAGAACGATTCTCGTAAGCGTATTATATACTCATTAGCTGGCTATAAACGAAGAGATTTTTCAACAATCCAAGAGTTCAGTCCATGGGCCACTTTATGCACCGTATGTATCAAGAGGAATGAGAGTTTTGGAGCGTAAAAAAAGGGCAACCTGCGTGTGTAAAAATGAGAGATGAACCCCATCCTATTGGATCTGAGGTCCTTTCCATCGTGCCCACAACGCAACCTAATTTGCCCTAAACGTTAATTTGAATGTTACCGCGCCTTCTACTTTCTCGTATAGTTTTCTTTGACTTCATTTAGTCTAGTGAGGGTGGGGGGGCACCGCCCCTCTAAGGTCACCCCTTTTTTTACTCTCCAGAACTCTCATTTCTCTAACTACTACCGCATGACTTTGGATTTATTTCAATTGAATTTTTGACAAAATGGTGTTGGTGGTGCTATTTCCTTAGAAACAAAAAAAAAAAAAACTCGGAAAAACTTTAAAAAAAATTAAAAACCTTTGGTGCGTAGTGCTCAGTGCACACAATACTTCCATTTTTTGAATCGTAAAATTGTGACACAATTTGATCATATTTTGACTGCTTTTAAGGGTGTTTAGGTCAAAAATATCAAAAAACTCACTATGCAAATTTTAAAATTCGCCCAATATAAAAGTACGCCACATTATCAAATTACGATACCTATCTGAATTCAGGGTATTATGGAATGAAACGGATTAATTTTAAATAATACGAAGGTCGGGGTGATGAGTGTGTTGCAGGTTTGGTTGCCTGCCTAGAGTAAAACATTGGTCGACGGATGCGATAAGGAATGAAATATAAACCATTGTTCTGCTAATGTGTGAATTTTCTGAATCTTCCTCTCGACTGTCATCGTGGTTCAGTGTTCAATTATAAATCTTCATACTCGCTCAAAAATTGTTTCAAGACTCAGCTGCAATTTTGGTGCTAAATGCATAAATAATTTCAGAATTCGTTTGTATTGTCAAAATATTGTTGAAAAGATATTATGTATTTTGTTAGAGATGTAGGATCGACTTGTAGGTGAATTTAGTTAGTCAGCTGATCAGGGATAGGGTCAAACTGAAAACGTCATGTATATCTGATCAGCTGACTAGCTGAATTATTTGGAAAATTCTTTTTCGTGCAGGTCAAGTTAAACCAGGGAAATTCCTTTTCCTCCTCATCATCCTCCTTATTAGCATATCCTCCTCCTCCCGCAATGAAATTTTCCTATATATAACCCAAAATTAAATGAAATTTTCATTTTATATCCACCACAATGTATGCTGACCAATCGAAACAATTCCAGGCAAACTACCAAAATCTAGAAGGGGAAGAAACGTACATTACCCACGACAGCCACTGCCCAGGAATGGTCACTAGTGGCCTTGTAATAAAAATGAAATTTATAAAAATATTATTTATTCATTCTCGATCTAGAACTTGCCTAATTCTTTGGAGATTCAATGGCACACGTTTCTCATTGAAAATTCATCATTTTATTGAAATTACTCGAACTAACTCGCTTGTCCGGGTTTTCCCAACAGTGATTGTTCTGGTCAACTCTTCTCAGCCAAAGTGTAACTGCAGATGCCCGAAAATTGCTGACGTGTGCGGCAGGAACGTCAAAACTAAGCAACTTGATACCTTCGGAAGCGATTGCCATATGCTCTGCTACGCCTGCACCCACGATGAGAGTAAGCGAATGCTCTAATGACTAGATTGGATTTTGACTGGATTGGACTATGACTGGATTGGACCGTGGCGTGACCGGATTCCATCTCATTTTCAGGTTGGGTTCTGGTGAACAAAGGTCCATGCAAAAAGAGTAAACGATCAATTATTTCAAGCCCTTCGGAGGCCAGCGGATTGTTCAGGCTGTTCAGAGGACGTCTCTCCGGCATCGTTGAATAAATTGCAAAAGTTTAGGCTTGATTGATGAATCGCTTTTGAAGAAGTAATTATTACCTACACCTATTGCTAATTGAGAGAAATAAACGAATTTTGAATAACTGTCAATGTTTACCTTTAGGTGCTTGGTTTAGATGTATTAATTAATACAATATTAATATTGAAGAGCCCACGACAAGGGACAAATTTCAAGATAAACTATTTCTGCGTTAAGCCTCGGCCCAAGTTCAAAATCGCCATAATAATTCAATTTGTTGAAATAAAATCATAAATTATACTAAATCATGAAATCCAGTTTTCAAATGTGTTTTCAACGTTTCAATTCACTTTCGAATAATCGCCCTGGCTAATATGCAGGTAAATATTGATTTTCCATCGCTATTTGATAGAAACTGAAATCATAATCCGCTCTCCTCGTTTTTCCGAAACAATAGATCACAACTTCCCTTCCTCCGCCCTGGTACCTACTCCATTTTCCCACCACTCGCTTGTTTGTTTTGTAAATTGCACGTCCATTAAAAAATGAACAATGGACGGGGTTCAGGTGTATTGTGGCCATGTCAAGCTTCGTCGATGAGTCGGGGTTCATCTCGGCTTGTACGCAAATACATTCAAGCTGTGTATTGTATCAGGGACAAATAATAAAGGGATGACCTTCGACCCTTCGATTCACGTAGAGCTTGCGTTTCGAACGACAAAACTGTCGGGGGCTTCAAAACGGAGATGCACATTGCGCAAATTTAAATGAATTGTTCGGTTTAGTCCAAATAACACGTTCTTCAATCGTTCGTATTGATGCGGGTTTCCCGCTTTTCATTGGCTCGCGTTTTTTATTATGTAGGTATTTATTATATACGGTTATATATCTTGCAGGTATTTATTATATCTTGTATTATTATCCCACTGAATTTAGCAAACTGCCACTATAAAATAAAATTTATGACAACCCATGGAATAGGTACCTATCGACATTCAGATGACGGAACAAATTTTTACGCGGCGGTGCGCACGCCGGCGGCTTAGCGGAAAACTGCTCAACCCTGCCAAATCCTCCAGAGCTCGGATGAGGTTTATTGAATAATAAAACGTAACGAGCGCCATAGTTTCTTTTTTTGCGACCGCTAAAGCTTTCGACGGAAATTATATCACTGTACAGGGCGAACGGGTTGGTAGCAATGTCGGACAGTAACGCGCAGTGAAACGGCCGCCTGGACGCCAGCGATAAGAGTGCACTGCTAAGGCGAACACGGTGGCAAGCGTTGGAAGTTTACATTTCATCGTATAAATTACGATAGCAATCTGAAGCAATAAGTTTGCAGAAAACCAGCTGACTCAGTGGCCAGGTAAATTAAAGTTGGAAACTCAAAAGTCTGAGAAGAGTTTTCGGGCTTATCCCTTCACGTTCTTCATAAAGCTCATTTTCGCTTTGAATTGCTTTTTCTGGAAAGTTCCATGCAGAAAGTATCTACGGAGGAGAATGCAACATTTGCCAGTTCGGATTTTTAACGGAAATCGCAAAGTGAATAAAAATTGTTGATAGTAAACCACGACAATGGAGAATTGGGGTGGATTTTCAATTTTGAACATCAATTTTTAGAAATATTACTGGGAATTACTAAGATTTCTTTTAATTGGACGATGGAACCTGTTTGATCAGGGGGAATACGAAATCGAAAAACTACTTAATCCCAATCGTGTTACTGTTAATTGCAATATTTCTTTTTCCGTTTACCGCTAGCAATACGTTTGCGAAGCTGACGATTCTTTATGTCAATGCTTCAAATTACCTAAAAGCAAAATTCACGGTAATAATTTTATCTTCAATCGTAATCACTGTGGTTTGATTCACCAGATAGCCCGTCGATTGAACGCAATTCCACATTAACTAAAGAAGCCACAGGAAATATCATTTTCGCTAGGTCAACCATAATCTTTATTATAGCTTATTCGGCGTGTAAGCAGTGATGGTCTGGTGGGCTCTAATGGTCACGCGTGGCACTCATTCACGAAATTTCGACCTGAATACGAACGTAGTAGAAACAAAGGTTCGACCTAACAATGTAAACCCAAGACTGGGAGCTGGTGTCAAATTATAGCAAGAAGAAGATGTTCCATCAGGTTCTTGAGTGTAACTCGACCACACCGTCGTGCTATCTATTTCATTGCCAAGATTTTTGCCATTACTGAACGAAAAAGTGGAGGGGCGATGTACGACTACAAGGTAGAAGCGTGTCCTACTCGCCAGTCAACAGCTGACAGTCATCGTGAAGTTTCGACCTTTTCGGCAAAGTGTCAAAATTACTCGAAATGGAAAAACTCGACAAACTGCTCAAGGAACTTGTGGCCAACGGATTCTTCGGACCCGGACGCTTCTCGTTCGTGAAAATCAACGGGAACAATGAGGCTCAACTGTACCCAGACATCACCTATTGCGACCTGGGGGTAGAAAACGGTTCAGTGCCCAAATACCAGCTGGCCGTCAAGTCTCAACAGCGGCCCGAATCAGTGCAGAAGGTAATGGAAACTAATAAGCTGTTTTCCAATGAAGTTGCAATGTACAAGGTTATCTTGCCATTCTTGAACGCGTCGCTTCACGCGCCCAAATATTTCTACGGTTTGGCAACCCTGGGAGCGGACGTGAAGAAGGACGTCCTCGTCCTGGAAGACATACGTGCCACGAGTTTCATGAAATCCAAGAAGATTTATTTGGACTACTACGAAGTGATGGCGGCCATGAAAAATCTCGGAAAGTTCCACGGCTACAGTTACAGAGCGAAGGCCCAGTACGCCCAGATGTTTTCCTGCGTCACCGGCATGCTCCAGCCGGTGATTCCCGGTGACGAACAATGGGACGTGGCTTTCCGCAGCGCGCTGGAAAGAGGCATTCGCCCACTCATGGGGCGATCCGATGAGCGTTCCCTGCTTCAGCAAGTGCTGAACAAGCTGCACGATCCGCGAAGAGCCATGAAAAGCTTGAGAACTCCGAAGGAACCCTTCGCCGTCATCTACCACGGGGATTTCAACAAGGAAAATATCCTTTTCAAGTACAACGAAAAAGGGAATGCGACCGACTGTCTTTTCATCGACTTCCAAATGGCCCTTTATTGCGATCCATCGATCGACATAACTTACCTCTTGTACATGAACGTGGCTCCAGATGCGCGCGATAAACACTGGGATGAGTTCCTCGGCGCATACTGGAAAGGAGTTACCAGCGTTGAACCGAACCCCGGCTTCTCGTACGAGCAGTTCCTGGACAACCTTTCGAAAAAAGCCATTTACGGTTATTTTCCAAGCTCGATTTTCCTAACCCGGGCCTTGTCAAATGACCCGAAGTCAGACTCTACTGAGCAACTTGCCAAAATGGGCGTCGAAGAAAGGACCAGAAAAGTGGCCAATATGGGAGGAGCCGAGGCGACGAATGCGCTCACCAAAATCGTAAGACATTTGCTCGACCGAGGTTTCTTGGAAAAGTACGTACAAAGTGAATTCTAAAAAAATTGCACCTGGGGAAATTTCGCCTGAAGGATGTCCTTCATTAACACGATGTAACACCGCAACCCTAGTATCAGTTGTCAAATATCACATTCTATTAACGAGATACCTAATATATTTTATTATGATCATTACTCCCTTTCGAATTATTTCCGTGTGCGACCTCGTTTGGTATCAAACTATTTTTGTTCTACCCCCAGACAATCCTGAAAATAAGAACGCGTCGACGACAGGTAACGCCACGCATGCATTTGTAGAATCAAGAAAAACGCATATTCCAAGTGACGATAAGGATATCAGTAATGTATTATAATATAATATGCATATTATGCATTTCGTTACCCATGGCCGGGCTAAGAGATTCGGAAGCTAAGAGTAGTTTCCTAGTTGGGGGTAGCAATCAAATAGAGGGTATGCAGATGTTGTTTATTCAAGGTTAAGGGCCTCCACCGGCTGAACCTTCTGATTGAGACACCCAGGGAGCTCCTGGTGCTTACCGGTATTTGCACTGGACGATTGTTGCCCATTTGAAGCGACTCTGCTATGTTTGACTTTGGGTCCGCTTATTCCTCTGCTTGAAGTACCAAGTAATTGACCACGATTTTCACTGACGATTCACTCCTGGCGGAAAGAAGGCAACATTATCTTTCAAACAGTTGCTTGTTTCTGTCTCCAACGGCGATGAAAATGGAGACATTTTCGAGTGGCTTCCTGATCACATTACAGGTGGTAAAAATTGACTTCGGATAAATTGGGAACATTAAATTTATATATTCCCTCACTCTGTAACGTCGAAAATTGACATTATTTCAAATACTGTCCCCAAAACGCAGAGATTCTGAGCTTGGTTGCGAAACCGAAAAGAGCGGTAGCGTAAGGTGAGACGTTGAACCCAGCTGGCCTATCTCCTCGTAGTTATATGCTTATATGCGATTACCTATATACCGGTTACTTATATGCGGTTACCTCGTTGCATGGTAAGGCCGTATTTCAAAACCCGCTGGCGTCGATAGACATTTGCCGATTGAGGGTGGGTTCATCAATTCAGTTTATTCGTCAAACAAACATTATTCTCAGAATAAGTAGTTTCTTGAAAATGAAGACTATGAATTCCCTTGTCACCGTATCCAGGGAAAATATTATTCGGAGAATGATGGATATTAATGAATAAACTGAAACTGAAACAGAAACTCAAACTCATAATCAAATTCGAAGTCAACCTCACAATGGAACAGAAACTCTAACTCATGATCGAACTCGAAGTCAAACTCACAATGAAAAACATACTCAAACTCATAATCGAAGTCAAACTCACAATATAATAGAAACTCAAACTCATAATCAAATTCAAAGTCAAACACACAATGAAACAGAAACTCAAACTCATGATCGAACTCGAAGTCAACCTCACAATGGAACAGAAACTCAAACTCATGATCGAACTTGAAGTCAAACTCACAATGAAAACCAGTGGTGCGTAGATAACACACAATACTTCCATATTTTGAAACGTAAGATTGAGACACAATTCGATCATATTTTGACTGCTTTTAAGGGTATTTAGGTCAAAAATATCAAAAAATTCACTATTAAAATTTTAAAATTTGCCTAAAATAAAAATACAATACATTATTGGAATATAAAAAATATCCACATATTCTGCAAGGTAAAAGAAAGATTTTAAGACCAAGAACGCTCAAATCGGTTCATTTTTGTGGTCGGAAAAAAATAAAATAGAAAACACTAAAAATGCAAATATATCGGAAGTACTGTGCGTTATCCAAATTCCGATTAAACAGGGTGTTAGGTCTTGCCGAGACAAACATTTCAGTTCAAGAAATTTGAAAAAAGGCTAAGAAATGAGGGAGTTATGGCCATTTTTGTAAATGACCACAGACGGACAGACGGACAGACGGACAGACGGACTAACGGACTAACGGACTAACGGACACACGGACACACAGACACTTGTTCAGGAAGTGATTCTGAGTAAATGTGTATAAGAAAAAGTTTTTTCTGAAGCTCCGTTCCGATTCTCGATTTTAGGACGATCACAATACTTCCATTTACTCTGTAAATATGGAAGTAATACTCAAACTCATAATCGAACTCGAAGTCAAACTCACAATCAAACAGAAACTCTAACTCGAAGTCAGTGTTTGAGTAAGAGTTTCTTTTCTTTCTTCACTGTGATCTTCGAATTCTTCGTTTGATTATGAATTGGAGTTCGCGTTTGTTTCGAGTTTGAGTTCAACTTCGAGTTTGATCATGAGTTTCAGTTTCATTTCGACTATAACTTCAAATCTGATGTGTTTCAGTTGAGCTTGACTCTGTTTCAAGTTTGAGTTCGATTATGAGTTTGAGTTTCTGTTTCGTTGGGAGTTTGACCTCGATTATGAGTTTGAGTTTCTGTTTCATTTTGAGTTCGACTTCGAATTTGATTATGAGTTTGAGTTTCTGTTTCATTGTAAGTTTGACTTCGATTATGAGTTTGAGTTTTTGTTTCATTGTGAGTTTGACTTCGATTATGAGTTTGAGGTTCTGTTTCATTGTGAGTTTGACTTCGATTATGAGTTTTAGTTTCTGTTTTATTGTGAGTTTGACTTCAATTATGAGTTTGAGTTTTTGTTTCATTGTGAGTATGACTTCGATTATGAGTTTGAGGTTCTGTTTCATTGTGAGTTTGACTTCGATTATGAGTTTTAGTTTCTGTTTTATTGTGAGTTTGACTTCGATTATGAGTTTGAGTTTCTGTTTCATTGTGAGTTTGACTTCGATTATGAGTTTGAGTTTTTGTTTCATTGTGAGTTTGACTTCGATTATGAGTTTGAGGTTCTGTTTCATTGTGAGTTTGACTTCGATTATGAGTTCGAGTTTCTGTTTCATTTTGAGTTCGACTTCGAATTTGATTATGAGTTTGAGTTTCTGTTTCATTGTGAGTTTGACTTCGATTATGAGTTTTAGTTTCTGTTTTATTGTGAGTTTGACTTCGATTATGAGTTTGAGTTTCTGTTTCATTTTGAGTTCGACTTCGATTATGAGTTTGAGTTTCTGTTTCATTGTGAGTTTGACTTGATTATGAGTTTGAGTTTCTGTTTCATTGTGAGTTTGACTTCGATTATGAGTTTGAGTTTCTGTTTCATTGTGAGTTTGACTTCGATTATGAGTTTGAGTTTCTGTTTCATTGTGAGTTTGACTTCGATTATGAGTTTGAGTTTCTGTTTCATTGTGAGTTTGACTTTGATTATTAATTTGAGTTACTGTTTCATTTTGAGTTCGACTCCGAATTTGATTATGAGTTTGAGCTTCTGTTTCATTGTGAGTCTGACTTCGATTAATCTCCAAAATTAAAAATTGACACAAACTCCCCACTATCAGTGCTTTCATTTTCATTATCATTTGCATTATGTATCAAATTCCAGCGTATATGATTATATTTTCCTCCTGGACGACGCGGTTAATTCGACAACCCGTTGAGCTGATTTCTCGTTGAACTTCGTTACCTGTATTTCATAATGAACAATATTTAATATCAACTTCGCCGATTTTCCCCGGCCGAGAAGGAGCGAGGAGGGAACTTCTCTTTCCAAATGATTAGCACTTGGAACAAAGTTGGCGGGTAAGACAGGAGAAGCCTACGGTCCCACAGGCCTGACTTGGCTCCCGCGGTCCCTCACCCACCGCAGCCGGAAAAGGGAAACTTACCTTCAGTCAACTGACGCTAGGAACCAATAACCAACCTCTAGCCACTAAAATGTAAATGAAAGCAGTAACTCAGGCGAATTGCTCCTTTTCCGCCCTCTCCCACGAGGGCTCAGCGGTTTCCTCAAGTGGGTTTCTTAAATAAGTGTTGGGGTTTAGCCAAGTTCGAGCTGCAGTACCACGTCGCTATCGCAACGGAGGGTACATTTTCGAATTTAGAGATGTTTTTCAGTAGTAAGGAAAATTAGTGATGGATTCATGCAATACTGAATGAATCGGGTTACCTTGCTTCATTTTAGGGGGCAATCCATGACAAATAGTTGATTTTCCGGCCCTTATGAGCATAAAGGAGATTCTCAGAAAAAGGGCAATTTTGATGAATCGGCCCAGTTCTAGCCGTCCTATGACAGTGAGACAAATTTTTTTTTCTCTCATACAAATAACTACCCACTGCTATTAGGTATGCACATTACTTTCTTCTTAAACAATTTTTTACGCCGAACATAGGAATTATCAGTACCATGGGTGAATCAAAATAAGTTCTGAGTGTGTGGCGTTCTAACTTTTTTAGAAAAAGGGTCAGTAGGAACCAAGAGCCTTCAAATAATGTACCTCCACCTGTTATTTTCAAAGGGCTCCAAGTACTATTGGGTATTTGGGGGTAGCTAGGGGTATCTCAAACTTTGAATCGAAAAAACCAGTCAGTACCATGGATCAATGCATAAAATGCATAAAAGTCGGTGGTGGAGGAGTTTGAATTGCAAAATGTCAGTACCATGCAGCTATTGCTGTCAGTCCCGTGGAAGTATGATTGATCTGTGAGACTGACCATAAAAGTAAAAGATTGGTAAAAGACGTACCAACCTTATTTATGGGCTGAGTTAGCATAGTTGATCAAATTCTTTGTGGTTTCAGAAATCGTGGAAAAAATTGAAAGAAGTCTACTGTGGCTGTAACTTTTTTTGCTGCTCCTGAGCTATTTCGAGCAATCGTTACCTTTCCTATCCTTAGGCTGTTAACTTAAAATTTATAGTTTCTATAATTTTTCTTATTCTTTCATTAGGTCATACCTACTTTCATTAAATATCTTCATGCATCTTAACCAAGAATTTTTACTGTAACCATTAGCATTGTCAGTCCCGTGGCAAATTGAAATTTTGCATTTCTGGCTCCAAAGTAGAGTTTGACCTCTCAAAATCCACTAAAATTGTTTGTTTGCGTCCGGGGAAAGAGTGAATACCGTAAAAAATGTAATTTGAAGTATGTGGATTTTCGGAAATCACCGACGCTGAAAATTGCCCTTTTTCTGAGAATCACCCATGAATGAAATCACCCATAAATTCTACGTCTGACCGCGGCCACCGGTACTCATCTCAGATTTCGCGAGCTGCTTTAAAAATCCCTGCATACGGTTGTGGGATTACCAATTGTTCTCTTCTAGAAGATGAGAACTCTAGTAAAAATATGAAAAATTGGTTTGAATTCGTCATCGCACTGGCAGCTGTAGGTATATTTCCTCACTGGGCGAGTAGACTGAAATTCACATGTCAGCCATTATGGCTTCTTCAGTCGTGTCCCTCAATCGACATTAACAACCCCCAGTTCGCAGCCGCTGTGGTATTTCAGATGGAGGGAAGGAGGCAAAGGCGACCGCTGATATCCATTTGATGGCCTATCTATCTCTTCATCGTACGATGTCCCAACAGCCCCGGTTAAAGGCCATCTTGCTTCACCCTCTCTTTAGTTTGACAATAAATCCGGCCGCCAATGGGCACGAGGAGGCGCATCTTTCACCGTCGTATATACTCGCAAGATAATGAAAGTTTCATGGTCGGTTCATTCCCCGGCCCATCACTTCCTCGCCTATTACTTATACTGATGAAAAAACCCCAAACTTCCCAACGAGGTACCATAAACATTTCACGAGTAGCCCTGGAGACAGAGGGACGCTTCGGTTTCAGACTTTATGACGCTGGCTCGACCGACCGGAGCCCGACGATACTTCTCTCCGGCCGCCGATACTTCTACATCTCGCTCCTCATTGAGTTTCCTTTTTCAACCCCCTCCTCCGTAAACCGTAGTAACACGTCTAACTCTTCTTCGCTCCCGCTGATAAATTCCCTTTGTTCCTCTCCTCCAGATCGATGAAAACGGCCTACATGTTCACGAACCATGTCAAGCCATGAGGAGAAGGTCTTAATCACTCGGGAAACCGCCATTTAGAAAATCCAGCTGGCCAGTAGTCTCTTTTATTTGAGTCTTTTTACTTCCATATTTACAGAGTAAATGGAAGTATTGTGATCGTCCTAAAATCGAGAATCGGAACGGAGCTTCAGAAAAAACTTTTTCTTATACACATTTACTCAGAATCACTTCCTGAACAAGTGTCTGTGTGTCCGTGTGTCCGTCTGTCCGTCTGTCCGTCTGTGGTCATTTACAAAAATGGGCATAACTCCCTCATTTCTCAACCTTTTTTCAAATTTCTTGAACTGAAATGTTTGTCTCGGCAAGACCTAACACCCAGTTTAATCGGAATTTGGATAACGCACAGTACTTCCGATATATTTGCATTTATAGTGTTTTCTATTTTATTTTTTTCCGGCCGCAAATTTGAACCGATTTGACCGTTCTTGGTCTTAAAATCTTTGTTTTACCTTGCAGAATATGTGGATATTTTTCACATTCCGAAAATGTGGCGTTTTTTCATTTTGGGCAAATTTTAAAATTTTAATATTGAATTTTTTGATATTTTTGACCTAAACACTTTCAAAAGCAGTCAAAATATGATCGAATTGTGTCACAATTTTACGTTTCAAAATATGGAAGTATTGTGTGTTATTCACGCACCACTGTTTAATTGGATAAGAACAGGCAGAGAGACAGTCTGTTGGACTGATCGATGTAGGTTAGAATGCCGGCGTTTTGACCTCGTATTTGAGTCCAGAGACATAAAAAACCCATTCAACAAGGGATCCTATAAAATTAATTCCTTTTTAACTCAATTTAAATAGGGGAGAGGGAGGCACAATGAGACACGGGGCACAGTGAGACAAGCTGATTTCTAAATAATCTGAGGGTGCCACAGCCCCCCCCCCCCCAGCGCATTTTTACCGATGAACAGACAACAACCCACCATAATCAGCAAAAGTTTCCGGTGCACGACCAGTAGAAGTCCCCTAACCAGCACTTCAGCAGAAAAAGTTGTACAAATCGTCTTTTTTTCAAACTTTTGAACTTCACTAATGCCTACTTGGATTCTTCCGATTGACTCGTCATTTTTATCATAGATTAATGAGGGTTTTTTAGTTGATTTTCTGTAAAAATTATCCCTCTAGACCAGCTGGTTCAAACGCAAATCCAATATGTCCAGAACTGTTGCTCTCGGGGCACAATGAGACGGCAACAATGAGACACCATCTTATTGTGCATTTGAGTGCCCCAGGGGTTTTATTTTTTAAAATTTTTATTTTTGAGTGAATTTTGTTCAATATTGATTGTTAATATTTTTTTGCAATATTTAAGCTAGGTCATTGTTTGTGTAGTCATTTCTTGAGAAATAAGAACTGATTTCCTTGACTTAAGAAGGATGAACTAAGAATTTAAGAAAATATTACTTTGTTAAGAAAATTTTTGTGAGGACTGAACATTTATAGAAAAAAAACGTAGAACAACAGGAAATAGACATTAATTCCTGTTTTTACAATGATTTTTACTTCCATATTTACAGAGTAAATGGAAGTATTGTGATCGTCCTAAAATCGAGAATCGGAACGGAGCTTCAGAAAAAACTTTTTCTTATACACATTTACTCAGAATCACTTCCCGAACAAGTGTCCGTGTGTCCGTGTGTCCGTGTGTCCGTTAGTCCGTTAGTCCGTCTGTGGTCATTTACAAAAATGACCATAACTCCCTCAATTCTCAACCTTTTTTCAATTTTCTTGAACTGAAATGTGCGTCTCGGTAAGACCTAACACCTTGTTTAATCGGAATTTGGATAACGCACAGTACTTCCGGTATATTTGCATTTTTAGTGTTTTCTATTTTATTTTTTTCCGGCCACAAAAATGAACCGATTTGAGCGTTCTTGGTCTTAAAATCTTGGTTTTACCTTGCAGAATATGTGGATATTTTTTACATTCTGAAAATGTGGCGTTTTTTTATTTTGGGCGAATTTTGAAATTTTAATAGTGAATTTTTTGATATTTTTGACCTAAACACCCTTAAAAGCAGTCAAAATATGATCAAATTGTGTCACAGTTTTACGTTCCAAAATATGGAAGTATTGTGTGTTATCTACGCACCACTGGTTTATGGATTTACCCACTTGTCACATTGTGCCCCGGGGGTGTCTCACTGTACCTCAGGGGTAGGGCATAGTGAGACAAAAAAAAAACGAATTTTTTGAATGTTGAATTTCTTAGAAAATAACCCGTTTCACGAAATGCCATTTTGAAGCCAAAGAGTTGCTCTAACTACCTTCAAAATTTCAGCTTTCTTGAGGCATTATTTAGTGGAAAGTGTCTCATTGTGCCCTCCTCTAGCGTATTGAATTTTAGGCGAATGGGATCATGCGATTTTTACTTCTAGGCCATTTAAACAACATGGAACATGCTTCAACTGAATTTCAATCTGAAACTGACCAGTGGTGGGTAGACAACACACAATACTTCCATATTTTGAAACGTAAAAGTGTGACACAATTTGGACATATCGACGGCGAAGTGGTGAAACCTCGTATCTCCAATTTCGTCCTGCACGTCCACATTAGAGATGTCATGGAAATTCAATGTGGTTACGTAGGGTGTCAGAGTATTCACCACTTCGCCGTCGATATTTCGACTGCTTTTGAGGGTGTTCAGGTCAAAAATATTTTTAAAAAAACTCACTATGCAAATTTTAAAACTCGCCTAAAATCAAAATACGCCAAATTCTAGGAACATTGGCAGCATTGCAAATAAAAAGGTTTTTTCGTCAGAAAGGGAAATATTGTGTCGATTTGACAGTAACTGGGAGTAATCTGGGACGCGGGGGCTGCAAGGGATTTCGCCTGCTGCGCATTAGCCTCCGATTACAGGTAATTTGCAGCTGAAAACTTTCCCCCACGGTCGGCCAGGGCTTCTCCAGGGATCGGAGCTCGAAAGTCGGCGAAAAAGTCGAGAAGCGGCGACGCCGACGCCAGCCGACGTTATGGCTGCGAAACTTTTTTACTCCAGGTTTTACGAGGTGTTCGAAAGTTCTGCGGTCGGCGCTGCGGGAGTCGAGATTTCGCCTGACGCACACCCTCGCACTCTGCCCTTCGTCGGAATCATTTCTTTTGAGAAGCGGAAAGAGAAAAAGGGGAGGAAAAAAAAGAAGAAAATCCAATAAACTCGTATTGCCGCGGTGATAAAAAACTGGGAAAACAATAACCGTCAACGATTCAGCGGAGTTAGCAACTTTTTACTTCGTACTTGTACGTTTACCCTCCCGAAGTCGATGCCGCGAAATAAATTTTAAAGAACAGTAAAAGCCGGTACATAATGGAAAGGGAAGTCCCCGGTGCGTTGACGTGGACTTGATCGGATTTGAGCTTCGGATACGATTTTGATAGCTCCCGAGGGGAGGGGGGGGGTAAATCCCGTTATTTCCGGACTTGTTATCTCTCCGCCCACCATTAATATGTTTTCCAGCCGCGAAGTTGACGCAGTGTTACGACGGTGGGTTCAACTTTATGGGCTGCTGCTGAGAGCCGAATCTTCAAGCGATAAATACAGCTACATATAAGTTTCACTTTTACGCCTACATATCGTACGCCTGGCTCCGAAGGATTTGATTGGGGTTTGATTGCACAAAAATAGAAATCGAAGTAGGGGTTCGAAAATTGTTGGTATATTATGAACAGAAATAATGTACCTACCTATGGAATTGGCCATAAAATGTTTTTACAACCCCCCCTCAAACTTTCACATTTTACGTTTCAAAGGATCGGGGGGAATCCGATCGAAAAAGGTTAAAGGGCTCCAATTTGTCATAAGTATGGTCCATTTATTTAAAAATGCAAAAAGTCAACTTTGAATTTGATGTCGCGGGTTTAGATTTTATTTGTGTATTTTCCTGGGTTTTTCGCTTGATTAACCGACAAGTTAGGGACTAAAAATTAGTTTGGTTCAAATTTCTTGATTGCGATTTCTTCATTTTTGACGTTTTTTCCAATTCGAGGGGGTTCTACTGAACGGATTTTGAATTTTTGGTTGGATTTCAGCGGTCGAAAACTGGTTCAAAAGGCTAGTTTATGGCAAAAAATATTTTAGACCCTTTCAAAAAAAAAAAAAACATTCTTGAATTTCGAAAAGAAAATTTGGGTAGCCTTCTGTTGGGAACATAACAGGAAGGATTGGCAATTTTCTACGACTATCCAGGATTGAGAAAAATGCAAAAAATCAATTTCTCATGATAAGTCGAAGGTCCAGCCTTAAAATTAAGGATTTTACTTCGGGATTTTTTGGCATAAATCCTATGGTTTTGAGTATAAAACTACTACTATGAACTAAACAACGTTTTTTTTTCGAGATTTTGGTAAACATGGTAAATTTAAGGGATAGTTGGTCATTTACAAAAATGACCATAGCTCCCTCAATTCTCAACCTTTTTTCAAATTTCTAGAACTGAAATGTTTGTCTCGGCAAGACCTAACACCCTGTTTAATCGAAATTTGGATAACGCACAGTACTTCCGATATATTTGAATTTATAGTGTTTTCTATTTTATTTTTTTCCGGCCACAAAAATGAACCGATTTGAGCGTTCTTGGTCTTAAAATCTTTGGTTTACCTAGCAGAATATGTGGATATTTTTTATATTCCAATATTGTGGCGTACTTTTATTTAAGGCTAATTTTAAAATTTGAATTGTGAATTTTTTCATATTTTTTACCTAAACACCCTCAAAAGCAGTCGAAATATAATCAAATTGTGTCACAATTTTGGGTTTCAAAATATGAAAGTATTTTGTGTTATCTTCGCAGCACTAGTTTCTCTTCTTCTTCGAGTATTGTTTGCAAAAAAAAAGAGAAGGAAAAATATCTCGATTTCAGTTGAGTGGGCAGTGTACAACAGGGTGATACATTTTACGAGTTTACAGGGGGGGAGGGGGGTGTCGTTGCTCGTCGGATCGTCTGGCGCCACGGGCCGTCCGCCCTACGCAACACGGTTTCTCTTTCAGCCGCCGAGCGGATCCAGACCTAATTATTTACCGGGCTTCGCCGCCAGGGGCGCCACCGGGCGGGATGGAAGGGGGAAAACCAAATAAATTACACAGATTGCTTTTGGCTCGGGCCGCTTATTCAGAGCCGTAGTAACCGTGACGATGTTCTGGTCGGTGACGTCGGCCGGTTTCGGAAAGACGATACGACCCGGGGCGGGGGTTGCGGTTTGTGGGCATGCGACTCTCTTGCCGCAGAACTAACGATCACTCACTAAGACTTATTTCGGCTGCATTCCGAAGAGCCTGTGTCTTATTATAAGACTCTTATAGATCACACACAATATACAAAATTTGATATTTAATATAGGTACTTGATATATTTGATATAAATAATACTTCTATTATTTGAACTTTATTTTTTGTGATACGCAGAAAAATTATGTACCCATGTCACTAGGTAATCTACATTGCAGCGTTTTTTGTTTGGTCGGTTAGTACTTATTACGCCGACAGGGTTTTACCGGTTAATTTCAACACCGATAAAAACGGAATCTGTGTCTAGAAAAACGAACTACCCGGGGACGCCTTGTAAAATTCGTTCCTCTACGAATCCACAGATCATTTCGCAGAATACTACAATTTATGATATCTACGCAAGAAAAATTACCTGAAAATAATTTTTGTTCGCATGAACGCGTTGCGATCCGTTGTTCACTTAGTTAGCGCGGACAAATGAGAGGGGAGATCCATCGGCTGAGCGTG
Source organism: Nesidiocoris tenuis (assembly GCA_036186465.1). NCBI lineage: Eukaryota > Metazoa > Arthropoda > Insecta > Hemiptera > Miridae > Nesidiocoris > Nesidiocoris tenuis. Next base: position 40,394,748 of record AP028909.1, read on the forward strand.
CGAGCGAGAAGGCGAAGCGTGCGGGGCGAGGAAGTCGCTCTAATGGAGGAGCCTTGTACGCGCCTCTTCTGAGCCCAGCAGCTCGGCCGACATCAGCGCCCACTTCACACGTTTTCGCCCAAGTGGCCGAGCTGAATTGTTTAACCCTCGCTCTCAATCGCGCTCGTCGAGTGGCCCATCTCTCCGTCCCGCTCTCATATTACCCGGCCGTTTTGACGATTGAGCGCCCCGACGGATCGAGTTGAGCGCCGAGGGTTGAATAAGCGCAATCCGATCCTACCGCCGGGCTGTGCTCAATTAAACCGGCGTTCGAACTTGACAAGTTACGCCTGAAACTGCGGTCGGCGCTTGGCTTTTTTCCATAGCTCCTAAACGGAGGAGGACCGATTGCAAACCCAACTTTGACTAATCGCCCAAAATTTGAAATAGTATCGGAGATTCAGAAAAAATCGGAATCCGAAGAATAGTAACTGTGCGAATTCTCAAAAACGGGCAATTCACCCACAATTCTCAACCTTTTTTTCAAATTTCTTGAACTGAGATGTTTGTCTGTCAAGACCTAACACCCTGTTTAATTTGAATTTGAATAACTCACAGTACTTTCGATATATTTGCACTTTTAGTGTTTTCTTTTCTTTTCCGGCCACGAAAATGAACCGATTTAGGCGTTCTTGGTCTTGAAATCTTTGTTTTACCTTGCAGAATGAGTGGATATTTTTATAATTCAGAAAATGTGGCGTCTTTTTATTTTGGGCGAATTTTGATATTTGCAAAGTGAATTTTTTTTCATATTTTTGACCTAAACACCGTTAAAAGCAGTCAAAATATGACCAAATCGTGCCACAATTTTACGTTTCAAAATATGGAAGTATTGTGCGTTATCTACGCACCACTGGTTTGTAATTGACCATAGACGGACACTATTCTTTAGAATGTGATTCTGAGTAAAAGCGTATGAGTATTGTAGGAAGATTGCATTGCTACCATTCATTTACTGGTATTCGGTGATGATGGGTTAAGGATGCTTAGTGAAAGGTATTTATTTCTCGTTCATTTTCGATCTTCAGTCATGCGGTTCATCAAGTCGAATCTGCTGGCGTTTTTCGGGCAACTCGCAGGCAACAATCAGCATGAACCCTTTTTTATCACGACGAACTCTGAAAAATGCGGAACAAATGAACACATTTCTTATTATAGACAATAAAGTTGGGGAACAATGATTTTCATTTTTTTAAAAGTCAAATGTCAGGGTTAGGGTCTTCAGAGAAACTGTCTCTTTCGCCGAGCTTTCGAAAATTTATATTTTCTTCATCCGGGCTTGGAGACATGTCTGTTCAGTCACATTGCGACCACTGTCTGATTTTTGGGGAGTGATGTCAATATTTCTGGTTTCTATTGAAAAATTTTGAAGATAATTATTATATAGCATCAGTGCACGGCAACAAAAAATATAAAAATACAACTGGCCAGCTTTTTAAATTTTATGGTGGAACTTTTAAATATTTTAATAAGACCTAAACTCAAAATTGTCAAGAGAGACTGTTGAGAGTTAAGAAACTGTCATTTATGAAAATTGGAATAATGCAATTTTTGCAGGGTATTAAACTATTACTAACCGCAGCATAAAAGTATGAAACTACCCATTGCAGTTTATTGTAACGACAATTTTCATACTTGTGCCAAATGAGCAATTGTAGCAGGCGAGAGCGCAGGGGCTTGGGAACGAGCGCTGCTCACCGCTCGACGAGTCCATGGCGCAAACTAATTCGGTTTTCGGGCAGTCGCATTTGCACTTACACTGCGCCTCGTACACTGCTAGAACTGCAAACGCATAGGTAAGAATGAGTGAAACGCTAAAACTTTGGATATTGAATTTCATAAAATGTTTGGTCATTCGGAAACCGGTGGTGCGTAGATAACACACAATACTTCCATATTTCGAAACGTAAAAACGTGACACAATTTGATCATATTTTGACTATTTTCAGGGGTGTTTAGGTCAAAAATATCAAAAAACTCGCTATGCAAATTTTAAAATTCGCAAAAAAATAAAAATACGCTAATTTATCGAAATATAAACAAAAACGCTGCTAAGTAGATTAGTGACATGGGTACATTATTTGTCTGGGTATCTCAGAAAATAAAGTTCAAATAGTTGGAGTAGGTCGGTTTATCATCATATCATTTGTGGAGTAATTGGTAAATCGTGAATTCAATTATGCCGAAAAGGTACGTTTTCACAATGATGAATAAATAGGTAGGTATAAAAAGAAAATACCTGGCGGCTGCTTTCAAAGAAATATTTCCTGAGGCCTGGCGGCAAGAAGGTAGCCATTTTGTTAACCGCGTTAACAGGTGACAACTGTTATCAAGATCCGCCCCATTAACATAAGCTGTCCAATCCCAGCTTCACACTTTCAGTTTCTAATAGCCGAATCGCATTTTTGCAGTTCTGAGCCAATAAACGACGAAAGAGCCGGTAGGGGTAGGGGAAGTCCCCTACTTCCCCACCCTACCAAGATCAAGGGTGGGAATGTTACAGCCGCCATTTCGTATTCCTCACGCCTTGAACCGATTGGAACATGGGCCGTGAACCCAAGAAAACTGCAAAACCGCAATTTCAGCAGTGTCACTGCCCCCAAAATTGACCCTGTTGACCAAAATCTCGAAAAAATGCCAAATTTCATGTTTCATAGTCAATATCTAAAGATTCCCGCCAAAAAACCCCGAAGTCAAATCCATCATTTTTTTGAAATTTTTCCTAGGCTAGGACCTTGGATTTTCCAGCTGAAATCGGTTTTTTTCATTTTTCTTAGTCCTGGAGAGTTGTAGAAAATTGCAAATTTTTTGTGTCATGTACCTGCCCAAAACCTACTCAAAAATATTTTTTTTGGAATTTTAACATTTTTTTAAAGGGTAAAAAAAATATTTTTTGTTTAGGTCAAAAATTAGTCTTTAAACCAGTTTTTGATTACTAAACCCCAATCGATTTTGACTTATAGGGAGTGAAAAATGTGTAAAAACCTTCAAGGAATCCAACGAGCTCAAAAAATTCAAAATCGGTTCAGTAGGACTCCCTCAAATTGCCAAAAACGCGAATACGCAAAAATCGCATTAAGAAATTCAAGCCAAACCGATTCAAAACCAAAATTTTCGAATTTTTTCGGAAAAACCACCCTATCTTATGGTAAATCAAGCGAGAAACACGGGAAAAATACTCAAAAAATTCTAAACCCACGGCATCACCTTCAAAATTGAGATTTTGTGTTTTTTCAAAAATATACCCTAATTATGCCGAAATGGACCCGTTGACCTTCTCCGATCGGATTGCCCGGACAATATGCCTCAAGTTGGAGCAAACCACAACTTTCAAGACTAATTTAGTCAAAATCGGATCAGTATTTCAATACGAAGTGGCTGGATTCAATTCAAGCCACTTCGATACGAAGTTCGATACGAATTCTGGATTCACTTCGATACGAAGTGGCGTCCGTCCACTTCGTATCGAACCACTGATCCGATTTTGGTGCGGTTGGTCCTAAAAGTTGTGTTTTGCTCCAACTTGAGGCATATTGTCAGGGGAATCCGATCAAAAAATTTTAAGGGGTCGAAAACCCAAAAAAACTGTTTTTGAGATCATGACTTTTTTTACATTTGATCGTTTTTGAGTAGTCTAGAGTTGATTCAGAGGATTCCCTTATAGGAGGTGCACGTCACAGGAAAATTTGCTAAACGCTCGTTTTTTTTTTGAAATCGGACCACTCCTTCTATGCGTTTTGCTGCTGACGGCGTACGGCGTACGGCGTACGGCGGACGGCGTACGGCGTACGGCGGACGGCGTACGGCGGACGGCGTACGGCGGACGGACAAAAAATTTTTATTGCAGATTCTTGTTCTAGAACCTCTGAAACGTGAAAGAATAAATTTTCAGGGGGTGTTGTAAAAAAATTTTTCCTGATCAATTACATAGGTACATTATTTCTGGAAATAATGTACCAATATTTTATGGTTTTTCATACACAGCAGGCCACCTTTTCCCTACGAGTATCACCCTGAGGGGGCTCGAAATTTTTCTTAGAGAGTAGGTACCTAATAAAGTAAAAAATATAATAAAACACAAATACATAAATTAACGCTGAAAAAAATATCTTGGTAGAAATTGAAATAAAATTACGAACTGTTAAAAATAAATAAATAAAATACCTTATTATTAGGTAATTTTTGATCGTATTGGATGATTCACTGATATCCACTTACATACGAACAGACAAACGAGGACAATTTTCATGATGGTCTTCTTGGGAATAGAGAAAATGAAATAGGACGACTTGAGTTCGAATTGACTGAGATTGAAATTCATTGCAACGAAGGATCTTCGAACAAATCCAATATTAGTCTATGTTCAGTGCCAACATTTATACACCTGGAATCAATATTTGGAGAGCTTCGCAACAGAAGGTAAAAGTACTCGGTACGCTTGCACCAACAGGTGGCATAATGAGATTTTCATCACTGCCTATACAATCCATTATTCTTCCAAAATTATTTACCGTAAGAAATTATCCGAAGCAAAAATCGTCGCTTAATTTCTAACACATTGTGCTATCCAACTTTATAGGAGAGCCAAAAAACGTGTACCTACCGGCCACAGAAATCAACGGATTTGAGCGTTCTTGTTCTTAAAATCTTTGTTTGACCTTGCTGAATATGTGGATATTTTTTTATATCCCGATAACTTGGCGTATTGGTATATTATTTCCAAAAATAATGTAACTATGTAGTCGGTCGAGCAAAATTTTTTAGAACACCCCCTGAAAATGTTTTCTTTCGCGTTTCAGAGGTTCTAGAACACGAATATCCAATAAAAACTTTTTGTCCGTCCGTCGTACTACGTCATAATCATTCATCACTTCTTCATTACATTTGGTAAAAATTTTGTGGCCACGACATCGTATCGAACCACTGATCCGATTTAGATGAAACTAGTCCTAAAAGTCGTGGTTTGCTCCAACATGGTGCATATTGTCCGGGCAATCCGATCGGAAAAGGTTAAGGGGTCCGATTTGTCATAATTAGGGTATATTTTTGAAAAAACGCAAAAACTCAATTTTGAAGGTGATGCCGTGGGTTTAGATTTTTTTGAGTATTTTTCCCGGCTTTCCCGCTTGATTTACCATAGGAAAGGGGTTTTTTCGGGGAAATTTTAAAAACTTTGTTTTTTAATCGGTTTGGCTTGAGATTTCTTTCCACGATTTCTCAATTTTTCTCGATTTTCAACGATTTTCTCTCCTTTTTCGTGTTTTTGGCAATTTGAGGGAGTTCTACTGAACCGATTTTGAATTTTTTGAGCTTGTTGGATTCCTTGAAGGTTTCTACACCGTTTTCACTCCCTATAAGTCAAAATTTGTTGGATTTTAGAGGCCAAAATGTTGGATAGCACATGTTGGAAATTAAGCGACGACAACTCAATCCGCGGTCGTTTATAAAAATCGCCCGCTCGTTGAACAGCTATCAGCCAATAGCAGCTCTGGATTGCTATTAGATCCAGGGGCCTAGCCACCCCTAACCATCGACCGGGGACTTCCAGTCTAGTATATTACACCAATTACTCGTCCAATGGGATGAGAGCCGAGGCTCGAGACTGCAGTCGGTATATTATGCAAGGCGAACCTCCGAGGCCGATACGTTATCCGACCAGCGTGGGAGTCGGCGACGCCAGCGGACCGATGAGCTTGCAACAGCCGCAGACAGTCGAGGATGCGCTTTTGAACGTTGAATTACGAGCGGCAGAGGACAAAAAATCCATCTCTCTTGGGCCGCTGTAGAAATAATATTGGGAAAATTGAGAAATAGTAATAGTGAACTGATGAAGTCCGAGTACTCCCATTATGCAAATTCCAGGTGATGTTTGTAACTATTTTACAAGTTGAAAACATCGACTAGAAAATTTGCATTCCAAAATAGAAATTTGTGGGAGCAACTTAACCCTCCCGTTCAATGAAATTTCTATTTCAAATATCGAGCCTTTTTCAAATCTGAGAGGTTATGGGCCCAGAAAATCAGAAGATTTCAATCTTTTCTTCTTTCAAGAACGAAAACTCGAACGATTTTCAAAAAACCCGTTTTTACTTCCATATTTACAGAGTAAATGGAAGTATTGTGATCGTCCTAAAATCGAGAATCGGAACGGAGCTTCAGAAAAAACTTTTTCTTATACACATTTACTCAGAATCACTTCCTGAACAAGTGTCTGTGTGTCCGTCTGTCCGTCTGTCCGTGTGTCCGTCTGTCCGTCTGTGGTCTTTTACAAAAATGGCCATAACTCCCTCATTTCTCAACCTTTTTTCAAATTTCTTGAACTGAAATGTTTGTCTCGGAAAGACCTAACACCCTGTTTAATCGGAATTTGGATAACGCACAGTACTTCCGATATATTTGCATTTTTAGTGTTTTCTATTTTATTTTTTTCCGGCCACAAAAATGAACCGATTTGATCGTTCTTGGTCTTAAAATCTTTGTTTTATCTTGCAGAATATGTGTATATTTTTTACATTCCGAAAATGTGACATTTTTTCATTTTGGGCGAATTTTAAAATTTTAATTGTGAATTTTTCGATATTTTTGGCCTAAACACCCTTAAAAGCAGTCAAAATATGATCAAATTGTGTCACAATTTTACGTTTCAAAATATGGAAGTATTGTGTGTTATCTACGCACCACTGGTTTTTACCCGTTTTGTTGTGGGAATTAAATGTCTTCCAATGAGCGATTTGAGTCCAAGAGGGAATAACAACAGCTCACAAGATTATTTTTATCACGCTGACCAGACCACTAGTGTTGGTAATTAGTACAGCTTCCAGCCTGAAGTTTCAACTGTTAATGAAAAATCTCCTCAGTCCAGTTTTTAAATTATTGTTTTTGTTTTCAAAGCTTTTATTGAGCAGATTATCAAGTCAAGATATCAGAATCTCATGTTTCAGAGTGAGTAGAAGGGATGATTACTTTCTTTTAAAAAACAATTGACGTAAATTCCCAATCGGTTCTACCTAGGCCTATTCCACATCCTCCTAGGGCGAAATCTATCAGTGAAATATTCGACGCAGAAAACGGGTTAACGCGCCGTTATTGCTCGCAGTAGTCGGCCTTATCCCTGTCGGCAAGGACTGGTGGGGTGGAGGTAACCGTCTATTGCCGGATGAATGATGACGCGAATTTTCCTAACCCGATTACGCCCTGTCGAGGGAAGATTTAAATGGAAACTGATCTCAGCTGGAAATAAAGGGGATTCGAAGGATTCTGAAGATAATATATCGAGCGATGAGGAGGCGGCTGGCTGGTGCATAGAATGGTATCGTTCCTTCTTCGAGGATTCATGCGTGATGCGAAATTTTATCCCTCTGCATGTATGATGACGTATTCGCAGAATCAGTGCGGTCCATTTTGAAATAAGTATCGAATCGAGTGTCCTCCGAATTTCGGATTGTTGGTGAACGATATCGCATCCCAACTGTCTATTACTTGAGGTACAAACAATCTAAAATCTAGAGCGTCTTTTGGAAAAATTCGTACGCGATTTTTCCCTGACGTTTGGGTTATCAGCTTATCTAAGTAAGTAATTTGCGTAATGTTACGTAACCGGGACACGTATCTCCAAACACTAACTATTAATGATACTTGTTTCGTCCTTGGGTTATTGGTAATTTCTTCCATATTTCAAGGTGAGTGAATGGAAATATTGTAAGTGTCCTAATATTGAGAATTGGAACAGATCTCCAGAAATAGTACACACTCCAGCACACACCCTACTAGCACAATACTCAGATCCAGAAATACTCAGAATCACTCCCTGGACAAGTGTCTGACTGTACGTCTGTGATAATTTATAACCATTGATGCATGGATAACACAATGCACTTCCATAATATGGAATATTCTTTTGAATCGTACAATTTTGACACCATTTTATTATATTCTGACTAATTTTGAATAAAACTAACTTCTAATAAAATTATCTTCAAAATTTTTCAATAGAAACCAGAATCATGGACATCACCCCCCAAAAATCGGACAGGGGTTACAATGTGGCTGAATTGACCTGTCTCCAAGCCGTGATGAAGAAAATATACATTTTCGAAAGCTCGGCGAAAGAGACAGTTTCTCTGAAGACCCTAACCCTGATATTTGACTTCAAAAATTGAATAACGGGACGATCCTCAACAATTCATTTTCAGCAACTGTCAGGACCGTCAGGAACTGGATCAAAGTAGGATAGCGTAATAGTTCACGTTTAAACGTCCCGATTCCATAGCTGAAAACACCGTCCTGTGCCAGCAGTCGTCAATATCAAATTGCAGCCAGTCTTCGGCGGCTTGATAATCATGCCAGGCCGGGTAGTTATTAGGTTGAGTGGCCAGGGCTAAATAGCCCCGGTCTGGCTCAGTTGTCACTAGACTCGTCCAGTTCAGGAGAATCGACTCGACGTCACGTGAGGAACACCCTGGGCCCTTCACGTGACTAGTGGCGCGGCGAATATTCCCCGGCCCGGGTTTTAATCAATTTAAGTGCAATCTTCCGTATAAGGCCATGTTATCGGGCAACATGTGAGGACGATGAAGTGCGACGGAAAATGAGACCGTCGCGTAGTTCCATTAGAGTGACACATACCTCTGTAACCATCTAGTCCTGCGCCGAAGGTCGATGGGCATCAGGAAGGAGGGGGGCTCACGTACAGGGTGAGAGAAGTGGATGAACAGCATCGGCCAGCATAGGGGATGAAGATGGAGCCTCTCCGTGTACACACGACACGGTTGACCCGGATATTGTTGCCACTTCCTGCGAGCCTTGTAGAGATGCCTGCCCCTGGCCGAATGCCGTGTCCACCGAACTAATGACCCTCCAGGGCTTTGTCTCTGGTCACGTAGAGGTGTACCTAGTTCTCAATAAATTCAATTTCGTAGTTCAATTTACACGCATAGACGAGAGCATTCGATACCAATGATAGAAATTGTACACTTGATCGATGATTGATCGATATTGCATTCAAGGACATGAGTCTCTAATAGGAGAACATAGTGAGGAACATATCGGTAAAATTAGTTATAATGGGAAATTTCGAATGGATGTTTTACTTCCATAATTACAGAGTAAATGGAAGTACTGGAATCTTCCTAAAATCGAGAATTGGAGCCAAGATTCAGAACAAACTTTTACTTATACACATTTACTCAGAATCACTTCCCGAACTGAAGTGTCTGCGTGCCCGTCTGTCCGATTGTGGTCATTTACAAAAATGGCCATAACTCCCTCAAATCTCAACTTTTTTTGAATTTCTTGAACTGAAATGTTTGTCTTGGCAGGACCTAACACCCTGTTCAATCGAAATTCGGATAACTCTCAGTGCTTCCAATATATTAGAATTTTTAGTGTTTTCTATTTTATTTTTTTCCGGCCACAAGCATTAACCGAATTGAGCGTTCTTGGTCTGAAAATCTTTGGTTTACCTTGCAGAATATATAGATATTTTTCATATTCCGATAATTTAGCGTATTTTTGTTTTGGGCGAATTTTAAAATTTGCATGATGAGTTTTTTGATATTTTTGTCCTAAACACCCCTGAAAACAGTCAAAATATGATCAAATTGTGTCACGATTTTACGTTTCGAAATATGGAAGTATTGTGCGTTATCTACGCACCACTTGTTTAATTATAAAAACCACCCGTTTAGAAAATGTTAAATTGTGCTAAATGTTAAATTAATCTTCATTAGGGCTTGGATGCTGGATAAGGAAGTTCATGATGATTTTGGTTCATGGGTCGTGATGGTGGTAAAATGCTCTTTTCCGCTCTCTCAGTCACTCCTTCATTCATAGGCAGCCATTCCAGTAAAACTTTGGTTTCAGAGTCGTTTGTAGGTAGCTATAGCTAACTTTGATGATGCTGTAAATAGCTTACCTACCAAACTGAGGTAAAAGACTGGCGTACAATAACTTGTTGTTGTGAGCGAATTTTCATAGCTAGGCTTCAGTTGGTAATCTAGCGTTTATTTCGGTAAACTCGTAATAGTATAAAAATCACCTATATAAAATTTATACTACCTACCTATTTACCTATTATGAACACAGAAGGAAATATCTCAGCGTCGGCGATGGACCCTCCGATTTCGACGGTGACATGCGTACGTACCGCTGAATGTAAGGACGATGTGATATTTGCCCTTTCCAAGCTCCTACCCAGCGGGAAGATTTACAAACAGATACTTAAGACCTTCAACGAATCGGATGAAGATCTGACAGCAAAAACGGTCCCGACAGTACCAAGTGAAAATCTGCTAAGGGAGGATCAGGGAAGACCTCAACCGCAGCCAGAATTGAAGCTTCAACCATGTGGTTGGCAGCGTCCAGTTTACAACTGGAAACAGCTGCTCCAAGACATGTGCAAGCCGAATTGCATTATGAAAGGTATGAATCAATCGAGTATCCAAAAAAGAGGCGATTGAAACATTTTTATACCCATGAAACCTCAGCTGGTAGGAACCCTTGCTTATCTGGGAACGAAGAACATGACCCAAAGAAATTATTAGAAAATTGTCTTGTTTTCCAATTTCATCACCCAGTTCAACTTATCCAGTGTTATCAATTTTACGATATTTTGTGACAGAGTACTTCAAAGTCAGTTGGGAGTAAAGTAGACATAAATCAGCAAATTATTGTAAAAAAATTCTTCAGCAGGACTTATGTACTCGTGTACTCGTAGCATTCCCAAGCCGAATTGAGAATTTTCCAAACCGATTTGAGAACTTTCCGAACGAAATTGAGACGTTTCGAATCCAAATTGAGAATTGAAGTGTTGAGGATCGACCCGTTATTCAGTTATATGAAGTCAACTATCAGGGGTAGGGTCTTCGGATAAAACTCTGTCTCTTTCGCCGAGCTTTCGAAAAATGTATTTCCTTCATCAGGGCCTATAACAACCAAAAAATCACAGTCAACAATATGGCATCTTAATAAAACTCTGTCACTTTAGAAAACAAACAACACAAACAAACTATCATTATTTAACATTATTTAACGAATGGTTATTTTTAACACCTACTTAGAGATAGGTCTATTCTAGAGACAGAGTTTTATCCGAAGACCCTACCCCTGATAGTTGACTTCATATAAATTGAGAATTTTTCGGACAGAATTGCCTTGGATAATGCTCAATTTGGTTTGGAAAATAAATCCAGTAAATCACCAATAGTGGTGAAACAAACAAGGATTCCCCCTAACTTTATTATAGATGTAGGTGCAAACATTCAGATTCCTACTTGGAACTTGCGAATTGTTTCTACAGAAAATAAGAAATTTTGCCCTTAACTCCTCCTGCGGGACTTTGAGCTATGTGCAGCCCAGCGGGAGTTAAAGTTTGATGATACTTTGAAGAGAAAATGGCTATTAGGGTGGCCAAAAAGGGCTGCACAATCGCTCATTTGAGGTGAGAAAGTTGAATAAGGCAGCGAGAAGAATTATGACTTGCATGATGGAGGTAGAATCTGGCCAAGGATAGGGTACGACAGGGTAGATTTATGACCCCGAGGTTATTACCAAAGTATTTAGCATATCTCGACCCTGCGTCGTCCGACAGGAGCCTGAGTATTGGTGGAAACGATGCAAAATGTTCCTTCTTCAACAGGATGAATTTGTGGCGTTTGATTTACAAGCGGTTCGTAATTTATAATCAATTTAATGGATTTGTGGAGCGAATTTCCTGCTTCCATGTCGTGGTTGGCACCAAAGCGAAATTTTCAGGCCTCATTAATGGAATAGATTTAATCAGCTTTACTAATATGGTCATTCGGCAATTTTCACTACTACCTATCACAGGTATCCTTAGCGCGTATCCTTACCTATTCCAATTTTTCCCCTTTTGAAACTACCCCTTCAAATCGCCCTCCCACTTATTTATCGCCTCTCTGATTACCAAAATCGGCCCCAGGCGACTCACTATCCAAAATTACCTACCTACTTAAAATGCGAATGAAATCAAATTATTCTCCTCTGTTTCGAGTTTGAATTATATTGAAGGGGCTTTGGGCGAAAACAGCCTATTGTTCCGGACCGCATTTTTCAAAGAAAGGCTACGAACGTCTGCGCAAGCTGCCCTAGGGAGGAAATTGCGTGAAAAGCTTCCCAGCTTCGACGCTTAAACGAAAAATGCTCCGAATTCCAGCTCGTTTTGCAAAGGACGAGGCAGTCTTTCGATGAAGGGGCTCAGCTCGGGTCGATTGGCTTTCTAGAGCCGCGTTGGGGATTATATTCTATCTGGTATCCTCTTAACTTAACTGTACCGAGAAACATAATTTGTTGGGATCGTTGAAGCGCATGACGACTGAGCCAATTTTAATTTTTCATCATCACAGCGCTGCCGAAATCTCTACATGAATAACGGATTTTTTCCCTTGTGAAAATAGTTATTGAACCAAAAAACCTAGGCTGTCGGAGGGGGATGAACAAGGGATGGTGGCTTGGAACCCCCAAAATTGTTTCGGGTTCAACGCCAACGCCACCTCGACCAATCACAGCAGCGCATTTTCTTACCCCCTCCACCAGCAATTGAATATTGTATGACAGATTTTACCATCAAACTATTTTAAATATTAGGACAGAGATTTTGTACCTTGCAGTAAGATAAACTGTAATTTGGATGGAGAAAATTGAATTTTTTGAAACCTTCCCACCCCTAGTGCCAAATAGATGCAAAAACTCATAAAAAGTTTCATACAAGTGGCTATTCATCAGATGCCGTGAAACACTTTTGGCTCTTTTTGATAACAACTGCATATTTTGGCTAGTTTTCCTGGGTTCCATAACTTTTTTTTTCTTCTTCTTCTTCTCTTCATAACTTTTTTTGCTGGGAACAAACCTGATAACAGCACTAATTTCAAGCAAAGTGCACATAAATGACAATAGTGTTCAAATTAATCGATAAACGAGAGGGACCTTAATTAGTGCAAATGATTTATATAAATCTGGAGGAAAATATGCTTACCTTCAGCTCTGTCTGGAGCATTGAGAACCTTATTGGAAAGGATATCCTCCTCCTGAGACCGTGGAAAATCCAAGAGTGGTCTTGTTTACGTTCAGGAGGTAGTCGGAGCCACAAACAGGCATCACTAATTCGGTTGGTTGGTCGGATGGGGGCCCTCGCCCTCGCCCTCGCCCTCGCTACTGTTAGTGGTGGCTCTGCTGGGGCTGCCGCTACTCTTGTTCGATTGATCGCCCGTGGGTCTTCGTAAACAAGGTAAAGTGCGCTCGCATAAAGCTTTCGCTCTCACACTCACACCGAACCTTCCAGTTTTACAAATGTAACATTCGGGAAAGCGAGGAAAAAGGATGTTGTTTTCGAGCGAGGCCGCACCAAGCATCGATCCACAGCGTGAACATTGGATTTCAAAACTGATGCTTCCGTCAAAAACAATTAAGAAACAGATTTGATTAATATTGTCGGAATAGTCGGTTTCGATCTTTATCAACCCTAGTGATGGGACAGCACACCATGCGTTTGGTTAATTGGTTTCCTAGCGATTATAATGAGGAAGAGTGTCGGTTCTAGGGATAGTCGGAACGTCTGACACTAGAGAACGCCTCAGATGGGGCTGTTGAACTTTGCATTGTCTGAGCATCACCTTCTCACTAACTCTTAGTGAAAATGAGAATCATTGTTCTTGATCCATTTCATTAAATTTCATGGACATTTCAGAATCATAGACATAGATCTCGAAGTCGACTTTGATCTCGAAGTTCTGTTTGAACTCGATGTTAACTTTGATCTCGAAGTTCTGTTTGAACTCGATGTTGACTTTGAACTCGAAGTCGACTTTGATCTCGAAGTTCTGTTTGAACTCGATGTTGACTTTGATCTCGAAGTTCTGTTTGAACTCGATGTTGACTTTGATCTCGAAGTTCTGTTTGAACTCGATGTTGACTTTGAACTCGAAGTCGACTTTGAACTCGAAGTTGACATTGATCTCGAAGTTGAGTTTGAACTCAAAGTTGACTTTGATCTCGAAATTGACTGACTGAGTTTTATAAGTGAGCCATATCGTTGACTTTGACTTTTGGTTGTTTTTGTCCCTGATGAAGAAAACATAGATTTTCGAAAGCTCGGCAATGGAGACGGCATATTTCTGCAGACCCTACTCCTGAAATTTGAACTAAAAAAATGATTCAGTATTTAGCACTAAATCTGTAGGTGATGTAAGGGCTCGAATGCTGCTAAATTGAAAAGCTTTTTTCATTGAAGGTACCTATGACAAATTTTAACATACAATGAAAGATTGAGCTATTAAAACTTTGTGCGGCTGGAAAAATCACTCGAGGCTCTTTCCGAACACTCAATTGACGGAATTTTTGAACGTAATTAGTTGCAAAAACTTGTTATAGGAGACTGCAACTTTGCACAATGAAACCTTCAACCCTTAGTGCACCCTGGCGTCAACAGATAAAACCCGTTTTACCGGATGAATTATAAGGAATCTCTTCATTTTCAGCTCGGCTGTTTCCCACTTGCTCGCCCGGAGGGCTGAAAATAAGGGATGGGAAGTTCATTTCTTCCTTGCTACCCCGAAGATCCATCACTGAAGCTCACTCTCTCCTTTTTACTAGTAATGAAAATTTCCAAGGAGACCTGGAGGGAATGGAGGGTGGTAAGAGGGGCAAAGTACTGAGTTTACCCCACTGAACAGCAAGGCCGGTACACTACACGCGCAGAAATAAGAGGTTCCTGTATAAGAAGCCGAGGGCGGAGGGGCGTTTTACGGAGACCTTGGGTAGAAGGGAGAAACTAAGGTTTTCAAAAAAAAAGAAAAGTTCTGCATCTCCGTCCCTTCATTTAATTAAAATTTGGGCGAAAACAAGACTTACAAGTGTTGTTTACAAAAGGTGAACAGAAGAGGACCGTATAGCTCGAAAAACTCTGCCGTAGAACGTTGAAGAATGGAGGGAACTGCTAGCATATTCATGGTATAATAAAGAAGGTGGAAAAGAGAAGAAACGCCAACTCTCCGAGTGAATAAATAGGATGGAGGTCTTCGGAAAGGTCTGCACAGCACAGGTCCCGCTGCTTGCAGGAGGCGCTGACTTGTAAACCATTGATTGTTCTCCTATCTCTGTCTTACGCGCCGATCTTCCCTTGTCCCATTTCCTACCCAGGTTCAAGAGCGCATTTAAATAATGATTTTTAAATAAAATAATGGTCTTTTTTATACGCAGAGTAGATGAAAGCCAGGGGATCGAAAATGGGCTGGTGTGCTCGACTGAATCCCAATGAGACGCGGAGCTAACAACCCTTGACTTCACTGGCAGTGAGGGTGCGGGCTTTTTTCCTTCAAGTACCCAAGTTCCCGTATAAAAGGCAAACAGTCGAATATAAGCGGAATCCATTGAAATTTAATTTTGCACAACCGACAGGAAGCTAATATTGAGCAACATTCAGGTTTCTCTTTCGCGTAGAAATTTGATTTTCGCGCTGCATCGAACATCGGTGAAAATACAGCCGTTCACTCTACGAACCGTAAGAATCTGTTACGCGGCTATCAATTTCGGTCCCTTCGCCGGTAACACCTTCAGATGCTGCTACAACCAACCATACGTGTATGAGGGAGATAATATATCCATCTTCCGCGTAAATCTCCCGTTGGAAAAATGCCGACTAGAAATGTTACATAGCAAGTATTCCGAAGCCGCAAAGATCAAAAATGTCAAAAAACACAAAAATTTCAAAACCGCCTAAAATCAATATGAATTAAGTTGATCTAGTATAACAAATACCCACGTATTCTGCAAGGTAAATCAAAGATGTTAAGACCAAGAACGCTCAAATTTGCTTATCAAAATACGGAAGTATTGTGTGTTTCTTCGCACCGCAGGTTCGATTCTTCGTGTGTTGCGTGTTCTGCGTCCAATCTTCTCTGCCGCAATAAATTGAGAAAGAGAACGATGGTTTCGCGTCTCACGAGCATTGCTCGGGTGCGTAATTTGCTATGTCAGGACTGCCCTTTGCCGTTTCTATGTCTAAGCCTTGTTTAGGCTGACTCAGGATCGCACTATTCATGAGAGACAGTACCTTGAGAAGTTGCGTCGGGAGCTCGATGAGCGTATCAAGGCTGGGGAGGTTAATTTGACCATACGGTACGTCCGTGGAACGCCGAGAATAACGCCTAAACAAGAATTGATTCCCACCGCTAGTCAGCAAAAAAACGGCTAAGCTGCTCCGAGTTTTACCAAAACGTCTGGGACATGAACTCCAAATTATTTGATACTCGTTCCTTGGCCCCTTCTCTTCACTATGATTTTATTTTCTTCACCGAAACCTCCAGAGGACCGAAACCAGAGGACGTCGATTCGGCTGAGCTCGGGCTTTCTTCTTGGCGGCATATTGAAGCTTCGACATAAATTAGCACTTCCATCTTTTACTTGATTCTTTTTTTTTTTTTTCTTTTCGGTATGATAATAGTCATAATTGTTTTTTTTTTTACTACCTTTTTTTTAATACTATCTTTTTTTACATATTGTGTGGGTAACTACTTTATTTTTCGTAAAATTGGGCTGATGCCCGTATTATAACAAAATAAACAAATAAACAAATAAACAAATAATTAGAAATAAGCACTTGTTATCCAATTCTAGCGACCATCTTATGCGAGATGCTGCTACGGTGAATTAAATTCCTGCACCGTTGCAGCCCTGCTTCGCACTCAAGTTGCGTATCGTGGATATACGACATGCGTAAGCGGAGCGGAACGCGAAACTTCAACCTTTGCTAATGAATGTAGGTACTCCGTGCGTCACATCAGCAGTTTATAATTGGGCGCCGTTAATTTCAACAGTGGAACTGCAAAGCAATAATATCTTTCGAATTAAAGCTAGCGATAATTTGTGCGATTTACGGTTCAAGCAACTTCCGATCAATACCAGAAGCCTATGAACGGAAATGTTCGTTTCGAATGAACCAAAAACGAGATGCTGCGTTCAAGACTAGGGACACAACTGCTTATCAACCTCCGTTACCATTAGGTATATTATAAGTAAAGGCACTATCACGCGACGTACAGACCACAGAACCCTATTCTCTGAATGGCTGATGCTTTGGGGCTTCTTACAAACTATTTTTTCGTGCTACGAAAAGGCAAAAAGAACGAAATTACAAAAAACTCTTCAATATTCATCCATGGAACCTTATTTCTAAGAAAAATTACCAAAGAACGGTCTGTCCAGACGGCCTTTGGTCTGTACGTCGTGTCGGTCTGTCGTGCGATACGAGCTTAAGCAATCTCTGAAAAGATTATCACATTTTCCCAAAGGAGGAAAAGGTCGGCCAATGGATGAATGGTTCTGGCCAATATTTCCGTGACACATTTCTAGATACTCTCCAGGGTTCATTATACGGATGGCGGCGCGTTAGCAACGAATATTCCAAAAATGGAAAGCAGCTTAGACTTGAGCCGAGATTGGCGGAGGTGGAAATGGGAAATCATGAGCCGCAAACGAGGCCGTAATCCCAGCACCCTCATCTCATAAACAGTCGATTGCCGCTGATGTGTACATCACTAAAGCAGATGGAGCAATATTGCTGGTTCCAATGGTAGGCGGCAGGAGACGATTATATTCCGAGGAGGATATTGGCAAATGGGAGCAGAACCCGGGTCGATTCTCATCGACCACCGAGGTTGGATATTGTGCTCAGTCGTATGTGAAATTGTGGCTACCCTCTCGGTGGCGGTAGGCAGGCAGCCATCCCAGACCATCAGTCGCGGGCCAGGTCTACCCGGAATTGATGGGTCCCCTCCATCGCCGACGCGAGTGATTACGATGCCAATCCAATTTATTGTAGTACGGGATTGCCGGGGATATAGCTCTACCCGGCCTAGAAGCCCATTCATGCCGTTTTCGGGATAAATTTGGCGTACATAAATTTCACGCTTGCTTAGCCGCCGACAATCCGGTTAGTAAAGCCCCATTTAGACGGGCAACTAAATTGCCGAAACTTGAGCAATTCTCGGCAATTAAAATTGCCGGCAACTCCGATCAATTCGGCAATTTTTCCCTGTTCTCTTGTTTGAGAAAAAGCAATTAATTGCCAGCAATTTATTGCTTAAAAAAATGGAGCAACTCCAGGCAATAATTGTTGCTCCATTTTTGCGTTTACACGGTGAACGGGCAATTAGTGTTTTCTTGTGAGCTCGTGATGTTGTTATATAATAATAAAATAAATAAAATAATATAATCAGGTAATAAATATGACGTGTGTGTGGGTGTGTGTGTGTGTGTGTGGGTGGGCGAATTGTCAGCAGAGGGACCCATTTCGCCATTTCCCATACCGCTCGTCATACAATACTGAAAATTGGTATGCAGCCACAGAGGAGCCCTATCACGAGATTTTGAAAATTAATCACGAGGAATGTCTGATCAGCAGTGGGCCCAATGACACCAATTTCCTTACCGTTGGTCGTAGGATGCTGAAATTTGATATGCAGAATAAGAGGAGCCATTCAGCAAGATTGGCAAGACCAAATTTCCTCCTGATCAGCTGAGGAGCCCATGGCTCTGATTTCATTACCCTTGGTCGTAGGATGCTGAAATTCGGTACACAGCCTCAGAGGAGCCTCTCAGCAAGATTGGCTGGGCCAAAATACGTCCTGATCAGCTGAGGAGCCAGTGGCGGTAATTTCCAGTGGTCGTATGATGCAGAAATTTGATATGGACCCTCGGAATAGCTCCTCAGCAAGATTGGTAGGGCCAAAATCCTCAGCTGATCAGGAAGAACTCAGGTCTTGCCAGTCATGCTGAGGGCAGTCTTGGAGGCAGCATACCGAATTTCAGTATCGTACGACCAACGGTATTGGATTTAGCGCAATGGGCTCCTCAGCTGATCAGGAAGAATTTTAGCCTTGCCAGTCATGCTGAGGGACTCCTCTGAGGCTGAGTACCGAATTTCAGCATCCTACGACCAACGGTATTGAAATTACCGCCACTGGCCCCTCAGCTGATCAGAAAGTATTTTGGCCTTGCCAGTCATGCTGAGGGGCTTCTTGGAGGCAGCATACCGAATTTCAGCATCGTACGACCAACGGTATTGGATTTAGCGCAATGGGTTCCTCAGCTGATCAGAACGTATTTTGACCCAGCCAATCTTGCTGAGGGACTCCTCTGAAGCTGTGTACCAAATTTCAGCAACGTACAACCAACGGTTTTGAAATCAGCGCCATGGGCTCCTCAGCTGATCAGGAAGAACTCAGGTCTTGCCAGTCATGCTGAGGAGCTTCTTGGAGGCAGCATACCGAATTTCAGCATCGTACGACCAACGGTATTGGATTTAGCGCAATGGGCTCCTCCGCTGATCAGGAAGAATTTAGGCATTGCTGAGGGCTTCTTGGAGGCAGCATACAATAATAGTAAATACCTACAACAATAAATAAATACAATATAAAAATACAGATGTTTTCCATCCAATTCTGTCTGTTACGAAAAAATTGCCGAAAACAAGCAATTAAAACCCACGGGCGATGGGTTTCAAAAATTGCCTGAAAATAATTGCTGGCTTCACGTCAATTCCCGAAAATATTGCTCCACTCGGGGCAATTATTGTCGGCAATAATGAGCAACTTCCAGTAGGGAAAAAGTTGCTGGAAGTAGGGAGAAAGTTGCCGGACGTAGGGAAAAAATTGCTCGGCAATTTTTTTTTTGCAGCCGGCAATTCAGTTTGAGCAATAATTGCCGTGAAAAATTGCCCGTCTAAATGGGCCTTAAGATTGTTCTGTCTCGGCGGGGTACGTTGGGATTCTTTTCCTACAGGCCGGAAACAATTTTCCAGATTTTAGCCCAGCCGTATATACAGAGATCTCTTCTCGATCGCTGTTGTCGTTAGCGAATTACGAGGGGGATGTCTCATCAAGTCCTGTAAACATTATTAACAACTTTTATATGAATCAATAATAATTGCATAAGTGGCGTGTTCGAGTAGCCTATCGGCCGGAGTTGGGCGTGATGATAATCATAATAATGAATACAGGTATAACAGCCAGAATTCAATTTAAGATTGAGATTACACTTTGATTATTTGACTATGAATACGATTAGAGTGAGAAAGTTGAGGAGGTTGAGCCGGTAGAAAAACTAACACGAAGCCTCCAAATTCTAACCCTCGAAAAGATTACATAGGTACATTCTATCCGAATAATGTAGGTACCAAAATAACAATTCGACAGACGGTCTCCTGGTAGTCTGTCTCGTTCTGGTGGCTGGTCTGGTCTGTGTGTCTTGTTTGACTTGGGTGATCTTCAGAGGCTGCTAAATCTGTGATGTCAATCTTCTACGGTACATTCAAACTCGTCTTAAACTCAACCAACGAACACAACTCACAAACTCAACTTAAAAATTCAAATCTCATTTCTCAAACTCAGCCCACAAGCGCACTTGACCTTTAAACTCAATTTACCAACTCAATTCACAGGCTCAACTCACAAACCCAGCATATAAACGCTATCTACTAGGCCAACTCACAACCTCACTCCACGAGCTCAACTCGCCCACCTCAACTTAAAAACTAAACTCTCAACCCTCCAACGAAAATCTCGAACTCAACTCACAAACTCAACCCCACCGACTCAAACTCAAAACTCACCTTGAAAATTTACCTCTCACACTCGACCCAGAAACTCAACTTGTCAGCTCAACCCTCAAAATCAACTTACAAACGCAACTTACAGACTCAACTCACAAACTCAACCCGCAAACTCAACTGTCAAACTGAACTCTCAAAATCATCTCACAAACTCAGCCCACAAACTCAACTCCGTTAGTCAACATGCAAGTTAAACTCTCAAACTCAACTTTCAAACTCAACACTCAAACTCAGTCTCGAATTCAAATTAAGTACAAACTCAACCCCTCAAACTCGAATCACAAACTCAACCAACAAACTCAATTTTCAGATTCATTTCATTTGTGGGTTGAGTTTGAGAGTCGACTTCGAGAGTTGAGTCTAGTTGAGGTTCTAGGTTGAGTTTGAGGAATTTTTAACTTGAGTTCAGTGTTGAGTTTGTGGTCCGAGTTCATGAGTTGAGTTCGAAAGTTGAGTTGGAGTTGTAGTTGTGAGTTAGTGAGCGGAGTTTATGAGTTGGCGTTGAGAGTTTAGTTTGCGCTTTGAGTTTGTGGGCTGGGTTTGAGAGTTTAGTGTGTGGGTTGAATTTGAGAGTTGAGTTGGTGTGATGAGTTTGAGGGTTGGGTTTGTGGGTTGAGTTTGAGAATACCTAATAAATGGTTTTTCTAACATACCCTAGAATTTCTATTTTCGTATTTTCGTATATTCGTAGTTTTCATTTGGCGTAGAATTCGAATCTGCGATTTACAAAAATCAGTCCGTCCGCCGTATGCTGCGAACACTTTTTCTCCCAACCTTTCCAAAGATAGGGGAACAGAGGTGTTTAGTAGTGCTATCTCACCTAGTTAAAACCACATATGGTGTATGAGTTAAAACCTCTCTAGCTAGGTATAATGTACCTAGCATACATCATATTATGATGTATGCTAGATATATTATACCTAGCATAGTAGCACTGAATAGGCATAGTTAATTTTTTGAATCCCCTCCACGCCCATAATAGATCAGAGCGGAAACATTTTATCTTGAGCTTGAATCATGAAGTTGGTCTCATTTCCAATAGTTCGACTGGTTGTCGTCGCTTCGTGGGAAATAATGACCGCATTCTTTTTAAATACCTTGGTAGGTGAAATGGAGAAGTGAACTGTATAATATCGAACACCGAGAGATTTCCAAATAATGAGATTTCGTGTAATGGAGCTGCCGGGCTCACTTTCCTAAAAGTTCACCCTCAAAAGCATCGACCTAAATCGTCGAACTGGCACGCTCGCTGCCAAAGCCCCACAGGCCCTTTTCTAATTCCTTGTTTAATTTTCAAATGAGTCTCGAACCTTTCCCTCTCTCTTCGTCACGGAGGATCCAATGTTTTCACCGTTCTCCCCGTTACTAGGTTTTCATCGAGATAAAAGAGCCCGGGAGTCGGGGGAAAAGGAAGGTCGTCGGAGGATCGCGTGACGGACGGGAGGGCACCTGGCCTGGCACGGAGCAGCGGCTGCCATGCTGCACTGCACTAACCTGACTTGGCGAATCCGTAATTGCACCCGGCACCATTTGAACAATAGCCACCCCGTCATCTCCGCGGCCAAGACAATTCGCTTCGAAAAGTCGTCAACACGAACGTGAAATTTGCGATATTCTCCCATTTTCCTCGTCGCTGTTTTCTACCGACGATCGTGTAATTTCGGCAATTCCGCCGTTTTCCAAAGCGACCAAAACAAATACGGAATCTGCTCTATAACCATCCGGGCATCAAATGAGCAGGAAGATTTCGATGATTGCGGTGAAACTACATTCGAATGATCAATCATATGGTTTTGAATGAAAGGAGAGATAAACTCAAAAATTAAATGGAAGAATAAGCACGATTCTCCAAACCCTATTGAAAAACTTCAAAATTGGTTCAGGAATTCAATTCTTAGAAGAGGGTTGCGAAAGGGTGAACTTACCTAATGCTAATTTGCTCCACAGATAAATTCAGTGTAATGTCGAAATTTGAAATAATGTATAACGTGCATAATGCCTCATTCCTGCTGCGGCAGGGAACATTGTGAAGTAGGTGAATTACCCAGCAGTGATACGAATATTGCGTAATTTCGAAGAGGCTGGTAATAAAGAGAAATGTACCATGGGAGCCACGTCGGTTACATAATTTTATCTACTTGTTAATCTTTTATTTATCTTGATATTCTTGGCTGTTCTATGACAGGCGAAGACTATTAAATAATAGCCTTTATAACAAATATTTTTTAGCAGTTGAAGAAGTGTATAGATACAGATCTGTATAATTTTCCAATTTTCCGTAAAAAAATCAACCTCTTTCTATTCTAATATATTCTAACTTCAAATTTTCCTACGGCGACACTCAAAATGTTTCCAAATAGTGATTCCGAATTCGTCAAAAACTATTTCCGCGTAATTTCCTTTTTGAATATATCGCACCCTTTCTTCAATAGTGTCACAACTCAAAAATCCTATTTTTTTAGGAAACCCGAAAAACTGTTTCCGCCGTTGATATCATTATTCAGGGCTTGAAAGTCTTGACAAAATGTGGTAGTCCTTCAAAATCGAATTTCAGACGTTATTTGGTATCCTTCCCTATTTGATAATACGTGATCGTGAAAATAAGCTAATTCTCCAAGTTAAAACGGTTTTTATGATTATCCATGCATTGGACCCTTCAATATCTTGAGTTGATACGGTATTGATAGAAATAGTTTGACATGTCACTCTCTTGATGACAACAAAAACACATAATAACACGATATAACAATAACACATCGAAAATTAGGAACCTTTCTCATCAAGAACGTTACAACTCAGAATAACGCGTCAACTGAGCAAATCGTGCGCGTTATCTCATCTAGATCAATGGCCCGTATTCACATCACTTCCTATCTGGCTTCTTAGGACGCCTCCTACTTGGAGGCCCCCTTAACATATAGGACGCCTCCTTTGAAAAACGTTATTCATGAACTCTCCTAGCTTCTCGGAAAGGGGGCCTTACAGTGGGAGGCCCCCTTTCGAAATTTCAAAAGTGACGCCACGGAGCTTATAAAAATCCGCACTTCAAGCCGCGTTCACACAGCAATCGCATGCGATTTTACCATTTTTGACAACATTTATGTCTACCATGTCAGTAAAAGAGGTAAGTTATACAACAACAAAAGTTTTTTTGGGCATTTAATTTTGGAATGTAAACAAACAAGTTATTTTTCGATCACTTCTTGATCATCTATAATGGAACTTGTGTTTTTCGTCCTAATTTCAGTGATCTTGAAGAAATTCTGGTGTAGTTCTCGTTACAGGGTACCTAATCAAAAATTACTGCCAATCGAAAAGAATGCGAAGTATTTCATACATCTGAACGCGGAAGCCCGAAATATTCATCTCCAAAGAATCGTGTACCTACTGAACTGGCAGAATGCAATGACCACTGTTTTGCGGTTTTACGTTGAAAAGCATTGTGAACACCTGTAATTATTTACATACCTAATTAAGTACCTAATTACTTACTGTACTCATGAGTGAAAAATAAACGTCTGATCATAAATCTTTTTTTTCCACAATAATCCTGGTCAAAATGGAACAGTTTGCAGGACTTTGCATAGTTGCGGCTATTTTGGAGCTTTTTCATCATTAAATGATTGATGACTAGAATTGATTGATTGAGAATAGATTGATGACTAGATGATGACTAGAAATTTTCTAGTAAGAAATCCATCAAGTAGGTACCTAGGTATGAACATAAATTATCTTTTGCTGCTCTTGTTTGTCTGAGTGATTGCACAGGTTACTCATTGACTTGATGAAAGAACACCGGAATTTCCCAATAATGGAATTAGGCAAGGTACTATCAAGACGAATACTGCAGAAATTAATTTATTTTACAATAACTCGCATCATGCCACGCAATAAATTCGGCTTTAAGCGTAGGTACCGTACCCCTGGATCGATACAAGATACAAAACGATACAAGAGGCTTATTTCTGGTGGTAAATGTACATTTTTATGGGTGTGGGGTGCTTCACTGTAGCTTAACCAGGGGTACCCTCTGAGAACCTCTTCGCTTCAGCTCAGGAACTTGTGCGTCCAGAGATTTCAAATCATTCGTGCGCTGCCGACGGACCCATCAATCATCATCGCTAGTATTCACCTGAAATAAAACGAGCGAAATTTGAAAAATGGGAGTCAGAGAAAACCATTACCTAACTAGCATGGAGGTGCCGATTTCGTAAAAAACAGCCAACTGTAATCTGACTCTACAACAGTCAGTACTACAACCGAAGGCATTAGATTAGGGTTTTGAATACTGAGTACTTAATATATTACTTGGAATCAGCAGAAGAACATGAAATTCGTAGGTATTGCCTACTTCTGGGTTAGCTAAACCGCTGATGCGCCTGATCTATGTATCTACTCCTTACCTACTTTTTTTAGAATTCTAAACTCCTAATGAGGAATAACTACCCATTATTTGAATGAATAATATTCCCATAATATTATTATGAGCACTTACCAGAATCGTCCGAAGAGCTCCGAAAAAATACACGTAACGAAACGAAGGTACATGATTGCTGTCTTTTGTCCAGAGGCGCTCTCAGACCATTGGAAATGTTTTTATCTTGATTTCCTCGCACAAGTTCGATCCGCGACGAAGAAAAATAAATAATTAAACTGAATGGAACGAAATGGATGAGCGATCGGAAGATAAATTCGCGGTTTGTTTACACTGGGAATGCAAGATGGCTGCCGTCTGGTGAAGTGAAAAACCGAGTAAGGCCCCCTTTCGGGCCCAAAGGCAGCCCGATTGCTACCTAACGAAAAGGGGCCCTCAGGAAAAGGCTCCCTCAAGTTTCGGCGCTCCTAAGCCCCTTTAGGAAGCTTCATGAAACGGTTTTTCGTATAGGAGCCCTCCTTAGGACGGCCCCTAAAGCTTAGGAAGTGATGTGAATACGGGCCTATGTCACAACTAAAAATGTGAATCTATAGACAAGTGGTAAGGATACCAAGTGAATCGTTTACACCAATTCAACTGCTACCTGGTGGCCACTGAACAAGTTAGAACGGTTTATCTACATTTATAGAGCTTTTTTCCTGAATCCAGCGATACCAACAACTCAAATCATCATATTTTGAGTTGTAACACTATCAAAGCTATATGTTACCCATTCTGCTAGCATTAGCATATTCTGCATTAGCTACTTACCCATTCTGCTGGGCTGTTTCAAATGTGGCGAATGTTCGTAGGCACTGAAAGAAGATCGATAAGGTTTCCCCGATAGTGAACTTTCCATAAAAACGTCCTCCAAAGTATAAGTGGTTCATGAATACAATGTGAAAATTTCAAGGACCAGAAAAACATTGAGGGTGGGTTGTCTCGATGTTGCGGCGAGAAAATGTTGGGAGGTCGGGCTAGCAAATAACTGTCAGAAGCTTCGTAGTCTTGCCAGTTAGCTCCCCTTGGCAAGTCCTTTTCTCGAAGGCTGCCGCCCGAAGAATCGTAATTGCCCCGTTCGGAAAGTGGAGATGATGCCGAGCACGTCTCCTGCTCCTTCCACTTCTCATCCTCGCATCCTCAAACTTACACCACGCAGGATCTGCTCGAAGCTGTGAGAGTTTGGGCTTAAATAAGACTTCCCTCGTGCGTGGGCTCATCTGATTCTGATTCTTGTTATTTATCTTCTGAGATAGCCCTTACAAATAAAAAGACGAACATGCAGAAATTCCAATAGGTTTGTCCCTGAGGTGCTGGTTGGAGTAATCTGTACCTTACCGGGATGTTATTTTTCCCAGCAGGGCTCCCGGTCAGCCCAGTCGTTCGAAGGTTGGACTCCAGCCGCAAAGCCGACCACGCTTTGAGTTCGAATCCCACTGATGTTTGGAGCGGAATAGGGATGAGCATCGATGGCCGATGCTATCGAACTATCGATGTTTTGAATCCGATAGTCGATGTTTTTTCCATCGATGGTTTAGAACCGATGTTTCACCAATATCGATTATTTCAATGTGATAGTATCTAATCTTCTCTTTATCCTTATCAATCGGTATCAATATAAATAATTCGTTGTTCAGTTGAAGGTTGACTCTCTGTTTAACTGTGCGGTGTAGCTGTTTTATACACACAAAAGTAAGGTATTTCGATATTGAGTTGATTCTGAATCCCACTTTCGAGCCTATTTTTAAATGGAAAATTCGTCATTGCATTTTTTGTTCATTTTTGGTTGATTTTGATTGACTAAACTGACCAGTGGTTTCACTGAAATTTGTATCATGCAAATTGCAAAGGTAGATACTTGAATTATCCTAGGCATCTATTCAATTTTAAAACTTCTTCACTTGAACACAGAAGTATCGATACTTTCGATAGTTTTTTACCAATAGTTTTTAACAACCGATGGTTTCCTGCGATAGATTATTCGATGGTGACTATCAATAGTTTCTAATCGATGCTCATCCCTAGAGCGGAAGTTGAAGTGGAAGAGGATGAAAAGCAGAGTTGTTGTGGTTTTGTTCAGATTGGACTAAGTTGACATCGCAGCCAATTAGGCAATTAATTTGGTAAGTAGTTAATTTAAAATAAGTCCTTTTTGCCAAATTGCCTAAGTTCTTAATTGTGGATGATCTGCGACAATCCCTGCCCGGGGAATCATAGTAGTTAATTAACGATTCAAAGCCGGAGGGCAAAACTTTTCTTTGTGAGACAACACATTGAAGGTCTCTTCGATCCTTTTTATCAACTCTTCTTCATTGATTGTGTTTACGCAGAGAGTACCAAAAATTTTTGCCCACTGACCTTGATCCGAAATTTAGAGACAAAAATGGCATGGCTATGGGCTGGACTTCTCTTGAATATTATACCTCTAAGTATTAGGTTACTCGCGAGTCCATCATAGCAACATTGTTAAACCATTCGATTATTGCAAATTAACACAATAATAATTAAGCTAGGTTCGTCCTTGCCTGGCAAACACATTTATGATGGGTAGTTTTGTCTCTTTTGTCAAGAAATAAGCTCACTCTTTTTATCAATGCAGGGCCAGCTTTATGGATTTCGATAAATCCGCAGTCCTTCGCTAGTGATAAATTTTGTAAGCCATACCATACGCTTTCAACAACTCGTAACCGGCAAGAGGGCAACGGGAGACAATGTATTTCCATTGGCGTCATATATACGACGAAACACGGGTCAAAAGTGTTGCCGCATGTTTCATTTTTGACACTTGCCTCGGACGAGGGTCCCGGAGAGGTCGAATATTACCGTAATTTCGAGCTTATCTCAACCGATTCACTTTTGAAATCCTCTATATATCACTGAAGAAAACGCTCCCTCGTAACCCTCGTTATAAAATCTAATCTGATTGCTCTAGCTATCACTGCTCTTGTTTGCACGGTCCCTCGTGTACATCGACGGGTTCCGGAAAATTAGTTTCATTAAAATTTAGGAGTGGATGAGCCTTTACTTTGATCCCTTTTGTTTGTTAAAATTAATAACAACTTCAGTGTGGCTGTAACGAAAAATCAAAGAAGACGAAGGCGCCTAATTTGTCGTGAAAATTAAACTTTTAATTGCCCGTTAAAGAAGGGAAAATATGAGAAGCTTAGATTAGCCTTTCTCATTGTGTACACGCTGGATCAGGACGTTCCCGGTGGGAAAGCTTCTGCATGAGAGAGGGTAGGTTGGTTATTTTTATCGAAATTACTTACCTACATTTTTTTAAACGAAAATTAAGGTTCAAGAGAAAAAGCGAAATGTGTCTTGCTCATTAAATGAGCAATAATAAATGTAATAATAATAATAAGCAATAATAATGAGGAATCAATTTTATTCCTCTGGTACATGACCGTCGACTAACAAGTAGTTATCCCTTCTCATTAGAAACAGGTTAGTATTTAAACAGGATGGAATTAACAAGATATTGCAAAGGATGTCATGAATTATAATGAGGTTGTACGGGACGAATTTTTTATGTCACCTATGGGAATCGACCCATAACAGGTATAGTCAGTCGAGGATACTGAGTGGACTTCTATGTATAGAGAGAATGATATACGGATCTGATTTTAGAAGTCTCGGATTGCGAGTAGGTAAACCAGATCGATCCGGGAGAAACTCGATGAGAACGAAACCGAGCGATGATTATGTGGTTTTAGGGTCGTCTTCTCTTCACAATAACTTACCAAAAGTCCGGATCGAACCTTAGCCCTTACGGGCCTCTCCCTAGTTTACCTTCGCCGGTTTGTTTTCCTTCCAAAAGAGAGAGTTAACATTGTCGGCGAGCAAACTTGGCCGGGTTGATCGAATTCATTAACCTCGAGTTTCTGGAGCAGGACGACCTGTTTGCACACCGTTTAGCTGTTTCGTACGGCGCCTGTCCGAACCTGCACACGACACACATCACGAGGAAACGCTGGAAAACAAAATTTCACTGCGAATACCGACCGCAGCGCCGGTTGAGTTACGACCAAGACGGAGATGGGAAAAGGTAATAGTTCGTGGCTACACAGGACAAAACTTAATTATGTATTGGATGGGGCGAACTTGTCGTATAACATCACTTTTATGACGGTCTTGGAGAAACTTTCTCGACCTCATATATAACATCTCACCCATGAACCCCCGTATTACCTATAAACTTGTAAGCCTGAACCAGCGTGTGGGTATACACGTAAGTGTTTCAAGTACTTTCTCCAACGAGACGCAAACATCAATCGTTGCAAGGGACGTTTACAACACCAAGGGTAAATTTCAGCGTGTTGGCTCAATGCAGGGGTCGAGCTTTTGGTGTTAGAAATTGAATCAAATAAGTCACCACGATGAACATTTTTGTTTTGCCGAGCTTCCGGTTCATTCGAAATCAGCTTCTTCAAGACAGTTTACTATAAACAATGTAGGTACCTATTTTTTGGTGATTCGTAGGGGAGTTGATGAATAGTGGGATTATTCTTCTGATGAAAGCAAGACAACAACAGTGAAATGACAAAAATGCCAGTGAACATCATTACAATTACCTACCTATTATAGGTATAATACACCGAAACCATTTATGGCAACTGAGCAGCCGTTCTGACTGTTCGGCAATACCAACTCCGAAAATGTGTAGTTGCAAACCCGGCCAACTCCTTAAATTTTGGAAATTCGGTTTTTCTGTTTCCTGAGTCCTAATATACAAGAACCATCCATCGGAACTAAGAAACCATGTTAAAACCAGCTGAATCCCTGTTGGACAAGCGTTGGAAAATCATGATGTGCTGCAGAAACGGCCAAAAAATTAGTTTCATTGCCGGCCATCTCCAACTAGTTGAATGTAGCATAAAAAAGATGTGGCAAACGTACAACGCCAAAGAAGAATCAGGCAAAGTAACGCACTCGTTCTTCCGCATGGTTTTCAACACGAGATTCAACATTGGCTTCGGGTCGCCGAAAACTGATGTGTGTTCAAAATGGTTACAGCTGAAGGAGAGGTTGAAAGCAGCAAAAACGGTCAACTCTAGAATCAGTTTCAAAAACGGCCAAATCCAAGATAAGATTGTGAATAACTCCTCCGTCCACATGCCCAAGCAATGCAAGAATATGTTTTCAAACACTCAGCCCTAATGTGACCTTGAAAGCAAAAAGAATGGCTTTACAGTCTATCTAGTTCAACGTGACAAAAAATCATCTTTTTTGAAACATTTGTCCTTTTGGAGGTAGCCGGGTTTGCAACTACACGGCACAAATCATGCTTTTATCAGCAAATATTGTTGACATCAATTCGCTTTGAGCCGGGCCTCATTTGGGCAGGTCCTCATAATCACATGTTTTGATCATGAAATATTTAACGTGCATTCAAGATCGCTCGATGGATCCCAGTGAACGAAATACAAGATTTTCAATATCGACATCGAGGTGGGTCCGATTGTTTCTTCGGAGGACGTAAAGGCATAGAAAATGATAAATGTGGGAGCAGCTATAGAGCGATGGGGCTCCAGCTTCAACAGAGAAAGTAATGAGGCTCAGGAACCGGCGTTGGGGCTGCTCGGTCACGTATGTGCGCACTCTTTGGAATCGGTTCTGTTGAACGATGCTCCCCGGGATATTGGCCCGACAGATCACGTCCAAACACAAATCTTACAA
Source organism: Nesidiocoris tenuis (assembly GCA_036186465.1). Classification (NCBI taxonomy): domain Eukaryota; kingdom Metazoa; phylum Arthropoda; class Insecta; order Hemiptera; family Miridae; genus Nesidiocoris; species Nesidiocoris tenuis. Next base: position 40,425,503 of record AP028909.1, read on the forward strand.
GTAGCAACATTATTACTTCTACGGGGCTCAACAGAAAAACCTTCCAACCTTCGAATGTTCCGGACGGCGGAGCCGACAGAGAGATCCGCACATGAAGAGGTGAGGAGGGTATAGAACAGCGAAAGATTCTGCCTGACTTCTGCTATCATTGCTCTTTTCCATCTGTGCCAGTTTTCCTAGAGTGAGAACCCATATCCGATCTCCACCCCCCTCCTCGCAACCATCCCCTTTTCCATAAGCACCCCTACACCAACCTCTTCCAGCGCAATAGTGTTATCGGAAGGAGCGAATTTTCTGTGTTTCTGGAATGTGTCAACGGAGCAATTCATCAATAAGTGTTCACAAATCACTTTTTTATAGCTGGGGGGGGGGGTCGAAGTACCTACGCACACTGCGATATTGAAATCATTATAGTTTATGTCGAATAATCATTTAGAGGATGGTATCGGCATCTACCTGTATTTTTACTTCCATATTTACAGAGTAAATGGAAGTATTGGAAAATTCCTAATACCAAGAATCGGAACGGAGGTTCAGAAAAAACTTTTTCTTATACACATTTACTCGAATCACTTCCTTCTGTGTGTCCGTCTGTCCGTATGGCCATATTTCCCTCAATTTTCAACCTTTTTACAAATTTCTTGAACTGAAACGTTTGTCTCGACAAGACCTAACACCCTGTTTAATCGGAATTTGGACAACGCACAGTACTTCCGATATATTTGCATTTTTAGCGTTTTTATTTTATTTTTTTCCGGCCGCAAAAATGAACCGATTTGAGCGTTCTTGGTCTTAAAATCTATCTTTTAGGTACCTTGAAGAATATGTGGATATTTTTTACAATCCGATAATGTGGCGGACTTTTGTTTAGGGCGAATTTTAAATTTAGAATCGTAAATTTTTTGATATTTTTGACCTAAACAACCTAAAAAGCAGTCAAAATTTGATCAAATTGAGTCACAAATTTACGTTTCAAAATATGGAAGTATTGTGTATCTATGCACCACCTGTTTATAGCTGGGGGGGTCAAGGTACCTGTATACACCGCGATATTGAAATCATTATAGTTTATGTCGAATAATGGTTTCTCGGATGTTATCGGCACCTACCTGTATTTTTTAAATACCTAACGTGTATCGCATTGGAAATCTATCAATGCCAATGATCTCTCTTCCACAATTGTTATAATTTCTCCGACTCCTCTCAATGCAGTAGTCGGTCGCAACACTTTTAGAGATGTTATAACGGCTGAAACTGCGAATCGGTTTATTTGAAGTACCGTCGAGCATAGCCATTATTCCGCCTCCCAATCAAGTTTTCAACGAATCACGCCGCACCGTCTAGATCGATGACGAGTGCAAACGAGAGAGGAAGACCCATTAAAACACTCTTATCATTCGCGCCTTAATGGGGCACAAAACTTCTCACTAATTGGAGGGTGCGAGAGAAATCATCAAAAATCTCCAGGCCCGCCGAACCGAAAACGACGTCGACGGTATTTTTCACTGTTGAACGTTCAAGAGGTGTCGTTAACGAGTTTAGACAATAAAATTTGAACTAAACAATTAGAACTTCTCTCTCGTATTTGAATATCATGACCGAACTATCCTTGTGTGCCACGCTGGATGTTAGCTCCATAGAAATATTGGATACTGGGCCCAATCACCGATGAAATTTATTGTTGCCGAATTGATGGGTTTATTTCCAAAAGGTACTAGGTATATCTAGTAAGAAATTTCGGGGAATTGAGAAAAACTGAGACCGCTCACGAAACAGTCCACCAATTTGGATTTTTTTGAGTAAATTTTACATAATTTCAGAGCAAATCGCGATTTAGCTGTGAGCTTTTTTTTTATAAACGAAGAGGTTTAATTTCTAAAGCATTTTGAAATTCGGGAATTCGGGATATAGGTATCTGCCTAGTATCTTTTGAAATGAAAACTGGTTTTTAGTAGATACCTTTTGAAATTTACAGACTGGGATTAGTACTTTTTGAAATGAAAAACTTGTTTTTATAGGTTTTTAGATGAATGATTCGTCAGGGTGATTTACATAAAAATATTACTTTTTTTGCGTGCTTCTATGCTTTATTTTACCAGAAACGAGGACATTTCACGGATATAGTAGGTACTTTTTGGAAATAACCCCGTCAATTATTCGAGAGATTTTATCGAACGAATCCATCGCGAGAATTTGTCCTCACCTATTCTTTGGCAGATGTCTGTTTGGCTGCGAACGGGATCCTATCTACTCTTCATTAACACATTCTCTACCTTGACCGTACGATACTCTGTCAATAGCACACCTCAACAGTCATTCTTTCGGTGCCGATGATGTTTATTCACGAATTTAACGACAATCAGAAAACAACGCATCTGCTCGACTCGGCATGAATAATGCAAAACGAACCTGCCCCTGTCATTGCAAACAGTGTCAGTCGAACCAAAACAAAAACCCGATGGCAGTAATGGTTTTATCATCACCTAATATACCTGGATCAAGGATTTCAAAATAATATTTTGTTTTAAAAACCGTTGATTCTAGAAGAATATTACTCACAGTACTTCCGATATATTTGCATTTTTAGTGTTTTCTATTTAATTTTTTTCCGGCCACAGAAGTGAACCGACTTGAGCGTTCTTAGTCTTAAAATTTTCGTTTTACCTTGCAGAATATGTGGATATTTTTTATATTCCGATAATGTGGCGTATTGGTACATTATTTCCAAAAATAATGTAACTATGTAATCGGTCGAGCAAAATTTTAAAATTTAAATAGTGAATTTTTAGATTTTTGACTCAAACACCCTCAAAAGCGGTCAAAATATGATTAAATTGTGTCACAATTTTACGTTTCAAAATATGGAAGTATTGTGTGTTATCTAAGCACCACTGGTTTTTTTTTGGCCAGAAAAATGAACCGATTTGAGCGTTCTTGGTCTTAAAATCTTTGTTTTTTCTTGCAGAATATGTGGATATTTTTTTATTCCTACAACTAGGCGTATTTTAATTTCGGGCGAGTCTTAAAATTTGCATAGTGAGTTATTTGATATTTTTGACCTAAACCCCCTTAAAAGCAGTCAAAATATGATCAAATTGTGTCACACTTTTACGTTTCAAAAAATGGAAGTATCGAGTGTTATCTACGCTCCACTGGTTTTGACTGATAATTAGCAATATTGTGATATTGTAGTAATAATAATAATTATTATAATAGTATTACTGTAATACCTAATATTTTTGTCATATCGTTATGGAAAATAATCCTTTTTGAAAAACCCCGTTAACTAGCGACTGCAGTTTGTGTTTAAGAGAACCTGCCATTTCAGTTGTACTTACGTTACAACTTGCAGCAGTGCATACTGTTGGGAACTTACAACGCGAGCAAGGCTTTGTGCAAGTGAGAATTGCTGGGGGGGGGGGGCAGTTAGACTGCCAGAAGCTGAAGCACGTATAGCAGTTCGTTCATTCTTCACATTTCAATCGCCACCATACACGCGGGGGTGAAAAATATTTTCGTCGATAAAAAGAAACAGGTTGGAGCGATGAAACTTTTGAGGGAAAGCTTTAACCGTTCAAGAAAAGGGACGGCGAGATGGCGTGAAAAAGGAAGGAAGGAACGTTCGCATCAAGGCAAATCTACGTGGGAGCATAGCGACGGAACAGGACGGAGAGCGAAGAGAGCCGGCAGAGGAGAGACTGCAGGAGCATTAGTGTCGATTGTAAAATCAATACAGACCGCGTGCCTGCTCGGCACCTTAGAAACTTGTCTCTGGCCTGTATGGTCTCCAGATCGGCCGATCTCCGAGCGGAGGAAGAAAGCGAAGTCGGTATTAGATCCTCCCCCTTTACCGAGGAAGATCTGGAATAAAGGGAGAACTTCGGGAGCCGGCCCGGACGATGGCGGATGCGGTATCGTTGAGGGGGCAATCTCTACAGATCGCTCGGCGAAACGATTTTGAAAAAGGGATTCCCTCGCTCACGAAGGAATTACAGTCGTGCTACATATCACGAGCGTATAAAATCTCACTTTTCGAAAATGCTCTCAATATTTACCACCGGCTCAGGGCGGGCCGATCGGTTCGCATTCCCATTGCATTTATGGCCGCAAGGGTTCTACGCTATGAACATCTTAACGGTTTCTCCTCGAATTCGATAAATATTGAAATATTGCTTCCTGCACTTGGATCTATGGATTTGTTTTTGAACGGATGTTGCATTCAGAGCGGCTTGAACATGCACCCAATAATTATTCATCGAACGTTAATTGACCATTTTCATGAGTTTATTTTCGGTTTCACTCCACAGGATGCGCCAAAATGAATTTCGAACAATTTATTGGTAAATTTAAAAAAAAAAAAAAACATGCAGTTTGCAACCCCCTCCGACCTCGCGGGTTGTATTTTCATGAAAAAAGAAATTTGAAAAAAGGTTGAGAATTGAGGGAGCTTTGGTCATTTTTTTCAACTTTTTCAATTATTGAACTTTTTTCTGAAGCTCCGTTCCGATTCTCGATTTCAGGACGATTACAATACTTCCATTTATTCTGCAAATAAGGGAAAAGCACCAATAGCGGACATGACAACAGTAGTGGACACTTGGGTTAAAAATCGATCAAATAAGGGTTTGAGACAACTTGGGGGGTTCTTCTTTGTTGTGCCTAATCTTGAATAGTTGTGGCACAAAAAAAAGAACCCCCCAAGTTGTCTCAAACCCTTATTTTATCGATTTTTAACCCAAGTGTCCACTACTGTTGTCATGTCCGCTATTGGTGCTTTTATGGAAGTAATAGTCGTTTCATTCGAGATGCATGTTGTTGATGTTTCTTATTTTGACGGTCTAGGCGGCTGACTGCTACAGTTTTCTGGTAGTTGAGGTTTATCGTTATACAATTCTACAATGCTTGGGCATCTGTTTTGCAGATCTTTAGTCCATTTCCCGTTGCTTTCCGTTGCGTGATGCCATTTTATGTTTTGTACTTCGAATAGGTAGTATAGGTATTTGGGTAGTTTGGAGCCATAAATTTTTGATAATCTTCCAAAAATAATTGCATAGTTATTTTCTAGATGATTTCATGCTGAGAAATAATCTCTTTTAATTCATGGGATGAAGCGTTCTTGGATTAATTTTGCGAATCGATAGAGCTGCCTTCAAGTTCTATTTCACCAAACCCTCAAAACCATATTAGCCCGATATGGTGAATTGGGAATTTGTAATTGAAGCTACAAGGGCCAAAAATTACGAAAAACACATACCTAAAAATTCTAAAAACTATCCTAAAATCGAAGAAAAATTTACTCACTGGAATAAGAAAAAATCTACGCCTTGGCAAAATGGTAAAGGTGGCGTAAGAGATCTACTTTATGTCATCCAAATTTCAATTTATACGGAATATTACACCGTGCATCATAGTACCTACTACTACTACCTACTAGTAACCTACATTCATAATAATTATGATGAAAATTATGATTACATGCATAATTATTATGCACTTCGAGACTAGCTCAACGAGCCCTCTGACTAGTTCCAACCCTTTTTAGGAGGGCGGCATGGCACGCCCGGGACAACTCCGGATATGGGGTGAAAAGCCAACGGCGGCTCACTTTATTCTAAAACTTTTCAGTTGGCGACATCATTGAATTCTGTTTGGTGAATTTTTCTTAACATTTTCTGAACCTCCCTTCAGCTTGAGGCACTAAACTTTGGTGAGCTTGACCGCAGAACTGCCTTTGAGCCGAACCACAAGCTCACACATCTCCGGCGCGTTTGGTGAGCTCCACTTTATTTATACAGGGAAGAAAACCGACTGCGAAACAGCCATAACTCCCAACTTTCTCTGTCTGTTATTTATGGCCATCAACGAAATACTTCGGGGAAGTGGCGATTTATTTAACTCCCATCGCCTATTTATTCGATTTCGCTGGTGCGGTAATTTATTGAAGTTTCTTCACACCAGCACTGTTTCCTATTAGCTGCGAATTTGCCTATTACTGTTACGAGAGTATTTTATAGTCGTACAATTGATGATATACTGAATTATCAGCTATTAGGTACACTTGGCGAAGAATAAGACAATTATTGTCAAACAGAAGATGAAGATAGATCCGCCTTTTGATGCAACTGTAATGATGGTAATGAGGAACATGCATGAAAAAAAAAATAAACTGTTTTTCGCCATAATATTCCTTGTTAGGCTTCGAAAATGGTGTTATGGTGGATGACGGTTCGGAAAAGAGGTAATTAAAAGAGGAGGGAGGCTTAGTGAAAATCGCAGATTTGAAGTCGAGTGGGGAAATGGCCAGCCGCAAGGTTACACATCTTCCCGTGAACACCAGTGCAACCTCATCCGAGTTCATGTGTGTATGCTGTGATAGGACGGCGATAACGGATTTTTTGCCGTTACATTAAGAAACTACGTGCAGTCGCGTCCGCACAGTGACGTCATACCATTAACCGCCACATTCAAAAGGGCACTTTTCATTAGCGTTTTTCACCCGGAAAAATGTTGTTTTTTCGTTGTAGACCATCACTACATCATTTTCGCATCCTGAACAAAATCATTCTGGCGGAAAAAATGGATTTCGTTTTTCATGCATGTTCCTCATTGTAGAATCTGTAGGATCTGATCCTGGATGTGGGAATTATTGTCACATTCTCCCTGGAGCCGTCATAGCTTGCACTCCACGTTCTCAGTAAGACCGTCTGGTTGGTATCTGGCCCTCTCTTTGAAGGTAACATTTATCCCCTAGTTTGCGATTGTCAATAAGAACTAGTGAGAAACTAGTGCAGACTCTGGACTCCAGAGACCAGGCTGCAGGTCTACCGTAGAACTTAGCTCTAAGTTCAAAAGCCCCATCTGAGGTAGTGATGGGCGATACCACAAAATATTCGATACCTGTACTCGATACTAGTATCGAAACAAATATTTGATACTTCTCAGATATCGAAAGAAAATATTCGATACTGAAGAGTATCGAATCATATGAGTACTTTTTCATTTCACACACCGAATTGCATGTTAATAAAATGGAGATGACTGATTAAAAAAACTCTATTAAGCCCTTACGTTATTTATTTTACGTTATATTACTTTTCAGCAAGGTTAACAGGTCATTTCATGTGTAAAAGTTATTTGTAAGATCAGACGAATGTCGAAGAAGTGGTGATGGAGATGGGGAGGAAAACTTTACATCACCGGTGTCATTCACTCAGTCAAGTCCCAGAACTGCTTCCCTACTAAACGCAGGAATGTCAATTTGTCAACCATAGCTGGCGAGAGTCGGTTCCTTTTGTAAATTTTATTAATTAGTATGAATAGAGTAGGTAGGTAATTTTGAGACTATCCATTTGAGTATTTTTTCTGTCGGGAAAAATACTCGATACCTACACTAGTATCGAAACAAAATATTCGATACCGAATGTACTTGGTATTGAAAGAAGATATTCGATACCATAGGGGAAAGTGACCTAATATGAGATACTTTTTTTCAGAAGGCGCTAATGACCACTTGAATGCAATAAAAAAAATCAGTTTTTGGTTTTATTTGTTCATTAACATTCCCTTTTAAAGATATTTATTGAAATTTCAACCAATCGTTATTCAGATGCTCGAAAAAATCAATTTTTCGAAATCAGTCCAGCATGTTCAATTGGGCAACAGGTTGCCTAATATGAGATACATGCTGTTCCTAAAATGAGACAGTCTCATATTAGGACTTCCTTTGTTAGGAATAATGAAAATCAAGATTTTGTTAGAGATTTCATTCATATAAAGGTACAAAATGAATATCTGACTTACAATCAATACTATATAGGGTTAAGATCCCTACCAATAAATATCCTTGGAAAATGTTTCAAGTAATGGCCTTAAAAAATTACAAAAAATACTGTCAGCTTTCAAAATTAGGTTAACCATCTTTGGTTGAGATTTATATGAAATCTTCAGAAACAAGGTAATCTTCAGTATTCAAAAATTTGGTAACCATTAGGTTGATATCCTTAAGTAATTTTTGGGACTGAGACTGACCAGAGAAAAAATGCACACAATGTAAAAAAAAGAAAGTTTCAAATCAAAAATGTCCCCTCAAAAAAAAAGAAAAACCAATACGACAAAAGTTTTGCAAAATGAAATGAAAAATATCTGCAGGTAAAGTGATTGCTTATTTACTCCAGGTTTTCCTCTTTGTTGGAGCCATCCGAGACGAGTTCCCATTTCCGATAACACTCATTTTAAATTAATCAAGGGCGAGATAAATTGATAAATTTCATATTGCAGATTCTTTACATACTAAAACGACGAGGTTTTGATTTAAAATAAGAAATTCGCTTATTTATCCCTAATATGAGATATCTCATATTGGGGCACTTGTAGTGTCTCATAATAGGCAGTTTGCCCTTGATCATTGATCTTTTATATAGACTCTAGAAAAGGAAGATAAGAAGGAAACTAAAATGAGGGATGGAAACTACATTAAATTTCGAACATTTTCCACTAGTTTAGTTGTAAGAAAATACGTATCTTGTCGGTGTCAAATCGATGCAAAAAGTGATTAAAAAAATTTCACTTCACACGCTGGCCACCTTATCGCAAACTGAGGCTTCCACAGAGACGGAGTTGGGTGATTCAGCTATTCCTCCACTCAAGAACATCCCTAGGTATAAGTTTACGGAAAAATCGCTGGAGAATAGCACCATACAGAGGCTGTAGAGCGCTATCTCATAATAGGCATGTGTCTCATATTAGGTCACTTTCCCCTACTCATATCGATAGGTATCGCCCATCACTAATCTGAGGCGGTCTCTAGCGGCATACGTTCTGACTATCCCTAGACCCGACACTCTTCCTCATGATACATGGTGCGTTGTTCCGGGGATATGAGGGTAGCATTAGTAGTGGGGTAGTTTTTGTTGTCTTCCTTCTACCCTTACTTTACACATCAAATCAGCGACAGAAAACCCAGCTTGACTCACACTTGCTATTCATAAATCCGTAGAGAGGGAAGAGAGGATACTAATCGAATAAACGCAAAACATAACTACTACCGAAGTTGAGGGGTAGTTACTACCCATCAATGCTTTGATTCTCGAACAGGCCATTAGCGAAAGTGATATCTGGATTGAATTAGCGCTTCACCAAGTTCGAGGGTGACTAATTTCCAACACTCTCCATTTAAATCTGATGAGAAGAGGTCCCCCTCTCCACATGCATAACAAATAACATTATTCTGGCAGTTCCGGACAATTATTATATTTATTTTTACTTCCATTCTTACGAAGCGAATGGAAGTATTTTAATCGTCCTAAAATCGAAAATTGGAACGGAACTTCAGAAAAAACGTTTACCTGAACATTTTTACTCAGGACCACTTCCTGAACAAGCATCTGTGTGTCCGTATATCTGTCTGTCTGGGTGCCCGTCTATGGTAAATTACAAAAATGACCATACCTCTCTCAATTCTCAACCTTTTTTCAAATTTTTAGAACTGGAATGTTCGGCTCGGCAATACCTGTTCAACTGGTATCCAATTAACTCACAGTACTTCCAATACTCCGTTTAAATCCGCATGCGACTATTCCTAGAAACGGGGAGCGCTAATTGATTTACAAAGCCCTAATGAGCCTAAGAAGTACCTACTCAGACGTAAGCACCTTCAAGAAGAAAGTGGGCGAAGAATCGAACGAAAAATATGGAATACACGAAAAAATTGCTTTCAAAGCGAGGAAGAGTTAAGGAAACTCGGAAAAAAGAAAATGTTGATGATTCCGCCTCTTCTTCGCTCTTTTTTGCTGAGAGGAGAAAGAAAATCCTTCGACTAAAGCTGAAGTAATATCTCATTTTATCTTAATTGGATCAGAAAGCCCTTAATAATTGCGGCTCCTTCACTTGCTGTACGCTTGAATCCCGCCGTCTTTATTTTTCGCAATTGCCTTTTTCTTCTTCTCCCTCGTCTTATTTTCTCATTTTCTCTTATTTTTCTTTCACAGTGCTCAAATTAGCTTCGAGAAAAAAAAGTGACACAATCGAAAAGTAAACTGGTTATGGCGTGTTACTTTGCATTACATAACTAATTACGGCAACATTTTTGTTCGTACAGTGTCACTCGATCCTTAGTTGGTGTTTAACGCTACGTTAACAATTAAGCTTATACAACATGCATCACGTTTCCCCACGTTTGGATAGTAAATATCGTCGATATTTTAGAGTCATGCGTTTCGGTCTGTTAGGTATGCCCTCTTAGGTTAGCTTCTATTCGCCAGTAAACTGAAACTCTAATGCAGAGTTGTGCTATACCGAAGCTTTGTTCTTGGGCTGTTTAAAAATCAATATTTTCAAAACCTACGTATTTTCCTTCTACCACAGCTAAAATCCATCTTCCTTTCCATTCCTCCTTTCCAAAATGTTGTATAACCCATATTTATATTTCCGTGAGATGTTTTCGTAAGTGGAGGGTGCATAAAAAGCCAGTTGTGCAACAAAATGTACTTTAGGTACGGTGGCGCCGTCATGGGACTACGTTTATACGATAAGACATCTCCTGTCATCTTGGCTCATCTCCTCCCTCCCTCAAACAAGCAGCCGCTCAATCTTCGGACCGTTGACCCTGGAATATCACCCCTGTAAACCGACCGTGTAAAGTCCTCTAATACGTAACTGAATTGAATAAGTTGCCCCAGGGCAGTTAAGCAAACATGCAATCGAAACTATTGATTGAATGGGGACTGTCTATGAGTCAGACACGGGGGAAAAGCCCGGCCAGGTCTTCGACTGTTCGACACGTAATTGAGCGTTAACAGCTAACAGGCTAACTACTTTGATACGACAACAACTTACAATCAAACTTTCAACCCATTCTTTGCAGTTCACTGAACAATAAGCCTACAAAAATAATCTTCAACGATTTTTGGGTGAGGTCCTTATGGGTACTTTCCTAATTCAAAATGGAAGACCCCTACGAACTATGAATGCCTACTTAGCTTAGGCACCTACCAACTTGACGTTTTTACTTTCATAGGTATTTATTTACAGAGTAAATGGAAGTATTGGAATCGTCCTAAAATCGAGAATCTTCGGGAAAAAACTTTTTGTTATACACATTTACTCAGAATCACGTCCCGAACAAGTGTCTGCGTGTCCGTCAGTCCGTGTGTCCGTCTGTGGTCATCTACAAAAATGGCCATAGCTTCCTCAATTCTCAACCTTTTTTCAAATTTCTTGAACTGAAATGGTTGTCTCGGCAAAATCTAACACCCTGTTTAATCGGAATTTGAATTACTCACAGTTCTTCCTTTATATTTGCATTTTTAGTGTTTTCTATTTTATTTTTTCCGGCCACAAAAATGAACCGATTTGGGCGTTCTTGGTCTTAAAATCTTTGTTTTACCATTTTCGAATACGTGGATATTTTTTATATTCCGATACCATGGCGTATTTCTATTTTGAACGAATTTTAAAATTGGCAAAGTGAGTTGTTTGATATTTTTGACCTGAACACCCTCAAAAGCAGTCAAAATATGATCAAATTTTGTCACACTTTTACGTTCCAAAATATGGAAGTATTGTGTGTTATCTACGCACCACTGGTTTTGGTTTTTCCCATTTTTAATTCTTCTGTTCGAATGATAAAAAAATATGACTGCCTCTCTTCGAAGCTTCCGCCCTATTGTCGGGACTCTTCAGGGGGAGTCAGTTGCATCATTACAGGATCATTAGAGCGTTAAGATTATAAGAGATAGTTAAAGTTAACTTTAAGCGTTTAACCTCCTTCGATTCTCCCAGAAGGATCGAAAAAATATAAAACACTCAAAACACATCAATTCAAGCTAATTAGGCATTCAATGTGTGCAATCTCAGCTGAAAATCCATCTGATTTCAACTGAAAATGCATCATGCGGTCGAATGTTCTAGGGAAAATAATATCTATAATCGACGACATAATCGAGCAGAGACATTTTTCATACTTTTTCCATAGCTCTCGCCCCCGAATCGAATGTCGAACTGCGGAGATCAATATTTTTTGTGTTTGTACTGCTTATCTCGAGCGTATGGACATGAGACACGTGCCTATATGTGATGGAATTTTCGTAAGAGTTGGTACATATGCGATGTTTACTGCAGACAGCTGTACCTAACTCTATTGGGTAGGTGTAGTACATAATGTGTAGGATGTGAACTGTTCTGCACGCGAGGGGCTGTCGGTCCCATCATCGCGGGTTTCTGTAGCCGGAAGTTCAGCTGGTCAGACCCCCATGAATCATTTATAAGCTCGCTTGCCTACACATCGTTTTTAGGCCGATCCTCGCCACTGCCATTTGCCTTATTAATCTTTTATTGCCCCGGCCACGCACTCCCGGAGACGGTGGATGATTCATGTAATGTCAAGGCATTCGATGTTGGACCTTCATACGTTCTAAGGCTTGGACAGTCACCAGCTGATGTTGATTCCCCACGTTCCCCGCCCCTGTTGGATACTCTATACTCAGTTTTTTAATCTGATAGAAGACATCTATGGCATACTACTTTCAGAAATGAGGATGTTAATTCCAAAAGGTACTATATCCATTCTGACAAGTTTTGAGAAAAACGAGGAAAACTGCTATTACCATTCAGAACACGTTTCCGGTCTAGATTTTTTTGCCAAATGTTAGTAAATCATCTTCAAATTTGTCGGGAAAATTGTGGAAATTATGAACTGCATAGAATAATTCTTACAGGAATCTGAAAATTGGAATTTTTGGATAGATTACTTTTTGAAATTAATATGCCGGGAGATAGTACTTTTAGACATGAAAACTGGTTTATAGTACTTTTTGAAATTAACATGCTTGGATATGGTACTTTTTGAAACTGAAAAAATTCAAAGAGACCTGTTGCTGAATATGCTGCTTATTCATTCATAATAGCAACTCTGATATATCAGTACTATATATAAAAGTACTATATATAGTACTTTTTGGTTTGAAACGACCATCACGAAGACTGTCTCATACTGGATAAAGTACTTTTTGAAATGAACTGGATGTAACAGCCCCAAGGGCCTGGATTTAGTGCCTTTTGAAATGAAAATGAGATTTCACTTCTCATTTTGATGAGGATAGAGTGATTTTATCTTGGAAATGGGTTTATTTTTGTGCAAAACTCGCCCCCAAAACCCCCAGGAAAGTCTCATCTCGATTTCGAAAAAAATGGCGTTTAGTGCCTTTTGGAATTAACATCCTCAAATATTGTTTCATTATTTCATCAGATCATTTCATGATCAGATTTTGACGAAACAAGTCTTAAAAGATGCGGTTTTCTTGAGGCATATTGTCTGGGGAAAGGTTAAGAGGTCGAAATCGGCAAATTAGTATAGTTCATGTTTGAAAATACGCTAAATCTCAATTTTGAAAGTGATTCCGTAAGTTTGGCTTTTTAAAGTATTTTTCTCGCTTGATTTAGGGTCAAGTGGTTTAATTATGAACAAATTGCAACAATTTTACAAACTGACAGCTTTCAGAAGTACCTAGTCCATGTAAAAACCTGGGAAACTCTTTAGAACAATCGGTTTACATCCCTAATACACTGTGAAACAGTTTTTTCATTTTTTTGACTGCTGTATGGTTTTTGAAATGAATCAATGAGAGTATGAACATTCGATTGCTACATCTTTTGGGTTTCTCCATTGCTCACAGGAGCACAAACATACTTTGTTCATAATTACCCAACTTGACCATACCGTAGAATAGGGCGTTTTTCTGGAAAATTCAGTTTTTTTTTTTTTTTTTTTAAATCAGTTTGGCTTACTTTTTGTAATTTAATCTTAATCTTATTCCATGCCGTGGAAGTTCTTTGCCGTGAAATTTGATCATATTTATACCTGATGGTACCAACTATACTACACCGCGAGTTGGCCAAACTTCAGTTAAAAATCAAAAACTCAAAACTCATAAATCAAAACTCAAAAATCAAAAGTCAAAATCAAAAGTCAAAAATCAAAAATATCGGAAGTTCAAAAACTGCTGCAATTTGGGGGTTCATCTCTAAGGCTGCACATCGGTTTGGCGGTAGGAGCACGAGGATCTTCATTCAGCGAGATTGGTTTCATTGCTAAACGGTTTCTAAAGAGTTATTCAGGGACATGATATTAAATCCATCATAGACTGAGGAGTTGAATTTATTTTTCTAGCTCCACCGGGTCGGCCCTCACTGCTGCAGTATCTTGTATTCCGCCGCCGCACTGAATAATGCCTTTTAATAGGAGCAAGATTGGATCGTTGGGCGCTTGGAATGGGCTTGTGGAGGCTACAACGGCATGCAGAAAGTAATCTTAGCAAAAGAGAAAATGGAAAGCCGCGTCGGGGTGATGGGCTGGGCTGGTGCGGGTGCCAGATAGTTCTCCTCTCCCCGTGCGGAAAATATTGTAGCATTCCACTCTATTGTGTGTGTCAGAAGAGGAGCCGTCGAGTCTTCCAGGGTGTGGGGGAGCTGTTTTTGTCAGGTTCACCGCAAAAATGTTCCCAGCCCCCAGAGTCAATCCAGGCCTCGGTGGCGGGCAGGCGGGGCACAATGAGTCTGGCCAACCTTTCCTCGCCGCAGAGGCTACGTCTGCCTTCTTCAATATTAAATTCCTCCTTCAGAAAAGCCCTCGAAGATCTCACCTGTTCTTGTTTAATTAGTGTGCTAAGTATAAAAGAGGCTATTGTTATTGCAGAATCACAAACCATAATATCCAAGTGAAAGTGTACCTACCTATGCCTAAGTAAAATTGTTATTATTTACATTTTGACAAGTTGAGGCCTGAAGACGAAAGACGTTCTTTCGGGAACGTCACCATTGGTTAAAATGCGTTAATGAAGGGGTTTGCCGAATCCCGACTAATGCTTCAACAATCCACACTTCAGCCGACTATTCATCATTGGAAAAGCAAAATTTTGCTGCAAAAACGGAAACTCCAGAATGAGTTTCAAAAACGGCCAAATCCAAGATAATTCAAGAATATGTTTTCTAACACTCAGCCCTAATGTGACCTTGAAGGCAAGAAGCATGGTTTTACAGTCTATCTAGTTCAGCGTGACAAAAAATCACCTTTTTTGAAAAATTTGCCATTTTGGAGATGGCCGGGTTTGCAACTACACGACACAATTCTGCAACTCTCGCGGTTTTGGAGATGGCCGGCTATGAAGCTCATGAAAAAGAGGATTTGGCCGTTTCTGCAGCACATCATGATTTTCAAACGCTTGTCTAACAGGGATTCGGCTGGTTTTAACATGGTTCCTTACTGCCGATCCATGGATCATGTGTATAAGAACTCAGGAAGCAGAAAAAACGCATTTCCAAAAATTAGGAAGTTGGCCGGTTTTGCGACTACACGACACATTTAGTCGATACTAAATCATCATTTTCTTATACACATTTACTCAGAATCACTTCCCGCACAAGTGTGTGTGTGTCCGTCTGTGGTCATCTACAAAAATGACCATAGCTCCCTCAATTCTCAACCTTTTTTCAAATTTCTTGTACTGAAATGTTTGTCTCGGCAAGACCTAACACTCTGTTTAATCGGAATTTGGATAACTCACAGTCCTTCCGATATACTTGCATTTTCTAGAATTTTCTATTTTATTTTTTTTCGGCCACAAAAATGAACCGTTTTGAGCGTTCTTGGTCTTAAAATCTCGTCGCTTAAGCGGCCACATGCTATAACTCAGTTTTCCCAACTTTACTGGAGACCCAAAAAACTGTTTCGATTGCTGGCTGTTAGAGATGAATGGACATGGGAACGTGGCTTGGAAACGCCAATCGAATTTATTGGGTTCAACCCCGACGCTACCTCGACCAATCGAGGCAATGCATTCCCTAAACCCCATGTTCGTATCATTTGGGACAAAACTGGCCACAGCATTGTTGGTTTCTGTTTTTTCGCGATTCTGACCACGGATATGGATCCACAGCATCGTTTTACCATATAAATAGAGTCTAACTCAATTTAGCCAAAAATTGAGTTATACCTAGCATGTGGCCGCTTAAGCGACGATCTTTGTTTTACCTTGCAGAATATGTGGATATTTCTTATATTCCGATAATGTGGCGTATTTTATTATGGGTGAATTTTAACATTTGGATAGTGAGTTTTTTATATTTTTGACCTAAACACCCTTAAAAGCAGTCAAAATATGATAATATTGTGTCACGTTTTCACGTTTCAAAATATGGAAGTATTGTGTGTTATATCCGCTCCACCGGTTTTAAATGAAAAATCACCTTCATGCTGTGGACCCGAAATGTGAAATGAGCTGGATCGGCAAATAGTAGTTAGTTGACTCATCAGGGTTTTGAGATCCGACATTATCCCTATCTCCCTCGTCGATGAAGGTTCAAATTTTACGAGGCTAAAGTTCAAACTGGTGCACATGTTCGAGTGCCCTTTCGAATTTATTCAGGCTTCTAACTCATCGCCGTCGTTCCTCATGCAAACTTGTAGCCCGCAAAGTACAAGGATAGAGGAAGTAATTAACTAGCGATGGCTCCCGCAATTTAAATGAAAACCTCATCCCAGTTTTGTTGTTATTGCACGAGTCTTCACCTTCCATAATTATAGAGGCGCTTATTAATTAGGCAACTCATGAACCGACTATAGAGGCAAAGCCAACATACAACAAGCGATTGAAATTCAGAGCGTCGCTTCCCGTTAAGTCGGTTATGCATGCGTTAGATGTTTTCTCTTGATTCTTGAAGGGCGTAAATCTCAGAGCGCGGGAGGCTTACTCCGGTAAGACAGATCAATAATCATCTGTGGAGGTCGATGCTGCAAAAACGTGCTGCTTTGTTGACGAATCTGGGCTCAAGTTGAAACAAACCAGTTACACGGGATGGATGAGATCGAGCGGGAAATTCTTTCTCCTGCAGGGCTCGAACTTTGCACCTCCTGCTCTCTGGGCAGACGCATTAACCCTGGCAACGGAGAGCCTAACACCCTGTTTAATCGGAATTTGAATAACTAACAGTACTTCCGATATATTTGTATTTGGAATATGTGGATGTTTTTTATATTCCGATAATGTGGCGTACTTTTATTTTAGGCGAGTTTTAAAATTTGCATAGTGAGTTTTTTGATATATTTGACCTGAACACCCTCCAAAGCAGTCACAATATGATCAAATTGTGTCACATTTTTACGTTTCAAAATATGGAAGTATTGCGTGTTATCTTCGCACCACTGGTTTTAAGAAAAATTAACCATAACGACAGGTCAACGTGAGTGAACATCTTTTTGAAGTTGGAGTTTTTGAAGTATAAGCCGGTCAAATTTTGACTCCTAACCCATTCTCCCCATGGGTTGTGTACGCAATATAAGAGAAGTTCATGGTTCGTTCCATGGGTCGAATTTATTATTATTAAACATGAAGCCACGGGCGGACAAGCTAAGGGAAGCATTAGGTAAGTGGTGCCAGTTATATTGGCGTCATGTTGTACGCGACAGGAGCTGCCTCCCCCCCTCATTCCCTCTCCGTTCCTCCATCCCTAAGACACGATACCCCTCACCCTCCTTGTTCACAACGATATTGCGCTCAGTGGCGTATTAAATGCCTTCCGTTGCGCCTCGAGTTTGTCGCCCTCGTAACACGGACAATATCGCTGGAAGAACCTGTTCGGAAAGCCACGATTATTCCAGAGCGGCGAACGGTGTACCTGCCTATGATAAGACGGCTCAGCCTTCTGAACTCTGATGCGAGATACGTTGTATTATGCTTTTCAATGATTGTTATTTTAGAGCGCTCCTCAGTTATTGTTGAGCAGAAGGGAACAAAGAATACATGAAACAATAAAATAAAATTGGTAGGTAATTATCAAATTATGGTGGTCTTTAAGGACTTCTGCTCCCTTGCTCAAGCCTCCCAATCACAAACATACTGACCTCAAACCCAGGGGGTGCACTTAAATTATAAGCCAGCGTCCCGAATTGCGACTTTCTCTTCTAAAGTCAATTCGAAAAATTTGATTGAATTAGCTTCACTTCATTCATTTCTGATATTTCAGAGAAGAAAAAAAATGCACTGATACCTACCCTGATTTTTACTAACCCTCAATCCAAAACACATCAGTTTTTGAGCTGATAAGATAAGATTACGTTCTTAATCTTAAATTTTGTTTTTGAGAGCGTTATACACGTCATTCAGGTTCACGTCATTCGCTCGGAAGCTCCATTAAATAGAGGCGTCCTTTCGGCTAACGTTTCAAACCGCAGACCAAAAGGGGGAACTACTAATCTACAGCTTAGAAACTTAACACTAATTTCCTGTAACTGCGAGTGCATGCGATGCGGACCATTTAACTTTGATCCAACTAGCCCGGCGAGCCGAAAGTCGGTGAGTGCGAGAGCGAGGGAACACTCGATAGCGGAGGGACGTTCTTCAGCTCTCCGCTGGAAATATATTTCACCTACACCCTAACCTATTTCCACTTTAACCGAATCGGAGAAAGTTTAAACGGAAGTGGGGGAGAAGAAGCGTGACCTTTAAACTACCTCCGGGCGGAAAACTTTCCAGAAGGTAACCAATGAGTTGAGAGCTTCGAAGTGAGGAAGCTAATTTCTTCAAGCGTCGACACCCGGTGAACGAACCCTCATTGTTTCATCCGCCTGCATTACTGCGCTTATGTGTACTTCCCCACGCTTTAACTTCGCGTCTTGAGACGAATAAAACGAACGACGACTATCCCAAAAAGAAAGGCTGACATGAAGTCACATAGGACCAAGTGCTGCAGACCATAGCAGTGGGGTACATATCAACCTCGGAGGGCTGACGGTTGTGTTGTAAGACCAGAAGAACCCTAAGTACAGAAAAATTAGTGGTGCGAAGATAACAAACAAAACTTCATCACTTTAGAGTAACTGTAGAGTACGACTTCTACTCTACGGAGGGGAACCTATTCCTAATTTGGAGGATAGAGCTCAACCCAAGGAACCGGTCCAAAATCCGGATGAGCGGTATGGGGAGTCTCTTGGTTCCTGATCCCACCGTAAATAACCGAGGCTAACGACCTCTATCCTCCAAATTAGGAAAAACTCCATCATTTTTACGAAAGTATTCCGAGCGAATTAGTCGTTTCGACCATTTTGCAAGCTATAAGGATAAAAAATGTAAAACCAGTGGTGCGTGGATAACACACAATAATTCCACTTTTTGAAACGTAAACTTTTGACTCAAATTGATTGTATTTTGTCTCTGTTCAGGAAGAGTGCAAAAACGTTTTTTCTGAAGCTCCGTTCCGACTTGCGATTTTGGGATGATTACAATACTTCGATTTGCTTAGTAAAGATGGAAATAAAAATGGTATAATTTCATTTCCTAATTTAACTTCGCTGCAATGTGGGGATACGCTTTAGTTTTCTTCAGTCCCAATTTGCCCGACAGCCAATAACCAGTGGTGCGTTGGTAACACAAATACTTCCATGTTAACATACACTGAATTTTAGACACTATTTTTGTAAATGACCACAGACGGACACACAGACACTTTTGTTCAGGAAGCGATTCCAAGTAAAAAGTTGTTACTTCATTTTAAATTTCAGGACAGTTACAATACTTTCATTTACTATGTAAATATGGAAATAAGAAGTTATTCAATACAAAAACATATACACTATGCATGTTGCACTGTACAAGTTCACTGTGCAATTTTTCTTACTCTGGTAAGGATAAAGACATTTACGCATGCGCTTGGTTTATTATTAAATATTGACCCGCTCAACGGCATTTTCATGCTTGTCATGGTTGCACTTCGATCAGAGTGTTCGTTCGATGCAAGTGAATCGTAACACTTTAGATATCCGCGATCCCGTGGTGGATAGTCAATCACTTCTTGTGCCCCATGCGGAGGCTGCTTTTGAAAAAATTGTAAACGGCGCAGACGTTGAACCACGCGACCAAACTGCCGATCGCGATGCCGGCAATGATGTCGCCCACGTGGTGGTAGTAGTCCGTCAGTTGAGTCATCGAGACCAGCCAGGCGGCGATCATAAAAGCGACTTGCATGCAATTGTTGAAAACGGAGAAATACTCCCAGCGCACCTTGTTTTGCAAGTAAACCGACAGATACACCATGGTGTAGAAACAGAAGGTCGCATGTTTCGAAGGGAAAGAGAGACGCGCGTACTCTTCGTCTTCCTTAGAGCTTTTGCAGGTGTAGTTTTCATGGTAGTCGTGACCCATGGCTGGATTCAAACAGTCGATATCCGGTCTGCACGTTTGGATGAAATTCGGCCGCATGACGCCGAGCAATCTCTGGCTCATGATCACGACCAGGACGCAAACCATGAATCCGAACATGAAAGAGACCATCATGTCGTACGTACGAACGAGGCCTTTGTGGACTCGCCACTTGAATACGACATGGTGGATGTCCCCTTCGTAGTCCTCCTCTGAGGCGAACAGAATTTCTCCCATGCCGAGAAAGATGAGAGGGAATCCGAGAGATAGCAAGTACAAGGATGCCAAACTCACTGTTTCCTTCTTTATCGGATACCTGATGGTGTTATCCTCGCAGTAGAATCCTCTTCTGAAAGGGCTGAGATATTGGTTCATCATCAGAATCATGCAAAGGATGGGTAGCAGCAAACCGACGTCCACCGAGACTTTCTTGAGGAAGTTCACCCGAAAATCGTCATCTGTCATTTCTTATTGGGATTTCATCGAACCACAGCTGCGTTTTGTGTTAATCCACCGGTAGTTTCATTTATACGAAAATGTGCTTGATATAACTAACTACTGAAATCAACAAACTGTTATGTTTGTTTCGTTCACTAATCACTGGGTGGCATGGGACTAGAATCACTTGAACGCCCTGTTGACCCTGGGTTACCTTGCAATCGTCGGTCAGAGAAAATGTGAGGGTGGTAGCAGAGGGTATAAAATGCGAGGGCGTATTTACGTGATTGTCAGATTTGTCATCATTTTTGTTGAGATTATTGCTTTAAATTCCTAATATCGATGCAACATTTTTCTTTAGACTCATAAATAAATTTGATTATACTAGTACCTATATCACACTTACGATTGCCTGTCATGAAAAGCTCGATACTTCAGCTCATTTGCTACAAATTTACCATTTAGTGGTAGTTCCGTACCTAATCATCCTGAAGTCGAAATACGGATCGGCGCTGCAGAAAAAAAGTTCACTTATTCACAATTACTCGGAATAATTTTCTAAACAAGTGTGTGTGTGTGTGTCCGAGTGTCCACTTGTCGTGATATAAAAAAAAAACTCACTAAGCAAATTTTAAAATTCGCCCAAATCAAAAAGACGCCACATTTTCTGAATAATAAAAATCTCCACATATTCTGCAAGGTAAAACAAAGATTTTAAAACTAAGAACGCTCAAATCGGTTCATTTTTGTGGCCGGGGAAAAAAATAGAAAACACTAAAAATGCAAATATATCGGAAGTACTGTGCGTTAATCAAATTCTGATTAAACAGTGTGTTAGGCAAACGTTTGCGACGAACATTTCAGTTCGGAAAATTTGAAAAAAGGTTTACTCCGTAAATATGGAAGTAAAAATGGTCATAGCATCCTCAACCTTTGTTCGAATTTCTTGAACTCGAATAATATTCAAGTCAAATAATATTTGTCTTGGCAAGACCTATCACCCTACTTAACCAGAATTAGAATTACTCACAGTACTTCCGATACTCACACTAGCACATTTTGTGTTTTCTATTTCATTTTTTATGAACCACAAAAATGAACTGGTTTGATTGTTTTTGATCTTAAAATTTCCTTGGCAGAATGCGTCGATATTTTTCATATCCAGGGAACCAAGCTATTTTGATTGTAGGTGGGTTTTAAAATTGTTTACAGTGATTTTCGACATTTTCGATCATTGTAGCCAGCAAATTAGTCAAAATCAAATTGCTTTGGTGAAAAAATTTAACAATAAAAATATGGAAGTATTGTATGACCTCTGGTTTCGCTTTGAAATCCAAATTAAAACCTTTAAAACCCCATTAATTGAGGGTCCTAGGATAATAGAATGAGTTCGGATTAAGCGAAACGTTTTAAAAACTCGAAGCGTTCAGGCATGCGCCTCGAAGATTGCAGTAAAAACCACGGCGAATAGTCGGTGTTGGGGCTGAGCACCACAAGTGTTTTCGCCTTCGAGCTATAGCTATCTGTAGATACTACGAGCTAGTACTATAGATATTCTTCCGATTCTTATTGTATTTCATGGTGTTGAATCGCACAAAAAATCATGTTGCCCTCATTCCAGCTAAATATAGCGAATAGATGAGACCTTAGTGGACAGTTTTGGCCACCGGGCCAGTCTTCTCCATGCAAATCAACATTAAAGAGGATATTGCTAAAGAGAAGGTGGTTTAAGCTACTGTAGCCAATTTATCAGGACCAGCGTAGCATAAGAGCTCTCCAGCGGTGAGCCGAGGCAGAACGTGGAAGTTTTAGAGGGTCCGGGAGCCGACACGGCGGAAGGGTAAAACAGTGAGAGCGTTCGCAGATCCCGTACAGATACGGTGAGATGGAACGAGGGGGGAGGGGAGGACCCGGAATTAGAAAGAGGTGTACAGAATACGAGGGTGAGGCGTACAAGTCCTACCCAATTAGGCGTGTTTAGGAGTCGGTCGAGCGCAGGTGAGGGTGGCGTTGAACTGCAGTGCAGACCTTCCCGGCAGATACACCTTCACTCTGTAGGTTTCACCTTCGGAAACTAAGCCGAGTAACAGGGCAGGAGCGACTAACCTCGCGCATTTAACTACCCCATGCCTGGTAAAGCGGTAACGGTAAATCCTTTAGTTGAGCCCTCGTAAGCGCTGCAGAACTAGCGAATTCAATTCTAGTTCGACGTGAGGGAGGCATTCCATAATGCAAGTCGCATCGACTAACGCCACGATTTCACTCTTTCAAAACTAGACAACCCAGCTTTGTCTCAGGAAAGGAACAACACGCGAGGCACACAGCTCTGAACAAGGGATAAGTAAGCCACGTATTGAAAACGAATTAAAACATAATTAGAGGGTCTTCGCGCTCAAGATTGTCTTCCTTGGAGTTGTCCATACTTCAGCTCAATTGTCACAGTTTATGTTGAGCGAAATTTTGTGAGAGCCCAAGGAAAAGTCCACGTTTGTTGCTTCAAATCCATAAGTCTCTTGAATCTCGAAGCTAACAACTAGGGTATCGTTGGAAAGGCCATTAATTTCCTTCTGCCATACGGTATTCCCAGCATTTGAACACTGAGCGAACGATATTGGCCAAAATCGGGAATATCTAAAGTCCAGCGAAAAGCAATGGTTTTCCTCAGTCGAACGTTGGTTCCTCAAGTTGAATGCATTCGCCTAGTATAAGAGTTCCGCATTTTTACACTGGTTATGCAGTGGTATGGCTGCAATGCTATCAAGTGATTAAACGCCTCTCAAACATGAACATAAAATTATCCTCCGTTTACGTCGGAAACTTCCCAACTCTCGTTATCCCTTAATGTTCTCCGCAACAATGAATAAAAATGATCATTTCCGCCCTCCCTCAACCAGGAGCGTCTTATTTAGATGTAAATGGGAGGAGATTTTCATTTCGAAAAACGTTAAGGTGGAGAGCTATTAACTAGACTATGACACGGCCAAGTAACTTGAGCCTAATGAATACTACATGATGTGAGAAAATGCTATCGACTCCGGAATATTGCAGTGGAAAGGCGCTCCTAGTGCCCATTAAAGGGGCTCCGTGCCGATCCCGCGGGAGCTATGAAACTCAACTTACAACCCGCCCTCTCTCGATTCCACGATTCCTCCTCCCTCAGTCAGACCTTGCCAGCCCCTCAAAATAATATATTTAATAAAAATGAGGTAGTGGTAAGGATGGTTAGAACGTTCGAATCGAGGGTCGCCCATGTAGAGGTAGAAGAGTGCAGTACTCGGTGTAATGTGTGTACAGGCTGGTGAGGTATTCAAGAGGTCCTCCGAGTGCTGTTACGACTTTCCTTCCTTCGAGACCCTTCGCGCTGCGTCAGGTGAATGCTCTTTCCTTCTCGCTTCTCATCGGCTCTCCTTCCGTCGTCACGACGAACGAACCCACGACCACTACCACGACGAAACGAGACAACTCCAGTAAACGGTACCTCGGGGACGACGACGACGACGTGTCCTGACAAGTTTTCTGAGCTCAACATTCGACGATACTCGACCCGCACTAATTAGAATTGACCTGCTTCAATCGTCTTCAGATCCTCCAATTCCTCATGTACTGAAATGGAATTCCAATTTCCGTTTCAACGTTTTTACCCCCATATTTACATAGTAAATGAAAGCATTGGAATCGTCCTAAATTCGAGAATCGGAACGGAGCTTCAGAAAAAACTTTTTCTTATACACATTTACTCGGAATCACTTCCCGAACTTCCCGGGTCTGTGTGTCCGTCTGTGGTCATCCAAAAAAATGGCCATACCTCCCCCAATTTTCAACCTTTTTTCAAATTTCTTGAACTGAAATGTTTGACTCGGCAAGACCTAACACCCTGTTTAATCAAAATTTGGGTAACTCACAGTAGGTACTGCCGATATATTTGAATTTTTAGTGTTTTCTATTTTATTTTTTTCCGGCCACAAAAATCGACCGATTTGAGCGTTCTTGGTCTCAAAATCTTCGTTTTACCTTGCAGAATATAGGATATATTTGAAGGATATTTTTTATATTCCGATGATGTGGAGTATTTTCATTCCTGGCGAAAAATAAACCGATTCAGGCGTTCTCGGCCTTTAAATCATTGTTATAAATTAGAAAATACGTTCATATTTAGTTATGCCGAAAACTTGACGTACCTACTTTGATTTTTGGTGAGTTTTAAAATTAGCATAGTGAGTTCCTGGACGTTTTTGATCCGAACTGCCTCCAAAGTAGGTAGTCAAAGTATAAACAAATTGCGTTAAAAATTCACCTATCGAAATATGGAAGCATTCAGTGTTATTTATGTACCACTGGTCTCTTTTAAGCAAAGTTTGCGTCAAAGTCGCACCCAGGATTGGATGTGAATGTTTTCCTTCTGATAATTTCCTGCTGATTTAACCCTTATAATGTCTGCTATCCTAATATTTCAGGTTTAATAAATTATACGACAACCTCGTATATCTTTTCTCGAATCACCATCATTACAATGAAAAGAGAAGCACATTTTCCTCCAATTTCTAACTCCTTTCGCTTTCCTGGTGCAGATCCTCTGTGAAGAAGATTTAGGAGTTGGAACACGTAGTCACTGCAGTGTTGCAGCAGTCTTTTTCTCCCTCCTTTTTGCTAAGAGTAGAAAAAAGCAAATGCCAACTGACAGGTTCGTTTGCAGATGGTCGTAGACCATCAGTATGGCAGGAATATTTATTTACCTGTCTGTTGAGATATTTCCTATTATGAAAATTTAGATCATTTCGCAAATCCTAAACCCTACAAACAAGCATAATACCTATAATATGTCAGACGCTCCAGGGGTGAAACAGGGGCAAGTCTGCGTTTCTCTGTAATAATAGAGTTTTATTAACAAAATAATTTATGAACATTTAACAACCATGACTATCCAAAACCAACCATCCACTCACCTGTAATAGTAGAGAAACAACATTCAAAGCCTCTATTTTAGGTTTCTCTGTAGAATGTACAATAATTCAATAATACCATAACATTCATTCAGAAGTTAATCACATAAGTAGGCACCTATCACTCTTATCATCCTTATCAACTGTCGGTCCGCCCTCTCCCGTAGACGACACAACTGAAGAAAAGCGGCGTTATCTCCTTTACATACCTAAACGATTGCTCGAAACCATTTGGATAAACCATCAACCACCGAGAATTTTGGTGGGAATCGATTAGGATTTCTTCAGGATAAGCAACTCCTCGAACCCAATTTCAGGTTTTCAAAACTGCTCGTGGTGAGCCGCAGAAACTTTTCGAATTGAAGGGAATTTTTCCCATGCCCCAATTGTTTTACATCGCAAAGTTTTTCGGAAGGAATATCCAATTAATTAATACAATTGGAGCACGATTGTATCTTCGGGATTGTAATTCGGGTTTGTCCTCGCCGTAGGTAATATTGGCTCGGATTTGAATTCCTAGCTTTTCAAAGCTCCTCGAGGACCGCAAATGTAATTAAAGACCACCGTGAACTTCGCACAAGCTTGTCGGATCCCAACCGAAGGGATGGGACTTGGGAGTTACGACAAAACATATTGCTTAATGAAATATTATTCGGGCCTTGTGAATCCAATTTAGGAGGATCGTATGATCGATCGCCTACCTTCCATGCATTCGTCCCTTGAATCGATTTGCAAACCTTGGAAACCTGAAACGTCCCTACTGAAATCCGTAATTAGACCAGTGGTGCGTAGATAACACACAATACTTCCAGAATTTTGACACGTATAATTGTGACACAATTTAATCATATTTTGACTGCTTTTTAGGGTGTTAAGGTCAAAAATATCAAAAAATTGACTATCCAAATTTTAAAATTCGTCCAAAATGAAATTATTCCACATTATTGGGGTATAAAAAATATCCACATATTCTGCAACGTGAAACAAAGATTTCAGGACCATGAACGCTCAAATCGGTTCATTTTTGCGACCGGAAAAAATAAAATAGAAAACACTAAAAATGCAAATATATCGGAAGTACTGTGCGTTATTCAAAGTTAGATTAAACAGGGTGTTACGTCTTGTTGAGACAAACATTTCAGTTCAAGAAATTTGAAAAAAGGTTGAGAATTGAGGGAGCTATGGCCATTTTTGTAAATGACCACAGACGGACAGACGGACAGACGGACACACGGACACACAGGAAGTCAGGGGGGTTCAGGAAGTGATTCTGAGTAAATGTGTGTAAAAAAAGTTTTTTCTGAAGCTCCGTTCCGATTCTCGAATTTAGGACGATTCCAATGCTTCCATTTACTCTGGAAATATGGAAGTAAAAAGCACCTAATCGGTCATGGAAATTTTTTTTAACACCCCCGGAAAATTTGCTGGTTTACGTTTCAAGGAGTGTAGAATCCAAGTCTGTCGGACTTCAAGAAGATTCTCAAGTTGACTTGTAGGGATTTTGGTTCATTTTTACTTCCATAATTTGCCTAGACTAGCGTTGAGTGGAAATAGACCGTACCTTCATTGCACGAAGGCTATGCGGGAATTGAATGGCTTCTCCTCAAAGTTGCAGTTCGAATCCGCCAAATAACTGCTGTGTAATTTTAATTTTCGAGTGGTGGATTCGTAATTGTTGAAATCGGTCCATTAATGCCCGGTTTATTGACAAAATTTATCCGTCCGATATCCAAGGAAGCTTCAGATAAAATTCACCACGGTGTTATCAATATCAAATTTGAATATAAAAATCTCATTGGGAAAGTTTATCTGAAGCTTCCTTGGATGTCGGATAGATAAATTTTGTCAATAAATCGGTCCATTAAGTCATACCGGTTCAGGGTCAGGAATGGAATTTATGTAAAATCAAAAGTATAGCCAATCGCTGCAAAATCTATAAAGGAGAAATATTTAATTTAAAAACTTTCATCTCCTTGTGCATTTTTTAATCGAACTAATCCGAATGTCGAGACAAAATATCTACCTAATAAGTGTTTGTTTGCTAGAGCCGGATAGCAAGCCGTTGAATTTGCTAGGATATTTTTTGGCAGCGACATCGAGTGGAAAATGTTAGTATCTGCGGGCAAGGGGGGGGATTTAATTCGCGGACCGGCAATTAACCTAATGAGACTGAACCGGGGGGAGGGGGCCCCCGCTGAACTGCCGTACTAACCCGACCCCGTAGCCGCCCCCGCTGGGTATCCCCCCAAGAAGGAGGTCGGTGCCGGAACCTCGGCGCCCGACCGCCCGGCGCCCGCCTTCGGTCGATTTTTACGTAGCCGGGCCCCGCTGGGTTTATTAGAACGCGCCGCCCCCGCCTTCACCCACGACTGCCACAACTATCGCCCCGATCCCGCCCTCGTCATAACTCCGCTACTACCCTTACTCACACGGATCGCTGAGGCATCGCACAGTTTAACTATTCGACATGCGATATTCATTGAACTCATGAATTCAATTATCATGGATTGAATACTACAATCGTCAGGTGGATTTATCGAATTATTATTCGCAAGGGTTGGCTAGCAGTGATAGCCTAACAACAATTTAATTAATGAATTATCTGTAGACATACTCTGCTGCAAAACCAGCAGTGCGTAGATAACACACTGGATTTTGACATGCAACAAAAATAAAAAAGTAAAATAATACGTAAAAATAACAAAAACATCACGATGCAAATTTTAAACTTACCTAAACTCAAAATAAGTCGTCTTGTCGGAGTATAAAACATATCCACGTATTCTGAAAGGTCAAACAAACATTTTAAAACAAAAAAACGCTCAAATCGGCTCAAAAAAATATATATATATATATTTCAATATATATATATAGTTTTCAATATATATATTGAAAAAAGTTTGAGAATTGAGGTAATTATTGACCTCAAATGGACACATGGACACACAGACACTTGTCGGGAAGTGATTCTGAGTAAAAGTGTATGAGTTTAAGCTTTTTCTGAACCTCCGTTCCGATTGTTTTCTATTTTATTTTTTTCTGGCCACAAAAATGAGCCGATTTTAGCGTTCTTGGTCTTAAAATCTTTGTTTTACCTTGCTGAATAGTGCTTTTGGATGCCAGTTTTTTAGATGCCGACAAACCCCTTGGGGTAAGTTGACTTGGGCTTTGAAGGATGGGTTAAATGATCGCGTAATGCTAAAACTGAAACTCAAACTCAAACTCGAACGGAAACGCGAACTCAAATTCAAACTTAATCTGAAGCAACAACTATTAATCTATAAATTTCAATGGAACCCGAAACTCAAATTGAAATGGAAACTGAACCTAAAACACAATTTCAGACTCAAACTCAAGCTCATTCTAAAACTGAAAATCCCTCAAAACCAGTAAAAGAATATTTTCAAAATAATATATCGTGGGCGTAGAACGAAAACCCACTAAGTCCGAAATTCGTCATTTCGAGATAAATGGGTTTGAAAATTCAATAAGTCGTGAAAAATCGCAATCACTAGCATTTCAATTTGAAATATATTTATTGGAAAGACACTTTTTTAATGGAGACCCGGTACAATACTGCCGAACCCCCAAACGGTATGTGGACGCAAAAAACGCATTTTTAGCCAAAAGTGGACTTGGCGGGTTTTCCGTCTACTCCCACGATATATAACAATATTTTCAAAATATTTCCAAAATACTGAATTTTTTGATATTTTTGACCTAAACACTTACAAAAGCAGTCAAAATATGATCAAATTGTGTCACAATTTTACGTTTCAAAATATGGAAGTATTGTGTGTTATCTACGCACCACTGGTTTTGCACGGGCAACGCCGGGCGGGTATAGCTAGTAATATGATAATAATATTATTATGATCAAATTGTGTCGCACTTTTACATTTCAAAATATAGAAGTATTGTGTGTTATCTACGCACCTCTGGTTTCAAGTCATTATGTCCCTGATAATAATTATCAATGAATAATAATAGGAATTATTCCTGAATTTAAACTAGGCGGCATCAGGTAGTTCTAGGTAGATAGCAGTGGTGATCGCAGATTTCAAATAGCATTGGCGTTTTTTCTGTTTGAGCGACTTCTAGCGGATTTTCGGAAAAAATAAGTAGTTCAGATCACGGAGCGCGAGATTTTGCATGAAAATATGTATCGTACTCATTTTCGCAAAAATGTTGGATGATGGAATTGGACTAGCGTCCGCCGGTTTCTTTTTTCAATTTTGGTTTCCTGATGGCAGTAACCGGCAAGGCCCTGCGTTGGGACGTCAGGGTGAAGTCGTGAAATAAAAGAGCTGGATTTTGTCACTCCTTTACTTTCAGTAATGGAGGAAAGTAAAGGAGTGACAAAATCCAGCTCTTTTAATCCTCGACTTCACCCTGACGTCCCAACGCAGGGCCGGTTACTGCCATCAGGAAACCAAAAATGTTGGATAGCACATGTTAGGAATTAAGCGACGATAAGCTCTCAATGTGGTAGTCCTGTAGATATTATGCCGATTTACCATTTCGACGGTGTTGAATCAAACTGCCCAATTCGTTTGCCATGCAATCTATGGACGCGTGATTTGCCAAGTTGCCACCAATCCAAGTTTTGAGAAGTAGGCAACCCAGACGCCCCCAAAAGACACGATGCTTTGAATTGGGAGTATTGCAGTTTCATCGTCGATTTCATGTTAAATCCCACCTTCAAGTTGCCGATGCGGCACGTACATACGCGGCTGGGATCCTCAAGAGAATCACGGAAGGTGTTGTTGCTCGTCTTGTTCCGCTGCGAAAACTCATCATGTACGTACCTACTTGAATTGCGGATGTTTCAAGTTTCGACAACCTCGCACGCGGGATTGAAATTTAATGCTCCAAAGTGAGCCGATGTTTTCCAGTCGGCTGAGGTGGAGTGGCGCAATCAAAAGTTTGCAGGAACAGCCTATTCGCTCCCCCTCACGCATTCTCCGGTGCGCGAGGAGTTTACATTTTTCTCCGTACAAATAGCGTCCCAAGGGACCGGCTGAGGGAACCCTGGCGGTTGAAAAGACGGGGCCGGGGGGTCGGGAGGAAACAAGTTGCGCCAACTTAAACTAGCTCCGGGCTTAATTAAGAGGTAAGTAGGAGGAAAGGGGCGGCCGGAATCCCGGGCGACGTGGAGGAGCAGTCGGACTTGGAGGGTGCCAAGAACGTGTGCCGACTTCCAACCGAGGGGTAGCCCGAGTGAAGCGCTCCAACTTTTAATACGGGCTTAATATTTGCCAAGGTGACTTCGGGACGAGCTGAGGAGAAACTTGACAAAACTGCGATACTCCTTTACTCAATTCCAGCTTAGGTGAGCTGTTCCTCTTTTTTTCACCCTCGAACAACTTCGTAACGCGCGGGTATTTTGTAGTTT
This sequence comes from Nesidiocoris tenuis, assembly GCA_036186465.1. Taxonomy (NCBI): domain Eukaryota; kingdom Metazoa; phylum Arthropoda; class Insecta; order Hemiptera; family Miridae; genus Nesidiocoris; species Nesidiocoris tenuis. The sequence continues at coordinate 40,456,462 of AP028909.1, forward strand.
CGTCATGATAACAACTCGATAAACCTCTACCGTAGAAGAGGGTTGAACACAAGGAACGTTTCGGCTAAACTCCGATCCACACGAACGACAACGGAATTGAGCTGCAGCCCGTCGGCCGATCAGACATTTCGACCATAGACAACAAACTGATATTTGATCGAAACATGGGCCAGTTAGCTGAAGCATATCGTCAAAACAGCCTCGGGAAACTATTTTTGCCCCATGGAAAAATACTCACGCTTGTCTAAAACAAAAGCATCAACCATTGGAGCTTAGATAATACACAATACTTCCATATTTTGATACTTAAATTTTTGAAACATTTTAATAACATCATATCGTCACTTAAGTTCGAACTTTCAGCGAAAACGATCAATATAATAGAATTTTTCAATTCACGCCAACAGATCGATCGAAAAAAAACAGTAAACAAGCGACCGTTACAAAACAAAAGCGGGGAAGGTTATCTCTCGATACGACAGGGAGGCCGCGAACGGTCCGAGCAAGGAGCCACTGTTAGCAAATTACAATTTTGGCGATCTAAGGAGACAAACAGACAGTCATAGTGTAAAAACCTGTAAGTTTATTTTCGAAAACTTTTCAAATGGCAACAAATGCAACATAAATCGCTAATAAAATAGAAAGCACTAAAAATGCAAATATATCGGAAGTACTGTGAGTTATTTAAATTCCGATTAAACAGGGTGTTAGGTCTTGCAGGGTGTGAGCTATGGCAATTTTTGTCTATGACCACAGACGGACACACGGACACACAGACACTTGTTCGGGAAGTGATTGGTGCATGTGTATAAGAAAAAGTTTTTTCTGAAGCTCCGTTTCGATTCTCTTCGATTGGACGATTCCAATACTTCCATTTACTCTGTAAGTATGGAAGTAACAAGCAACCATTAAGTATTTCTTTGTATCCTGCTTCAATGAACTAAAAGCAATAATTGCTACGTCAACAAAAAAAAAAAATAAATAAATAAAATTGGTATACCTACTCCTGTTTTATGCACCCTTTTTTCTTTGCCGCTCCCGCGGAAATCAGTTTAATAGGGACTTCGTTTCCTTAGTTGCTCATTTCCCCAATTTACCTCACGAATTGGCCACGAGACGAGGGGAGCAAGTGAGTTGTCCAACTGTCGCCTCAACTAAAGATTAACCTTCCCAGGACGATTAGTGAGGCTAGGTTGGCTAAATCCCCCTCGCGTTAGGAGTACATCTGTCCGGCTAGGATTTGCTTGAAACGCGTTGTTCCCAGAGCGAAAGCTCTTTCTAGGATAGACTCCATGTCAAAGTGCCTACTTCCCCGATTTACTTGGCCAGCAGAGGAGCAGCGATTGGTCCAGGTCGATCCGGAATAATGAGGACGCATGTCTTCCATGACGCATCTCGTTGTCATAAAATGCAGGGGAAACCGGGGAGAGTTATTCAAATTTCAATTAAACAGGGTGTTAGGTCTTGCCGAGACAAACATTTCAGTTCAAGAAATTTGAAAAAAAGGTTAAGAATTGAGGGAGTTATGGTCATTTTTGCAAATGACCACAGACGGACAGACGGATACACAGAGCACGGATACACAGACACTTGTTCAGGAAGTGATTCTGAGTAAATGTGTATAAAAGGTTTTTTCTGAAGCTCCGTTCCGATTCTCGATTTTAGGACGATTACAATACTTCCATTTACTCTATAACATTTAAGTGAACGTTTTTTACTTCCATATTTAATATTCAAGTAAAAAACGATCACTTAAGTACATACTTGTACTCAGAATCATTTCCTGAACATGTTTTTGTGTGTCCGCCTTTGGTAATTTCCAAAAATGGCCATAGCCCCCTCAATTCTCAACATTTTTCCGAATTTCTTGAACTTGTATACGGAAAACAGTATTTTAATGCTGACAATCCTCTCGTTGCACAAACATTAATCCTCACTCCTGGAGAAAACAGTGTTTATTTCGATCGAAGACAACTGAACAGTAGGTATAGTAATAAAGAAACACAAATAATGTTCCAACTACTTGTTCCCCGTTTTCCAACCAAATCTGTTGCAAAGCTGCTTTTTCCCTCGACTACACCAACGGATTTTCATGGGGGGGGGGGGGGGCTGTTTCATACGACAACATTCATTCCTGCCTTAACACCTTCCAAACTTGGCCAATAATTCCCATCTAATCTCCCGAGTACGCCCTTCCACCTTTTCCTCGCGTGCTTTATTGCGAAACTTTTCTTCCCCCTTGCCGACCCCAGAAATCCGCTGAATTAAAATGATAAAACCCTGAAATATTTTTCACCCCTTGCGCACAGGTCTCGGCGACACGTCCTACCGTGTTGGATGGGGTTCTGGGGAACCCGGGGCCAGGGGAGTTGATAAGCCGCTATTGAAACTCTGTTTACGCCCCCAGATAAGCTTGTGCTCGAAGGGAGCCGCTTCCAGCCTCGGATTAGACCTTTTCAGAAAAAAATAGATACCCACTCCTCGGTACTAGACTATTCAAGGTCCTCTTATCTCGCTTTTTGGGTAAGGTCCTTGAAAGCGAAATATGAAAATTTTTCATCTTTCCCCCACCTCTTCCTGATCCGGTTCTTTCGTACTGTGAACGGCAAGAAAAACTATTTCCCCTTTTCTTCAGCTGAGCTATTAGATGAGCTATTTGATTTTTTAAAACTTGCGAGTAGGTGCAATATCATTTTCCAAGTATTGTCAAAAATTACCTATGCGCATGGATTTTACTAGTGTAATTAGCACGCATGTCCAGGGGTTTATCAGTACCCATTAATGCAGTTTCAAAGTGCATGCAAATACTATTGACATAATTTTTACTTCCATATTTACAGAGTAAATGGAAGTATGGGAATCGTCCTAAAATTGAGAATCGGAACGAAGCTTCAGAAAAAACTTCTTCTTATACACATTTACCCAGAACAACATTTACAAAAATGACTTCAACTTTTTTCAAATTTCTTGAACTGAAATGTTTGTCTCGACAAGACTTAACACCCTGTTTAATCGGAATTTGAATAACTCACAGTACTTCCGATATATTTTCATTTTTAGTGTTTTCTATTTTATTTTTTTCCGGACGTAAAAATGAACCGATCTAAGCGTTCTTGGTCTTGAAATCTTTGTATTATCATGCAGAATATGTGGATATTTTTATAGTTTGATAATGTGGCGCACTTTTATTTTGTGCGAATTTTAAAATATGAATAGTGAATTTTCTTATGTTTTTGACCAAAACACCCCTAAAAAGCAGTCAAAATGAGATCAAATTGTGTCACAATTTCACCTTTCAAAATATGGAAGTATTGTGTGTTATCTACACACCACTGGTTTTACTATTGACGCGCATATAGAAAATGCTAAAGAAATTTGCTCAGTGTAAGTTTCAGTTTCAAGTGCATTGGCAAACTGGCCTTTACTTGGCTCCAGAGGGCAAAGTGAGGAGCATTTTTGGGAGTAAATTGGTATGGTGAGTTTTTGATCTACACAGCCTCCAATGTACTTAGTCAATACAAGTCAAATTGCCTGAAAAAATGCCAAAATTTATTTCGTATCAAAATATGGAAGTACTGTGTGCTATATACGAACCACCGGGGGTGCAGATTAGGAGATTTTGCCTTCTAGAAAAAGATTTATCAATTTTCCATTTCCACTCGGCCTTCAACTCCTTCTGGAGGGCGATGCTGCGAATGAGTTACGCCCGGGAGAGAAACGCAAGGTGTACGCAGTAAATTTAAGGCGCAGTGGAGGGAATATACACACTTGTATAGGAAGGGTGAGAATCGTAAAAAAGAGACGCGCAACCCGGAAAAGGGTAAAAACGTGAAGGAGTGATTAACAATTCGCATTTCAGCGGCTAAACTATTCGCCGTCATGAACATCCCTCCTCTCTTAGGTTTGTTTGCTGTCTTTGTTTCAAGAGTGCGGTTACCCGACCTAACCGCTCCCCTCAGAACGAGGGGTAGCTATCATCAAAAACACGCTTCTTCTTCCCTCCTTCAAAAACAAAAGTAAAGAATTTACTAAAAGAACACGGGAAAAGGGGAATGGAGAGTGCTCCAGATGCTTGGAGGGCCAACGGCGAAACTGGAGAAGCTTTTCCCTCTGTCGAGAGGGCAAAGTAAGGTGACACTTAATTAAAAATGATGGGATGATTAATGTTTCTAGAGTAGATGGTTAGTGGAGGGAGTTTTGTCAGAGGGAGAGAGGGGATGGCGCGCCGAGAGTGAAAGAGAGACAGGGTTAGTGCATTATTATTCACGATGAGACGGTAATGACTCCCAGTTAAAGCCTTGTTAACACAAAGGTCTTGCTCCTCATGTCCTAGGGCGTCCGCCCGCGGGGTTAACAACTAACCACTCGTAAAGTTAACACCTAGCAAACTCGTCGAGTCCTTCCGATCACATCCAACTCGTTCCCAACTATTGAGCCGGCCCTTTGGAGGCGCGAGAGCTTTAAAATATTCTCGTAATTGGTGACTCGTCGAGCACTTCCGAATTGTTTCGTTGTTGGGAATTTCTCTTCGTCATCGCAGGCAGTAATGGCGACGAGGTCGAATCCCACCAAACGTTTGGCATCGAATCAGCCTTATAGTATTATGGTGATTAGCAGAGCTATTTGAGATAAAAAACCTCAAATAAATAAGTAGGTACTCACAATAATTGAAGTGCTTCTTTTTTTCAAAATATGTCGTTACTTTTTGACATATGATGTTAGGTATGTGTTCAAAATAATATTTTGAACACATACCTAACATCATATTATGTTCTGGTTAGACCAAAATATGCATTTTATTTTGCAAAATAGGTAGGCACTTAAGCGTTTGTTTTTCATTACTCTGAAAAATCAGGAAAGATCGATTGTTAAAAAGTCAAAAAAATGTTCAAAACTGTTCGCCAACGTATATTTTTTCACCAGCTCGACTCGATTTTGACTAATTTTAATGCAAGGTACTAAAATAAAAAATGTCAAGGGCATGTAAATTCGTTTGTTGCTATGCGCTAAATAGATTTGTAAAAAGCAATGAAATATGCAGAAAAATCGAATTTCTGGAACTGGTATGTTGGTCGCACTAAAACATAATAACACCCTGTTGTACCGGAATTTGAATTGCTCACAGCACTACCGGTAGATATATTAGCACTCTAAAGTTTTCTGCTTTATTTTAAAAAGTCATTGTCGGACGTAGCTACCCAGTCCCTTCTGTGCTTTAAGGCACAGCTGTCGATAATAGGTTGAAATGTAGCCTTGGATTCACAATAATTGGAGAAACAAACCGGATTGAGTGAAACCATTAACAAACTCCATTAGTTAAACGTCAAAAGTGAGCAGGTAATAAATGTTTTATGGATGAAAGAATGGGTTTCTTGACTGAAAATAATGCGGTACTTCTTGCTTGAAATCGTCAATGAAGGCGTTTTGACACGTCTCGCTATCGGTTGGCAACATATAATGATCATGGACTGTTATGAAGCATTTCAGTGGTAAGGAAGGTTTTCCGGAGAGCATTTGAAAAGCGTAATGGCACGAATTCCATCTATGATCCTAGTGAGTTGTATTTTACTTATGCTGGACAAATAATAAAAATATTTCTATCAGCAACAATGGTTTTTGCTTTATTTGAGTATTTTAAAGAGAATTAGGGCTGTACATAATATGTACAGCCATTCAGACATATTATGTCTGGTTTTAAATACTTACCTTCAGTTTAAACATTGGCCAGAGAGATTCTAAGCACAAAAATTTAAAATCAGTTTTATTGTGGAGTTTTTCTTTTCAAAATGTTTACATTTTCCGTGACTGTCTGTAAATAATTTGATGAAAAACTCTTAAAAAAGTATTTATGCATTATCTCGGCGAAATCGTCGATTAGTTGACTGTATAGTCGACTTCCAACGTACGAACACATTTTCCATTGATTGACATGATTGATCTTGCTGAGCAACTACATTTAAGTATAATATAAGTTAAAACACAAAGGGCATATGTCCCAAAATATCAATTTTGAGATTTCGGTACCGAAAAAATCTACCTACTCATCAGGACCTATCGATCGCTCCAAGAATCATGATCCTTTTATCTATTTTTGGGGCCAAAAAACTATATAATAGAAAAACGACAAATATTTAAAGAGCGTTTATCTTGGAAGTGTTAAATGCTGCCATAGTTCTGGTTAAACGAGGTTGTAGACCTCGGCCAGACAAACTTTTTTTATTTAGCGAATATTTCATGGAATTCTTCTGAATTGATCAAAAACTTATTTTGCATTTTTCTCATTTTGCCATTTTTGGACATATGCCCTTTGTGCTTTAAGGTATCGATATAGGTGCCAAAACATGCCAAAACATCCGAGGACCGCAACACGAATAGGCAGCACGAGTATTCCTCCTCGCATGTTCTTGTTCCAGGTGCTGTTCGCAGTTCTAGGCTGCATATCCATCGGGTGCATTTCGGCTGAGGGTCCGATGGACTCAATGGCAGGCTCCGGAATGGGGCAACCATCGGCTCCGCCGCAAGAAGACAACTCCCCCGAACCCGTCAGCCCATCTGACGGTGACAACCACGATCATTCACCTTCACCTAGCGACATGCCCGAAGTCACTTTTTCGTCATTTTATAATTCAGTTTTGAATTTCGTCAACCATATTTTGGAATTTTTCGGGCTGAAAGTTTCAAGCAAGACGAAATGAAAAAATTTGAAAGTAGACGTGGAAAACTAGTGAGCCGCTAATTCTCCCGTACCTGTAATATAATTGGAAATTTCAAAAATGAATGAATAAAAGCAAAGGGCAACAAACATAAAATCGGACTGGGTTTGACGGTTTGGGAATCCATGTGAATTTGATTGTCTAGTATCAATTTTGTTTTTATAATTGCCGTCAAATATCAAAACCAAAGACAATTCCACGAGCATTAAATGCTTGGAAAATGGGAACTTTCCAAAAAATCCTTTCTAAATCTATCCTTTCTCTGATTCAATTAAGTATATTGCATGAAGACAGTGTGACGTACCTACGATTTCTGCCTATCATTTAATAGCATTCGAATTTCGAACTAATAGAAGGAAATAGCGGTGATGATGATTTTATGCTCATAACAGTGATAGCATTAAATGTTGAAAGCACACTGAGCTAATTCATCTAGACAAGTGAAACATCAAAATCAACCAGGCAGAGGACGTTTACACCAGGATCGGTCCATTCGAATGGTTTTGGTAACATGGTGTCCAATATTTCAAAATATGATTTGGTCACAAATGACTCCCCGACATTGTGCCAATATTTATGTAGGTTAAAGTGCTCTTGGTGATCATCCCCTGTCCTCTATTTAGACTCTCAGAGCGCAATGAATAATCTAGCGGCTGACCACGGTAAAGCCTCCGATTAATACGGGAACTAATCCCAACCCCTGGGGCGATACCTGGCAACCGTTGGTACAATCTGATAACTGAATAAGAGCCTGTGACAGCTCCACGTCACGTATAATAGTGATCCGAAGGTAATCTAATTGCTGCATGTATCATTATTTATGCCGCCGTCAGAGTCGCAAGATGCAATCGAAAGGGAAACACTGGCTGTTGATGTCTCTCAATATCAACGTGGTACAATAATGCAACGTATCTCTTCTCTCATGAGGATCGGCACATTACAGCGGATAGTGTTGGTATGCATAATCCACTGTTGGATTAGGTACCAACCCGAAGTCATTCCCGTCTGGAACATATAAAAATATTATGATTTTGAAAATTTAATATTGAACATGAAAAGATTTAATCCCACATTCAATCCAGAGGTTTACCTAATCCATGGATGTTACCCGATTTCATTCAGAGATCGCTTGAATATTTCAATCGGTGTTCTCAGCATCAGGCCTGTTGAAATTAGTTACAAAAGTTTCCAACATAGAAGTAGCATCAGGCACCTGGATTTACCTCAAAATTTAGAAAGTAGGAAGTTCGACTACTGAGTCAAACTAAAACTCATACTGAAACTGAAGACCAAACTGAAACTCAAACTTGCCGTGAAACTGAAACTCAAACTCAATCTGGATCTCAAATCCAAAATCAAAGGCAAACTGAAGAAGAAACTGAAACTCGAAGTGAAACAAAAACTTAAACTGAAACTCAAATTCAAACTGGGACACAGGCACATTTAGGTTGAGTTCAAGTTTCAGATTGCGTTCGAGTTTGAGTTCGGTCTCAGTTTGAGTTTCAGTTCCTGCTAAAGTTTGGCTGCTCGAGTTTCAGTTTCAATTTGGGTTGGTATCAGTTTTACTTTCAGATTGAATTCGGGTTTCAGTTTCAGTTTCGGTTATATACTGACTTTCTGTTTCGATTTCAGATTGAATCGAGTTCCAGTTTCAGTTTCCTTTCAAGTTTCTGTTCTAGTTTCAGATAATTCAGAATAATTTTGATGAAATTCTTTCGAAAACTTCGCTTCGTGCCAACCATGGTAGATGAAACTAGTGGAAAGCACGTTTCTCGTCGGATGAAAATTACTGAACGACAAAAGAAGTTTCGATTATGAAACCATGTTTCTTTCTGAGTTCATTGTAATGGAACTTCCGTGTTAGCAGTTCCCGCATACGAATTTCCTCCAGAGCCAGCAAAGCAGTTGGGGGCGGAAAACGAGGGCACGAAACACCAGTCAACTCCTTCTTTCGTATTTTTCGTTTGAAAACTTTTTCTCGTAATGCGACACGAGTAAAGGAGTTTTTTTTGTCCCTCAGCGAGCCCCAGCGGAGCCTCCCTTTTCGTTCGGTTTTTCTTTAGCTGTAAATAAGTTGATTTGCGCCGATGCTCGACGATTCGAGGAAAGGGCGCCCGTTCAGAATTACAACCGAACATACATGTGCTGACTGGAACAAAGAATACGTGCTCTCCCGCGAATCACATTATCCCATCAGAGGGGCCAGTGAAGCCTTTTCCGTTGGCCAAAATCTCCAGCTAACTGCCTGTCTGCTTAACTTCCAAGATTCTGTACAGTTTTGAGGCTAACTTCAAGGGTTGTATTTTTTATGAACGGATTCTTACTTTTTGCCCACTGAATGTTAACGACATACCTACCGAATTGACAGGGGAGGAATTATAAACTCAACTACTGACTCTTCTTGGTTCTTGGCGGACAAGGCACACTCCCGTTTTAAGATAAAACAGCTTATCTTTAAAATTTTCATATTCGGACCAAAATCGTAAAAAAACTTTGGTTTAGCTTTGAGCCATCCATTTTGGATGAAGAACAGCACATGTGCATGTGGATGTATCTATGTCCGTTTAAAGGAAGAACCACTCTCTTCATCTTCATCGACCGAAAGAGCCCAACTGAATTTCGCGTCACCAGATTTTGAGGCAAAACACATCATCTAGGTGATTTTGATAGATGAGCCCCTAAACCTGAGGAATTTAAATCATCACAAGTGGTTATTTCACTTCAGATCAAGAGGTTTTACCTCCAAACTAGCTCACTCCAGTTTTTACAGGAAAGAACAGCCTATTCGGCCACCAAAGGAAGCGGTTTCTCCAAAAAGCCTGACCTTTGAATTGCTGTATGATTTAGAGGGAGAACAGCTAAAATTGTTTTGCCTCCAATCAGGCTGCCAATTTTGAGATCTTCAGTGGTGGAAAAGTGTCGAGATCAAATCCAACTTCGAGATCAAAGTCAACTTCGACATCAAAGTCAACTTCGAGTTCAAATTCAACTTCGACTTCAAAGTCAACTTCGACATCAAAGTCAACTTCGAGATCAACATCAACTTCGAGATCCAAGTCAACTTCGATATCGAAGTCAACTTCGAGTTCAAAGTCAACTTCGAGTTCAAAGTCAACTTCGAGTTCAAAGTCAACTTCGAGTTCAAAGTCAACTTCGAGTTCAAAGTCAACTTCGAGTTCAAAGTCAACTTCGAGTTCAAACTCATCTTCAACATCAAAGTCAACTTCGAGATCCAAGTCAACTTCGAGATCCAAGTCAACTTCGAGATCAAAGTCAACTTCGAGGTCAAAGTCAACTTCGAGTTCAAAGTCAACTTCGAGATCAAAGTCAACTTCGAGATCAAAGTCAACTTCGAGATCAAAGTCAACTTCGAGATCAAAGTCAACTTCGAGGTCAAAGTCAACTTCGAGTTCAAAGTCAACTTCGAGATCGAAGTCAACTTCGAACTCGAAGTCAACTTCGAGATCGAAGTCAACTTCGAGTTCGAAGTCAACTTCGAGTTCAAAGTCAACTTCGAGTTCAAAGTCAACTTCGAGTTCAAAGTCAACTTCGAGTTCAAACTCAACTTCGAGATAGTACTGCTTGATATCAATCTTTTCATTACTGGTGCAAAATTTCGAGTTTTTTTTATACAAACAATAAGACCTTTGGCTTGAAACTAATCTTTACATAAGTGGTAGCAAAGGTTAAAGATCTACTACCTATACCAAAACATGAACACTTTCTTGTTCGAGCAGCATAATTCTTTCTCTGATAAAAAAAAAACATCTGAAAGTCTCATTAAAACCGCTAGAACAGAGGGATCCCTCAACTATCCTCTGTTAGGCACCTCGAAACCTCAAGTAACGGTGGGAAAACCTCTGATATGGCAACACCGGGTATTTTCTCAAGCGCCAAATATTTGAAGATGAGCTGTTTTAACTTGAAACGGCAGTTACATGACGTTCAAAGTCATATTGGTTTTCGGGGCTAAGTTGTTCTCCTTCGTTTGTTTTTACTTTCATATTTACAGAGTAAAATTTACTCCATTCAATGGAAGTATTGTAGTCGTCCCAAAATCAAAAATTGGAACTGAGCTTCAGGAAAATCACCCACTTAAACAATTTTACTCAGAATTACTTCCTGAACAAAGTGTTTGGCAGCGTGTGTTTTGAGTTTTGGCGAGTTTTAAAAATTGAATAGTGAGTTTCTAGTCATTTTTTGTCCAAACAGCCTTCAAGGTAGTCGAAATATAATCAAATTGTGTAAAAAAGTCAAGTATCTAAATATGGAAGTATTTTGTGTTACCAACGCACCCCTTGTGTTTCCTTCGCTTGCCTCGCCTTTGGTTCGTGCTCGCATCGTTCCTTTCTTCTTAATTCCTTTGTTCCTTGCTCTTGCTTCCTTTGTTCATCTGGCTCTCATCTTCCATGGCCAATAAACAACGCAAGATTTGAAAACAACAGGTGGTGTTTGGAGGTTTATCAGATCATGTTCCTATATACCTATTTTTAGTTATTCCTTGCTCACACCTCCCTTTGACGTATTTCTAGGCTTCAACCAAACGAGGTAGAGGGCGTCATGTCCTGAAACAAATGGCTCATTTGAACTAAACTAATTGAAATAATGAACTTCTTGGTCTGAAGATCGGTAGGTGGAATCTGGGATTGTTCGCAACGGTCTAATTTCTTCGACGATGTTTGTCAGCTGAAAACTGTCTCCGAATGCTGGGAAAAATAATATGGATCAAACCATTTTATGGGGCTCTCAATGAAATTTCGACGTTAATGTATCCCGCGATCACAATTGAAGACCTAAGGGGAAAAACGAGGGAAGCCCAAATTTCCCATTTTCAGGTACCAAATCAAAATTTGGCATTTTCGGTTTTTTTTCATTTATGACGTTTTATGGCTGTTCTTTACCGATAAAAATGGTCACAACGATGAAAATCCTAACTAAAATGGAAAAATAATGAATTCAAAGTTTCCGATATCTCAGAATGGGGAAGAAGAAGAAGTGATAAGCCCTATCTCATGTGTTTTCTAGGCGTTTTTCGGTTCTCCTGTGCTCGTCTAGGTATGTACTCGTTTTCTTCGTTTCAAAGCATTTTTCACTGAGGTTTTTTCATGTAATTCGTATCTATTTATAGATATTTAGTTAACTAGTTCTATTTTTACAAAAATCTGACTTTCCCGGTTTTTCCCCTGTGGCCTTCAATTGGAATAATTCCAGCCATCCCGGCAGGCCTATCCTCTTCGTCTAGTTTCTAAAATGTTTCAACAACGCAGACCTCAGTATCACACCAACTTACAGTTTGAATCGAGTTCACCAAGGGCTTCTAAGTTCTGCCCAAGATACTTCCAAGTTCGATACCGGGTACCTACAAACACTAGCCACGGAATATTGAAAGAAAGCCCCGCGTTTATATTAAAAAAGTTAGCAGGAACCACATGCTGCCGATATTGTCGGAAGAACGAGGGATCTCGTCCAGTTGGGAAAGTTGAGAAAAATTGTGCACTTTCTCTACGGATGTTGCCACCTCGGAAATCTGAAAACGCATTGACTCGCAGATTTCTCCACGATATTTGTATGAGAATTGGTGGTTTACTGTAAGGAAGGCGCGAAAAATATTGCAAATAAGTGCTGAAAATGTTTACCTACTCATCAGAACGTATATACCTACCTATACGTATATTAACAATCGTAGGTATATTCAATAAACCTGGAATTGTGTTTTCCCGTTCGATACTGCTTCGCCCATAAAACTACCGAACTAATTCCATTCGAACAATTATTTAAGTATTGATGTTTTCGACTTTTTCTTGCATGATTTACTAAATGACTTGGATAGCTTCGGCCGTAGGGCCGTCATCTGGAGCAATCTGTGTTAAAACGTCAGTTCGGACGATGAAATCCGATTTTTCCAGTAGTCTAGATTAGGCATAGGTTATTTATGTTAGCTATGCCTCAGGCTTTGAGCACATGGTATGACATAAATCGCTCCTGGTGACGGCCGAACGGACCCTGGAATTTAATAAACCTCCCAAAAAAAGTCGTGTCACACATTGTTTACCCTCAAAATTGAGCAATTAATCGATTGCATACCTAATTCACGAACAAGCCTCCAATGAGGAGCGACCGAAATTAAGCTCACAATCGAACCAAGACTTACGGAGTACTCAGTACTCCGTCCTCATTATCATTTCCGAGCCAATTTATAACGCCAATTTATAGTGCCAATTTATAGTGCGCAAGCCAATTTATAGTGCGGCACTATTTCTCCTTGAGGATATTTTTTCCGAACCTCAGAGATATTACGGATAGCTCGCATACTGTTTGCACTTGCGAAGAACACCAATCCGCTTATTGGTTGGACGGTAGTTTCCATTGGGAGAGAAAAAGAGGAGCCGCAAGCAAAAACTGACCGATACTGAGTGAAGGGCAGGACCTTGGGTCAACATAAAACACTTGATCTTCCATGAGTTGGGTGCTGGAAGACGAATAGTTCGTACATTATCGTGGGGCTGTACATGAAAGGAAGCAAATAATGGAGATAAATTCTGCTTCGCTACACTCACTCAAAGTAAATTTAATTGCGGCAGCGGGCAGTGAATGGCAGCTGGAAAGAAAGGATACATCTTACAATTCACCACAATCGAATACACTTGTCATGTATCCAAAGCAATACTTCATACGAATGCAGGCTCGTAAAATTTCCATACTCCAAATAACTACTGTACTCCGCCCTGAATTTGAATAGGCCTATTGTGGCATAAAGTATAACCCTCTGACACTTATTGCCTTTTATTTCAGATTGATTCCCTCTTTCATGTACTGTAGGCCCTCCTCCTTCTATTTAATATGACTGAGTGGGGCCAATTTCCTTCTATAATGGCCGAGCTATTGGAAAGCATAGTGATTGATAAAGACATGTACCACCATAGAAAGATGTATGAGGGTTGGGTGGTTCGATTACGATGGTGGTTCTCGTATTCGATGGCTCTACCGCAGGCCTTAATCCATCCAGGAAGAAAATTGGATTAGTTGTAAATGTTCCACCACATGTATACGACATTGATGCATAATTTATTTATTGTAAACGAGCAAATAATATGATACTTACTTAATATAAGAGTAATAAAACTGGTAAATTCACAAAATTACCAATATAAATTAATCCTGAAAGATTTTTTTCATGGAACATATTTGAATTTATTATGGCCTTTTTAAATTATTGATACCACTAGAATTTGTAACGTCATTGAGGCTCAATTTGACATAAAAAATCTTCAAAGTCACAGATAGGTGGTTTGTAGGTTTTGGCCCCTATTATTTTTTCAAACTAAAAATAACACCCGGGATTTATGGGTTCGATTCCCATAGATGGCATGATAAATTTGGAACGAAACTTCATTATTCATGTCATCTCTGGTATTCGAAGGTTTCTGGATTTAGGGTCGGTTTATCAATTAATTTAAAGCTAGATTCATCCAAGGACGCTTGCACTACAATTTTGCCCAGGACATATTTTCATTGACCGTCAAACTGAAAATTTCTTGGAAATTAGTTAATGCAAGCGTCCTTGGATAAATCTAGGTCTAAATAAATTGATAAGCCGGCCCATATTTGAAATTAGAGAACTAAACTCACTCCTTGTCCTATTAACTAAACCATCATTAGCATTTTTATTTTGTTACAGCCAGCAATAAAATATCCATAAAATTTTTTGTACTATATAAAGATTATACCTACTACGTTTATAATATTTTGAGTCAATGGCAAGAAGGTTATTCAGACAGCCTAATAATTAGGCTCATGAATTATTCATTATTCGATAGAATCCTCGAGATTCGCCTTACCATCGATGAGAAGTGGAGGATCCAGGAGATGCGCATGGCCATGACGTTTCATCGTGCTGGATTTCTGCTGCTTTACAAACCAACTTTATATCCTAGCATTTTTAAGTGACATTCCACTTTCTCCGGTGGGCACCAAATTTTGTTAAATGCCAACGGGAGGCGGAAGCGTAGGTCCCACAACCCAGTCCGCTCGTATTGATTGTCACCCGCAGCTCTTCTACCCCGGGGATCCAGGAATTCCCTTCAGTCCAGTATAAGGTTAGTTTACCGAAAATGAACATGGTCACATGAACGGTTTTCCAGATGGCAAATTACCATAAGACCAAATTATGGTTGAAGCATAATATGAAGTATATATTATATACAGACTCAGTGTGGTGGGAACAATGGCCTTGGTCTACTGCGTCTAAAATCACAATAATTGCCCATTTTTTAATACTAATTTACCAAACTATTCTTCTGTTCCACCGAAAGAACCATTAGACGTAATAGTGACTAATCGCAGTTGACTCTTTTATAGTGTATAATAACCCTATATTCCCAGGTATAGTCGGAAGGGGATGGCTACTACAGTTCTATCTCCAATATTTTATGGGTGGTTCACCATAAAATATTCAGCTGGGGGAGGTGTCCCTGAACAACCACTGACCTTCGAATGAATTAAACAGAAATTATACAGATGCTAACAGTCTTTGTCTTCAGTAAGAAAACCCCAAGTAACAAAAAACAACAAGTCTAATTGACCAATGAACTGTGAGCCCAAAGCGGCGTGCGAGATCGCTGCATTTGCAAGCATTTGCTCCGCCACACCAAATGGCACCAAAGTTCCATCGCAGCAAGATGGTTGTATAACTTACCTCGAGCCTGACTTTTTAGCAGGGAGAAGCCACGGAGGAGCCAGTTGCTAAACCATCGAGTATTCCAGCACCAAGATCTGTCCCAGAACCCCTTTGACCGCTGGACCACACCGGACCCTCAAGTGGCATTTAGGATTTTTATGGAATGATTGTCGAATAATACACATTATGTACACAGTTCATGACGTAATATCGTGGCCCATTTATATCACTCGGCAGGAAAAGCTCAGAAGTTCGCCCGCATCGTGCAGACAAAAAAGCGCATGTGGGTCTTTACGCTTTGCGAATTCGAAGGCAATGCGTCCGCAGTGCATGTTTTATTCAGGTCATGCCATTTTCTTATTTTATTTACTCCCCTTTTTACGTCGGGGTTTAAAGGGTGCCTTTTCGCCCCTTGTGCATCTCCTGCTGCCGGCCCCTTCGCGCTACAGCCCTCAACCTCATTAGGAGACTGTCAGAGTCTGGTGGGAGAAAGGAGTAGCTGGTGCAATAACGTTAACTGCTGGCAGTCGTAATGGAACGAAAGAATCGGCCAAATGCGGCACAAAACCTTGTATTGCGGCCGCTCCCCACCATTACTTGAGTAGGTAGCCCGGCTTACTATGGAACTCGGGCACTGTTGGGATCTTACGACGCCTTCCACTCCTTTTTAGAGCCATCCGGTAAGTAACGAGTGTAATAATATGTACCTACCTTTTCGTTTATTTGCCGTAGTTGGCCGGTTACTGCTGCAAAGAACCACAGAAACTAAGGTGTTGGGATACGAGTAGTGTAATTACACGTTGGAATTAGTGTCTGTCTGGTCTTGCTAACAATCTCGTTACATACATTATTCTTTCGCTATCCCAAATTCGTAGATTTTTCAATTCAGCTGGGAATTCTACTTCTTTGTGCTCCTCCTCTTTAAGAACAGCTCAAAAATGGTTGATTAATTTTGTTCTCATGCTTCCTAAATTCATTCATCTTCCTTAAACAATGCCTGAAGGATATCAAGCAATTTTTGGAGGAATGACTCATACCAACGATGCATCATGAGCAGCAGCAGTAAGAATGGATTATTCAAGAACAATCTTTATATTTCACGTTTTATTCATGAACAATATTTAAATTTCTATTCGTGGGTTGAGGGCAAGAGTTCCATGATGAGTTCTTCCTCACAATGTTTAACATGTTTAACAGGTCCCAAACGCTTTCAGCCAGCTCGCCATCGCCAGGAGCATCTTCTGACGTTTGGGACCTCGTCGGGAGATTGAAGAGTATATACCCCTCGGGGTACCACGCTGGCCACCTGCGGCAAGCTGTCGTATCGGAAATGGGAGAGCGCAAACGTCAGAAACTGCTCCTAGATGACGTACTAGCCGAAAGCGCTTGAGCAAAAAAAATATATATTTTTTTCACGTAAAAATTTATATTTACGTTAGGTATCAAGAGCAAGTCGTCAATTAGCTCTTGCCCTCAACCCATGAATAGAAGTGAAGAAACGGCAGTTCACATAAATCTTACACCAACGTTATACTTACGCACAATCTAAGCTCATCTGCACCAACCGAATACCTACTTGCATACCTGGTATACCTACCTAATACTTTTGTAGTATGAACATCAGATGGTATATGAACGCAGATTCTGCGTTCCTCACATTTTTTGTCGTTGGTTACCTAACTCATCCGATACCCAGTAAATACAGCAATGGCAGGTACTGTAGGTATAGGGAGAGTGTCCCACTCAATTTTCTGCCATTTCCCCTTGTCTTGAAAGACTTATGTAGAGTTATGGGGGATCAGTTTGTTTTTGATTTATGCTTTCCATGTGAGTTGACCCTACGATTCTTCCTCTTATATTCAAATATGTCTTGGTAGGATATAGGAAAATAAGAAGTTACATTAGTGGAAACTAAAGCTGCGGGGACTCCCCCACACGTGACAGATGAGCCTGGAGAGCTGATGCGGAGTTGACCCCAGAAAGGGGAATGAATAAGGTATGAGTTGGAATATAAAGTAAGACATTAGACTTCAAGGAGTGTATAATTCATATTCAACTACTGTGAACCGCATTAATAATACATGTCATGAAGCCGCGGTTAAAAAGCTGAGCCGAATTGAATTGTTGCGTTAGTCTATTTACCCATCCGAATCATATCGCCTTCGGGCTGGGGTATGAGGATACGTTCTAGAATATAATGTTCAGAGTTTATAGATCATCAGAAAAGGTAAGCCCACGTTTAAAATTAATTTGGAATAAATTATGGATTATTTTTATCCATTTATAATTGGCACAATAAAAGGAAAAGTGATTAGGTATTGAGAACTAGAAACGGTTAGAAAAATTTAGAAAATTTGAGAAGCGCCCAAGATTACAATTTGACTATGCTTTCTTTCATTTTTCTGTGAATAATCGAGAAACTAATGCTTAAAATTAGATTTCCCGGGCATCACCTTTGCTTAGCCCACATTCGGCAAAACGAAAGAAGAAGAAATTCGAGCCGTCAACATTTTTTCTGCGCACTCACACACAGATGAAGTAAATGGTTTTCCAAGAAGCGAAAAAGAACCGTTCAAAATTGCATTAACGCTTTTCAAACGTCATTGGAAGCCCAACATTAGCGAGATAAGACGAGCGACTGCGAATTCAGATGGAGCAACAATTGTCCTTATCTACCTCGACGCCGAAGGGCGATAGCGCTCGTCTCTAAAGAAGCCTCGGCTGCTGCGCTAAGGGACCTGAAGGGCGCAGCTGATAAGCCCATTACAACGGTCGTCGTCAACAGCGCAGAAAACTACCCTAACTCTTTTCGTACGATAAATTGTAGCTAACTCGTGGAATTTACGTTAAGTTTCTTATTCCTCTTCCCGTCTTGGCGGTATTCGAATGGTGAACGAGGCTGAGGGAAACTAACCTTTTTAAGGACAGCCGTTTATTTGTTTTATAGCACCATTCCGACGTAATCTTGATCTATTAATTTCGTAGTCGGAGGAAACGTTTATCCCTTCGCGGGGGCGAAAGAGAAAATCGCAAATAGCTTTTTAAGATTCGAATTATATGGGATATTCCGCAGATTAGGTCAGGAGTGACGTCCGGGAACTTTCGTTTTTGATGCTAGGTATTGAAAAAAAAAAAATAATAATAACTCAGAAATTCAACGTCTTTAAGATTTTTCCTTAGGATTTTTCATACCACTAAGAATGGGGGCTCAGATCGGAGGATGAAAAATTACACCATGCACAGGTAATTTTATTTCAAACATGTATTTAAGTGTCCGTGGGTCCATATGTTTGTCTGTTCGTAAAAATGGTCAACAGATCATAGCAATTTTCAAGCAGTCACGCTTAAGGATTTTTGGTCGACGAAATGCTTGGAATTTCACGGATTGCAGTCAGCATATTTTCATACTCCCTGTTCTTTCACTACAAGGTGATTGTCAAGACAATGCTCGTTATTCTATGCATCCTACCCGAATCCGAGCCTAGCTCACTGTTTAAGGCTCACGTTTCAAAGTGTGGCCTACGTATGTGGGGCTTGGTATGCAACTACAACTCATAACTAGTCGCTCAGTTTTAGATTGAAAGTTCATTCCTCCAGTTTCAGCCAACAGCTTTTGTGCTCCGTTATGCCCGGCTGCAATCCATCTCTGGAAAAACCTCGATAAACGAGCCAAACTCTTTGCTCTGGTGCTCGTAGTAGAAGTTACGACCGAGTTAGTGGTGCGCAGGAACCCCCGGAAAAACTTCGGAATAATTGACTCGGCACCGGTTTCATACTCTCTCCTCCCACATGGAGCTTTTCCACCCTTTCTCTGCACGGTTTCGAAAATTAACTGATGTGTTACTTTTAATGGGTATGATAAATTCGGATAATTTGCCAAATATTCTTGCCTTTCCCCAGCGTACGGTGGCTCGTATTCAAGCGCCCGTATCCGCGCTCATGGTAATTCCCAGGGGGCTGTGTAATATCCCTTTCGACTCCCTCGGGCGCAATAAATTCTCCTCGTTTTTTCTATTTGTTTCATTTGGCCTCTCTTCTTTTTCTCGCTAGCTATTCGCTTTTTCGAAGCGTTTTCTGCCCCGACCACTCGGCGTGAAAAACGTATAGTGTTCCATTGCACCAAAAACGAAGAAATTGATCCTTTGCATCGGCAATAACCATAAGGTGGGGTTTATCTGGGACACATTTCACGTTTTACGATCGTGTTTTCGTTTCAAAACCCACTTACCCGATTAAAATCGCTATAATGAGATTTTATCGCAATCATTTCTCCCGTAGCTAATAAAATAACTATTCGGGTGGATTTAACGAGGTAGTTGTTCCTTACCATTTTGTACGTAGGTGTGACTGTATGAACTACTCTTTTAAATATCACTATATTGGTATGGGTGAATGTTTCATAGATGGATGAAGTCACTCATTTCCCTAATCAGGGAACAAAGGAGTGTGGAAATTTCGACGTCGATTATCAAATCAGAATATACACATAATATGTGTATAGAATATTATTCTATCATATTATCAAATATAGGTACATATCAAATAATGTTCTTTCGCCTGAGTCTTTGACTCTTCGGACAGGTTGATTAATATTTTAAAAAGCATTATCTAAATGATAAGAGTATCTATTAAGAGTATCTAAATGATAATAAACCGACACATTGGTCTTGAAATGAGGAGGCAAGTAGGCCCTCGTACTTAATTCGCAAACGGTTTAATTTCGAAACTGAATGAAATTAATTTCCGAACATTCGTGAAGAATGAATGGGGTTAGTGAATTTTTCCTTTCTCGCTCCCATCCTTATTTGGGTGTTTTCTGGAATAAAAGGGAAAGCAGAGGTGGCCCCTTACCCCGGGGAGCCTTTTGTCGGGAGAAGGAACGCAACCAGGAACAGGATACGAAGGCACTGTTGGGGTGGAGGTATATTACAGGGCCCTGGCATATTTATATGTCGCAGGGGATCTGCATAAGCTAATTTAGGGAGCGCATTCCGCGCCTTGAGCAATGTAAGTGGCGCCAGTACAGCTACAGCCTGCGTTCGTATCCTTCCCAGGGTTTCTCTCTCGATCCTGCAATTCGCCCCTTCTCTCGTATTCTGAACGATCCTGAACTTCTCCCTAATCTTCCGACCAATTACGCCTGTCCGAACAAATTTCGCCGGGATGAGGATTGCACATTTGTGTTGCATAGTGTATGGCAGGAGGCCCTGTCGTGATAATGGAAATCCTGGTAACCTTCACCCGCACTATTTTAATCACTTTTAAATTGAAAGAAGAATTTATACTACTATCCTCTTTAGGGCTGACAGTAGGCGATGGAAAATTAAGATTTCTTCATCTACTATTCCAAGTTGTAGATAATGTGATGAAACACTCACAGCATCATAGCAGTGAGAGCGCCCTAGAACCCCATTCAAGGGCCTGAATGATGAGGCGTTTGTCAAAAAGAAGAAATGGGTAGTTTTAAAATTCAAAGCACTACTGTATCGGAGGAATTATGTGTGAATTTAGATTGCAAATAAACAGGGTGGTAGGTCTCGCCGTGACAAACATTCCAATCCAAGAAATTTGAAAAAAGTTGATAATTATCAACCTTTATAATTATCAACAATTATATCATCAATATATCAACAATTATAATTGAGGGAGCTATGGCCATTACTGTAAATATAGTCGGACAAACGGACACAGCCGCATGTTCGAGAAGTGATTCTTATTAAAAGTGTATACGTCGACATTTTTTTTGAAGCTCGTCTCCGATTTTCGATTTTTGGGTGATTAGGAACAATTTTTCTATTAACTTTGTAAATATGGAAGTGGAAGTCCTAAAATCGAGCTTCATACACTTTTACTCAGAATCACTTCTTAAACACCTGTCTGCATGTCCGTTAGTCCGTGTCCGCCAAGGGACATTTACAAAATTTGCCACATCTCCCTCAATTCAAGATCATTTCTCGAATTTCTTGAACCTTCAACACTTCGTTTCACAAGAATTCGAATTACTCACAGTATTGCCGAAATAATTGCGTTTCTTAATTTTTTCCTTTCAACAAAATGACCGAATTGTTTTATCTTACATTTTTTATACTCTGGCAACGTTTTTGATTTTATTCGAATTATAAAATTTGCGTAGCGAGTGGTTTGACATTTCCTCCAAGTCAGTCAACATACCTACATGATCTTCTGGGACGTTTTTTTCTTCAGTGACAAGTTTGGTCCTTAGGCTTTTTGGCTTTTTTTTTGTTATTTGGTCAAACTAGTTAGAATCGAATGAATCTAGTTCAAAATTTTGCTTGGGTGGCAAAACAAGATAGTATTGTGGTTCATGACTGTGAGCCCTACTAATCATTTTTCGCCATACAAATCATGAGTCCGGCTGTTTACCTGGAGCATTCGCCACGGAAAGGCCGTCAACCTAAACGGTGCCGAGGCACTTTGAATTTCTTCCAAATTAGCCAGCATTCTTGCAATTTGTATGCAGGCTAGGAGGTATACAATGGAATGAGAAAGCCTTTCTCACAACTAACTCGGTCGTTCGTACGCATTGCGAGTTGCAAAGTTTTATCACCAAAGGGTTTCGGCAATACAGTACAGCTAGTCGTAGAGAAGAAAATCGCCACCCAAGGGCCCACAACTCTTCTCTGTCGGGGGTGAGGTTTGAAAAGGACGGCTAGGGTTTCAACTCTCCTATCGGCTGGGATGTTCTCTCTCCTGAGAGAGAAACGGTCTCTTACTCCTTCCATCCTTGCTTGTACTAGGCACTTCACCCTCTCTACTTATAAAATTGGGAGGGAAAAGCCGAGGGTTTGTTGGAAGAAGTTCAAGTAACGGGTCTCAGTCCAGGAAAAAGGACGAGGAAAGCGAGTCGGCCAAATGTGATTAGTATTGGAGCAGAGGGGACGGAAAGGAGGAACGAGTCTTCAATGGATAACTAGATTAGTGTGAGAGAAAAAGAAGGACGAAACAGAGAGATCCTTGCCGTTGCTGCCGACACACGTCTGTACAGGTGATCGTTCGTGTTCAAAACCTGCTGAAACCGAGGTAGTCTAAAGTATAACTTGTTATTTACTCAGTCCTCGAGACTGAATCGGAGACCTGCAACGTATTATGGTATGAGGATCAAGAAACTTGTTCGTAGTTTATAGGATTTTTGGGATCAGTAGGAGTCAGTGTTGTCAGCACTTGGGTATTTTTGTATTCGACTCCTTTCTGTGAATCGTTTTTGTAATTCCTTTTAAAGTACTTGCTATTTACAAGTCCAATACATTCAAAGTTGGCTGCTCAATGAGTCTCTTTTACTTTTTGGCTGAGCGTACACTATGGTAAGATAACACTCTCTCAAGTATCAACTCATCGTGCCTGTTCATGATTGACTTTTTATAAAGATAATTGTTCATTACATTTGTCTGAGACAGAGTCGTTGTCAATGCTACGTCAGAATGAGCCCATCACGGCATGATTTGTTTGAACCTTTATTTCCGCACGATCAATGGGGGTATATAGGTATACCTAGTTTGCTATAAAACTAATAAGTAATTTCCCATGACGTTCTTTCGAGGGGCCACGGTTTTTTAAAAACCAGCTTGTTAGTAGCCAGAGTTTATTTCTTCCCTCTTTTCAACTGCCGGTGCCATGGCGTTTCCTACTTTTTATATTCTATTCCTATCTCGAAAATAATAGGCGAGTATGTATGCTGTTGACATACTTTGGAACTCGGCAAGTTTGAAGCTCATCATATACAGTAAATCTTACGAAATAGAGGGCCTTGAGACGTTCCGAAAAGCTTAGGTGGAGTTCAAGTTCGGGCTAAAACCTATCGCTAAGACAGAGGAACTTCGAGGTCCCAGACTTTGCAAAACAGAAAAGATAGCGGGGGAAGGGAAGCGGATAAGTAGTTCCCTCCTTCTCGTACTTGTTCACATATATTCGACCCCCCTTTTTTCTTTTCACCCTGAAAAGCCTCCCCGTCGTTTCTCCTGCCCCCAGTACCTTCAATACTTCTAGCCTCCTTTGCCGTTTCAACCCTTGGGACTTTTCTTTTGGATTTTCCTTGGCCTCCCATTTCAAACCATCTGGAGCTTCCAACTTGGCCACGGAAGAACCTACGGCGACAGAAAGAATAGGTTCCGTTCCCGTATGCCCTATACGTCGAGTAGTTTTTAGCGTCATTACTTTTTATACCGGTACTCGCGTAGTACGTATCTCCAGGGTCAGATGACCGTATACTGTTACACCGAGTACAGCGCTACAGGATTGACGATGATATCAGCTCTCTCAACTGCATCTTTCAGTCGCATGGTAGGCATAGTTGCATTACCAAGAACCAATCTAGGACCTGAAAAGAAAACGGATACTCCATGTAAAAAGATACGATTCACGTGTTCACGATTCATATGGGCCGTATTCACAGCAGTTCCTTTGCGCAGAAGCCTTTCGATGCGAAATAAATTTTGCACATTTTATTGGTCAATTTCAAATAACCAAACATTCCTTTCCCATAAAACCAGCATGGTAAATGGAGACGACCACAGCAACCAAGGTGCTTGTCAATCGCTACTTTCCAAGTCCCAGGATCAAGGTACCTCTAGAACTGCCTTATCTGTGGGGCCTCGAAAATTGTGGTTGCGGTTGACAGCACAATTTTTTGGTGTAGAATCCCACTGAACGAGAATATTGTGAAAAGCAGAGTTGCATAGATAAACAAACAATACTTCCATATTTTGATCCGTAAATTTCATTATATTTTGACTATTTTGGAGTCTATTTAGCTCAAACAAAACGTCAAGAAAATCACTACCGATGCAAATTTTATAGCCTCAAGTAGCGTCAAATTATCGGAACATAGGAAATACCTACGTTATCTGCTATGCAGACAATGATTTTGAGACCAAGAACGCTCGAATTAGTTCATTTTTGTGGCAAGAAAGAATAAAATTGAAAACACTCGAAGTGCTTGATTGAAAGTACTGTAAGTAATTCAAGGTTTGGTTAAACAGGGTGATGGATTTTGCCAAGCCAAACATTCCTGTTCAAGAAATTCGAAAAAAGGTTAAGAATTGAGGGAGCTATTGTCTATTTTGCAAATGACAACAGACGGATGGACGGAGCCACGGACACTAGTTTAGAAAGTGATTCAGAGTAAAAGAAGTAAAAATTAAAAGTAAAAGTTTTTTTTTTGAAGCTCCGTTCCGATTCTCAATTTTAGGACGGTCCCTATACTTCCATTTACTTCGTGAATATGGAAGTGTAAACATAGTAAGAAGTTGATCTACTCATCGTTCGTATTTGTCTCGAACATCGTGTTCCGTGTAAAATGAATCATCCTGAATTGCTGACATAGGTACTGCTGTCGTTTCTCAGAGATGAAATGGAAGAGATTCTTTTTTACGCGTGATAAGGTCCAGAGAATAAATAATGAAAGTAAAACCGGGTGAGGTCAGACGAGAAAAACCTTGCTGAAGAAGGGGATGCTATTTTTCTTCTTCTACCTTGTGTCTTCTGTTCCTTCGTCTACCATCTTGTTATGTAAGTACCTGGGGGTCCTTTCCCAACTTTACTATTGAGTTAGTCAACTCATACAAAAGTAAGTGAAGCAAGTTTACGGCTTGTTTTATTTTCATACAGACGGAATAACCTTATCTTGTTAGGGTACACTCCCCCTCAGTTTCTCGCAATGCACCCATATTCTCCCGATTTGCATACAATTCAATTTTCTTCAGCGTTTTTCCGCAATCTATAAAAATGTGAACAACGTCATTCATTCGAGTTTTTATAGCTACGACACGATGGTCAATCGACATACATGTTCTGCTTTTTGTCCGTACAATACAAATACAAAAGACCTACTATTCACGTGGTAAATGATCTTGGAAGAACGGCAAGAAATGACTTCACAATTAGTTTAACTGATTCAAGAAATTCGTCACACCTCGACGGAGTTACCTAATTAAAAATGATCGAAAAATGTCGTTTTGGTTCAACCAAATTACACAGGTTTATCTACATTTCTCTCGAAATTGACCGGGTTTTACTATGCGTACTGACATGCTTTCAAGCTCGCCACAGACGCGTGAGATTTATGTTAACTTTGACCGGGTTTTCTTTAGGAAAGTACCTTTTTTCTCTGCATAAGTTCTGGTAAGACTGGCTAATAAAAACGGCGAGTTTCACCGCCCGAAGAGAACCTTTTCACTTCCTCGCTTTAATTCCTGTGATGTAAATTCCACAAAGAGCAAACTTGTTCGGAAGAAAAAGTAGCAAAATTAAAAATTAAGACAAAAACTTTGAGAAAATACGGTTCACAGTGGGCAAAAGGACGAGATCCTGTGTTATAGTCCAGTTAGAAAGTTTTAATTGGCCACATTTCAAACCCTCCAACAGAAACGCGTAAATCGGAGCTCTACTGGAACAAAACCGTTCGTTGGCCGTGTTGAAGGATGGGGAACATGAGAAAAATAGGTGCAAATCCTTAGGTGAGGGTATCCCCATAAGTAGGTACATGTCCCTATCTAGCATCCACAGGGTGAATCTCAAACTTGGCAGGGGCCACGACAATGACCGAGTCAAAAAGCCAAAGACAATGATTATTTGAACGTTCGACAGAATATCTTTGGCATCACTGATCATTTTGAAGTTTTTGAAAAAGCATTGTGAACGGTACCTACTATAAATAGAATAAGGGATTACATATCAGCGTTTGAAATTAAATTTAATGGGCTATCTATTCATGCCACGACAATGACTTATAACACTCATAAACATACGCACCTGACTCACGGTGTTGGCCATCCTGCGCGTCGGGATCTACCGCAAGGGACAGGTATTCCCCAAGCCACCTACTCGAGAACTTTGTGTTGCCATGGCAGCATCCACTTCTTCAAAAATCCCCGTTTCGTTCGCTCAGGGGGTACTTTCTTTTTGGGCCATGACAATGACCGAAAATTTGGTTGCACATACCAAGTGTAGTGCGACTCCTGAAGGTTGATGGGAGGTTGAAAAAGTCTTGTAAATGAATCTTCAGATGTTGCTGAGCATCCAAGAATTTTAAGGGAACTTGATATCTCCACTTGAAGAATTTAAAACCCACCTTGAAGTAGCGAACTCAACTCAGTTGCAGGCCACGACAATGACAATTTGGGGTAAAACGAGCGTGAAAAATAAGAAAATGATTTCATTTCCCACGTTTTTTTAACTGGTCGATGCAATACTCAAGTTAAGTAGGTAATGAAGCGAAAGAATGGGAAATTCAGACGTTTTTATGCGAGATAGTGAGTCATTGACATGTTTTTGCCAATCTTTTTCTCGACGTATAGGTTAACGGCTAGCACAATTTGGAAAATTAGCACTTGAAGGGTAAGGGGAAAGAACAGGAAATGTCCATTTTTCCCAAAAACAAGCTTAATAGCGCATTTTGTAGGAATTCAAAGGTACTAACCGTATAGTGAAACTCCAAGGGGAAAAAAGTATAAATGTCGCACTGAGAAGCAACGAAAGATTTGGTGTAAGGGGAAAAAACATAGAATTTAAAATACAAAACCTGCTTTTTCTCTAAAAGTACTTTTTGTGACATTCCTCGTTCTTTCCCCTTACCCTTCACTTATAAGTGTATAAATACACTTTCCGAACATGAGCACCCGTATAATTTTGAAACCGAATCGGGAAAGGCTGAGATCCGTCCAATCCGTCTGAGCGGAGGGATAACAACGGAAGCAAAGATCTCATCAGAGCCTAGATAGCCTAAAGCCACTTTGTCCATGGAAGAGGGTCGGCCAATGTGATGCGGATGTGCTTGCCGGAGGGTTGATGAGACTGTGCCTTCTGTTCAACCATCCGTCCCTGTTTCGCAGCATTGCTTTCACCAGTTGAACCACTTGCACAGATATTGTTGTTTCCCACACCTTGGCAAACTTCGCCAGATAATGAGAATGCGGTGGAGGTGGAGGTTTATCTAAATTCCACCAACTAGCCCGACGCCTCGTTTTAACTGCGATTCGAGTCCAATGTTGTCTAATCTACTAATCAACGAGTTTATTCAACGATTGGCATTTTATGGCTCATCAAGTATTATTTAGTATTTAGAACTGAAACTCGAAACTCAGCATGTGAAATCAACTTAGTATCTCAACCCACCAACTCAACATAAAAACTAAACTCACATCTCTATTCAAATCCTACTTAACTAAAAAACTCAACTCGTCAACTTAAGCCACAAACTCAACTTGAAAATTCTTCTCACAAACTCAAACTACAACGTGAACTCATAAATTGAAATCACAAACTCAACCAACAAACTGAACTTACACACTCGACTCAAAAACTCAACTCACAAGCTCAACCCACAAACTGAAAATCACACACTCAACCAACAATCTGAAGTTACACGCTGGACTCAAAAACTTGAGTCACAAACGTGACTCTAAACCCCACCCGCAAACTCAACCCTCAAATCAAACTCATAAGCTTAACCCAAGAACTCAACCACAAACTGAGTTCACAAACTCAAGTCACAAACTTAACCAGAAATCTCAACACATGCTCACCTCATAAGCTCAGCTCGCAAACTCATTCATCATATCAAACTCAACTTTCAAACTCAATTCGCAAACCCAACTCACAAACTGATTGATCAAACCGAACTCGCGAACTCAACTCGCAAACTTAACTCTCAAGCTCAACTCATATACCTACTCCACTCACAAAGAAAAATCTCAAACTCAGATCGCAAACTCAATCAACTAGCGTACCTACTCGACTTCAACACGAACTGATTATCAATCTCAACTCGCGAACTCAAATCGCCAACTCAACTCACCAACTTGATCTACAAAATCAACGCACAAACTCATCTCAACAGCTCAACTCTCAACTTACAAACTCTCACAACTGAGTTTGTAAGTTGAGTTTGTCGGTTGGGTTTGAGAATTGAATTCCGGGTTGAGTTTGTGAAATGATGAGTTTGCGGGTAATCATAGGATTGTTGAGTTTTAGATGAAAAAATTTTTTAGAGGATTTTTTTATTCGAGCAAAACTGTCCAATGTCCACAAGAGGAAACGGAGAGAAGTAAATTAACGGTCGAGGGAAAAGCCTTTCCGTAGCATAAAAAGAAGGGTAAAAGAAACCTAAGAGCATTTTACGAGGGCGGGGGAGGTTTCCGCCGGAGGCTGCTAGGCGGGAGTTAGAAGGTAAGGTGTCACTAAGAGCCTAAGACCAAAGCCCCTTTATGGGCCCCAGAACAGTTTTTAGTGTCATTAGTTTTAATGTCTATTACACACGGTACGTTAACTTTCGACAGTAAAGAAGGCTCGGCCCAGCGTAGGTACTACAGCTACAGGCTCCCTTGAGCTTTAACAGCTCACCTTGGCCGCACCGCCTCACCGGACTTTGTAGAATGTTCAAAGCAAACGTCTATTCTTTGAAACATCAGAGGTTGAGATTCATCAAAGCCGGCTGTAGTGGTTAAGAGCGTAAAGTCCTCGAACCGCCGATAACCACCGTTTTATTGATTGAGACGATTTTTTCCGTTTTTAATTCCATATTTACAGAGTAAATTTACTCCATTTATGGAAGTATTGGAATCGTCTTAAAAACGAAAATTGGAACAAAGCTTCAGAAAAAACGTTTACTTATACACATTTACTCAGAATCACTTCCCGAACTCTCCGTCTGTGGTCGTTTACAAAAATAGCCATTGTTCCCTCAAATCTCAACCTTTTTTCAAATTTCTTGGATTGAAATGTTTGTCTCGGCAATACCTAACACCCTGTTTAACCGAAATTTGAATTACTCACAGTATTTCCGATATATTTGCATTTTTAATGTTTTCGATCGAGCGGCTCCTTATGCCTAGGAAGTGTTGTGAATACGGCCCTTAGTGTTTTCTATTTTAATTTTTTCCGGCCACAAAAATGAACCGATTTGATCGTTCTTGGTCTTGAAATATTTGTTTTATCTAGCAGAATATGTAGATATTTTTTATTTTCCGATAATGTGGCGTATTTTTATTTTGGGCGAATTTTAAAATTTAAATTGTGACTTTTTTTATATTTTTGACCTAAACACCCAGGCAAAATATGATCAAACTATGATTTATCACTTTTGTCCTGTTGCTTTGGGTCTATTACATGTATCACAATATTATGTTTCAAAATATGGAAGTATTGTGTGTTATCTACGCACAACTGGTTTAGTTTTCAGTCATCAATGCGCCGCCCGCTGTATATCCCAAGATTTTAGCCATTCGAACCCGCATACCTATCCTCTTCAGTTTTCCGGTTATAATATATTATAATAAGGTTCTAATAAGATATTATCTTTTCCGCGTTGCCATACCAAATCTTCAACGTTTGACGACAGTTTATACTGTGCAGCCCCAAAAAACGTATGGCATTTTTGCAAATGCCTTATCAGTGCAGCCGCTGCAGTGGTGTGTCATGCAAAATGCTCAAGCATACCAATGGGTTCGAATTCCAGCCATTGCGATCTTAGGTATTAATTCAACTTCATAATACAAGTGGATAAGATGCGATGAACATGCAGCCTGTCTGGTCCCACTGGTATTCGCGTCGAGTTGCAATGTATTTCTCTCGCTTTCGTGATGTATGCATGGGCACGGCTAGGCTGTCTCGGGGGACTTTTGAATTACTCGCATTTCCCTTTGGCTCCTAGATACGGATCAAGGATAGCAGAGCTCCTTTTTCTCTTTCATTCCCTAACCCCCCCACCTGTTTTTCGATTTATTTCTATCCCTCCATCACCCTATTGGCTTCGGCTTTAGCTGAGGCTCTCGCATTTGTTCCACCATCGATTTTGAGTGGAGTAGATTTCTTCGGGTTGATAAGGGAATCTTGTACTTTGGATCTCGCAGGCTTCCGACAGACCAAGCTCGAAAAGGCCTTTTATTTATCACTAACGATGTTTGTTTTTGTTTCCTCTGTTTCACGGCGGTGATCTGTCCAGTCCAAAATTTTGTTCCAACTCCTCCATGTTGGCAGTACCTACAGTCTCAATTTTTTTCAAACAAAATCACCCATTATAATGGGTTATAAGACCATAAATGGTCTTATTTTTGGCCATACTGGATTTCCGGCTTTCTGTGTTGGGAAGTAGGATATTTACATTGATGTTCCAACAAGTGTAGATTTCATCGTTTTCTACCACCAGTCTGAATGTTACGTTGCTCCTCCATTAAAGCGTAGGAGCTCATCAACGCTTCTCCATTTCTTTCCTGCTCCTCTCAGGCACAAGGAAGACGCCCTGATAATTCCAAAGTCCATCCTGGCACGTAACCTTCCGTCGATTGCATTTTGATGCCTGTCCCGCTTTTCACACAATCTACCAGCTAGGAATTTGACAAACGCCATCATCTGAGGAGCAAATAGGGCATCTATCGACGAAGCTAGTTGTATGAACGATTCATGTCGATGGTCACAGGCGGATTGATATCAAATGAAATTAGATAATGTGAAGATATTAGATACCTATTATATTAGAAATTCGATACCTATTAGATGAAATTTTCATCTTCGACTGAGGACAATATCAGTATACCCACTCAATCGCTTCCTTCTATTCAATCAATTAGTTAACTGAATTGTACTCATCTACAACAAAAATTGTAATTGTGGCAGTTTGATGAGTAAAGATACTTATCTCCTCACAATTCTGTTGATATTGCTCTTTTCACGATCCAAGTTTTGCAGCAGTAAAACAAATTATTGTTCGGGGGGTGAAATTCTCTGAAAATAAGGGACGATATCGAGCAGAGCGAGAGTGCAAACGCCTTGTTAACCAGCACTCGTTTGATGAGAGGGTCAACCCTCGGCCGCCCTAATATTGGTCAATATACTTGACACTACCTCCATTTTCGGGTTTTATGATCATGGCCCCAGTTGATAAGCCTCGCAGTTCGTGCTTTTCTCGACCTCTCGGAGATCTCGTTGGCCCCGGACACAATTCTCTTTTCTGTTTATTAGAAAACTGCCAAGTCACTTAAATAGTTGATAGCCTAGAAGGATCGAGCGTAAATTGGGAGCAAATAAATTTACTATGTCTAAAAATAAACTATGTGTCCATCTTCAGGGGTGTCGGAATTTCGCAATAAAATTCCAATTCAAGGTTGAATTATAAAAAC
This sequence comes from Nesidiocoris tenuis, assembly GCA_036186465.1. Taxonomy (NCBI): domain Eukaryota; kingdom Metazoa; phylum Arthropoda; class Insecta; order Hemiptera; family Miridae; genus Nesidiocoris; species Nesidiocoris tenuis. Next base: position 40,487,982 of record AP028909.1, read on the forward strand.
TCAAAATAATCCAGATCTAGGTATTATTCTGCCACAAAATTAATTCGATTTGTAAACCAGTGGTGGGCTGTATCACTCAATACTTCCGTATTTTGGTAGGTAAAATTTCAAATCATTCTAACCATTTTATTTTGGCTATTATTTAATTTGAAGGTAAAAAAGGATCACTGACTCAAGCCCACACTGAACAACAAAAAGAGAGGCTGTTGGGTTTTTCCACCTCCTCTCGAAGTTCCCTGCACATTTTGTTTTTGCTCTGAAATGGTTTTCTGTCAAGGTTATGGAATATGTTTGTGATGAAAATGAAAATCAAATTCTATTGTACGAATCCATGCTGGAAACAACAAATAATGATAGCATTATAAGTAATTATAGTGTTATTATAGATATTAGTTATTATAGCGATATTAAGTTATTCTGTCCCAGTCACAGTCACTGCTTAGATACCTGAGTAATAAGAACTAATGAGTAGGTTATAATAGGCAATGCAGAGTGTAACTATGATACCTCAGACCAACCAGGATGATCTTGGCCGGTCTATGAGATGGGATCATAATTCGTTTACATTCCATGTCCGAAGTAACTTGGTCTTCTTCATGAGATTACGGGCTGATATTGGTGCATCGATAGGGTTAATACGCGATCTATTACTCTAATACTCAGGTGGGATCCTATCCAATCAATTTCCCCTTGTACAGACCGTAATAATGAATTTAACAAACAATCGACCGGGTTAAATGGGGTGGGGGTGGTATTTTCTTGCTCGATTGTCTTAGACCGGAACGTTTTATGGGTAACCCCCTGGCGGACATGAAATGTGGTCTAGCATTGGATTAATACATTTTGGTACATTATTTTTAGAATTAATGTACCTACCAATGTAATCGGTCGGGAAAATTTTATTTGAAACACACCCTTAAACTTTTTTTTCTGGTGTATCTTTTATATATTGGTAGCAACTGGGGTGGAGACTAAAGACTCTGGACTAAAGACTGGAAACTCTTTCACTTAAGGCGGGATTCACACTGCACGCGATTTTGTGAAACCACCCTAAGATTTTGGCTCCTTTCCAATAAAATGCAAACCAAAAGTGCCTCAAAAATGACTTGAAAAAATAAAGTGATGAAAATGGCTGTGAAGAGCGGTTTGTGATGATTATGAGTAACTTGTACTCGACATGTTCAGTCGACATGTTCAGTCGACATGCCAAACATACCTTCTGAAAAAAATCGACATTTTCATTGATATTATTTTTTATTATTACCTACTCCATTAATTCGTGAGGCTATATCTGTTTATATCAGACAGCTCCATTTCTGATTCGTATATCAACATGACATGAAGGTATCTATTTCCATAAATCGAACGTTCTGTTTCAATGAATCTTCACCTCGTAGAGAAGGTTTAATTTTTTCTAGCCGGAATTTCCGTTCATTTCATTATAAACTTTTAATTGCTTCACCATTAGCAAGGGATTTATTTCGAAATGCCCTTCCTTCTTTTCGTGATCCCTGAGAATTTTCCCATAGCTCCCTCAACGGCCCCCGACCAATAAGTTTTCGTCCTAAGTCTGAGTCTCGCTTCAAGTTTGGACTGCTATTGACACTTAATTAAATTGTGACGAGAAAGAATGCCTTAAGATTCTGGAAAGTTGTCCGCAGAATAATATCAAGTTCATGATTGGATCAAAAACTTCATAATAATAGGGAGTCAAAAACTCGTGTAGCCTATCGTCAAACGTTGATTTTTTGGGCGAATGCATTTCAAACGCGACGACACCTGAATTTTTGGTCTAGGTATGATTGGTGGCTTAAGCATGCGACTCTCTGAGAGTAACGGGATCAAAGGAACTCTTCAAGATGAACATTGGCTGAACATATCTTCGCTTGAGCGGCAACATGCTATAACTCAGTTTTCCCAACTTCACAGGAGACTCAAAAAACTGTTTCGATTGCTAGCTGTTAGAGATGAATGGACATGGCGACGTGGCTTGGAAACGCCAATAAATGTATTGAATTCAACCCCGACGCCACCTCGACCAATCACAGCAATGCATTCCCTTAACCCCATGTTTGCATAATTTGGGACAAAAATTGCTACAAAAATTGTAGGCTTCTGTTTTTTCGCAATTCTGACTACGGACATGGATCCACAGCATCGTTTTACCCTATGAATAAAGTTTAACTCAATTTAGCCAAAAATTGAGTTATAGGATGTTGCCGCTTAAGCATTATAACCATACACATTATTTTACAAATTCAGATTTCAAATAAATTCAATGCGCACCATCGTATGACACAACCCGCAACGCAGAAGTGCGCGGTTGGATTTCATTCCGGTCTTCATCAAGGCTCACCGCTTTGCGGTGTTTGGGTGTTGGGAGCATTGAAAAGCGGAGAGGGTAGTTCAAGCCTGGTTTCTCATGATTTCCACTAACGAAAATATGCTGTGAGTTCCATTAATAATTTTCATTTTAAGACTCCCCTGTTATAACGTATGTACGCATAATAATGAATAAAGACCTTCTCTCAATTGGTTGCAGTTTTTTACTCTAAAATATCGATCCTTAGATATCGATACCTAAATATCGAATATAAAAGGGAAAAAGTCGGATATTTCGATAATATCGACATCGATTTCCCTCTCTACCTACATCCTGATTCAATGCTTTAAATCAAACATCTCTTGAAATCCAGGGTTATGGGCATGAACGATTTGACTTTTCGACAAGAATAGCTTCTTCTCTGTGATTTGCATGCCGAACTCTAGAACAGACTCTTTGGCACCGACCTATATGCCATACTTTAGATGCTTGCTTTTGACAAACTGCTTGGTTTTATTAAAAACTCTCCCAACAAGTTGGGCACGATTCCCTCGCTTTTCAATTATCTTCGGGCTTCGGGAGGTGGCAAGTACTTTCAGGAGGGGATGAAAAAAGAAACCCACCCTCAATGTAACCCCCAGCTTTACGGGGAGAAATAGAAATATGCAAAGTTCCCTTGTATCGAAGTGAAATTTATGAGTGTACTACTTGTTGTCGAACAGTCGAATGAATATTACAGATGCATTAAGTCCGGTGTTTGGGCCAATCGATTTTTCAACTTCAGCGATTTTATTACGTATAGGTAACCTTCAAATGTTTGTGTACAAAAAATATGTATCCACCGAATGAAGACCATTAGGCAGAAGGATTTATTAGCCAGGCCAACTTGCAGCCTGAAAACGTTAGGCACAAGTGATGAATGAAGAATTATCGAGATTCTGATAAATAATTGGAGAGCGTTGGTACAAGTAACATAGCGTCGTCTGAGGCGCAGCATGGCACATCTAACATTTGGCAAATTTTCAGGAAAAAGGAAAAATCAATTATTTTCGAATGCATTAACATAGGTATCCAAGCGTATCTAAGGGATATTTCAGTGGGTTCCACGACGAATTTAGCGAATCTGAAACCGAGCAGTGATGTGGCACAGAGAGTAAACATGATTTTCTGTTTTACCTAAAAACTGCCAAATTGTTAGATGTGCCATGCTGCGCCTCAGACGACGATAGGTACCTCATGCACCTACACCTCATTCTCGATCTTATCAGATTATGGAGGGAGCTTCGAAGTGCCAGAATGATTTAGACGGTAACATAAATTGCCGTTGGTAATGCACGGTTATAACGCAGCACCTTTTAAGGATAAACAAGTTGCGGTCAGCACGTATTAAGAACGGCAGCTCCCTATCGGCTCAGCATATCGCAATTTGGTCGTTTTGGTCAGCAAGAACAAACACTTTACACTTTACTGGCTCTTTCTCGCGGAATCTGATAAAATCCCGTCCAGCCAACTTCGACGGAATGAGCCACCTCTCTTCGTCTGACAGGCTCCAAAACGGTCGGGATGCGACAAAAAGAGGACCCTCCCCTGGCTCTCCAAGTGTGTTGAAACAAGGGAATGGACGCGGTTGCTGGCAGAGTGCATAATTTATAGCGTATTGTCGGATGGCGAAAGGGCGGTGGGAGGGAAAGCGAAAAAAGGAAAAGCCAACCGAGAAACAAGACCCAGCTCATGGTGCAGGATTCTTGTCGAAGTTCAATTTCGCTTTTACACAATTCTTCGAAACCAGTGGTGCGTAGATAACACACAATACTTCCATATTTTGAAACGTAAAATTGTGACACAATTTGATCATATTTTGACTGCTTTTCAGGGTGTTTAGGCCAAAAATATCAAAAAATTCACTATTAAAATTTTAAAATTCGCCCAAAATAAAAATACAATACATTTTTGGAATATAAAAAATATCCACATATTCTGCAAGGTAAAACAAAGATTTTGAGACCAAGAACGCTCAAATCGGTCTATTTTTGTGGCCGGAAAAAAATAAAATAGAAAACACTAAAAATGCAAATATATCGGAAGTACTGTGCGTAATCCGAATTCCGATTAAACAGGGTGTTAGGTCTTGCCGAGACAAACATTTCAGTTCAAGAAAATTGAAAAAAGGTTGAGAAATGAGGGAGTTATCGCCATTTTTGTAAATGACCACAGACGGACAGACGGACACACGGACACACGGACAGACGGACACACGGACACACAGACACACGGACACACGGACACACAGACACTTGTTCAGGAAGTGATTCTGAGTAAATGTGTATAAGAAAAAGTTTTTTCTGAAGCTCCGTTCCGATTCTCGTTTTTAGGACGATCACAATACTTCCATTTACTCTGTAAATATGGAAGTAAAATCACAAATACGCAATATTGATAGCTTCCCAATATGGGCTATTACCGTTGAAGCAAATGACCGATATCATGAGGGCCGGTAAGTCGTTTTGCGCGGGAACACAATTTCAAACTTTTTTCAAGTTGTGTTTCAAGTACCTACTGGCTAAACATAGTGTTCGTGGCTTGTTGCCAGTTGTTGATTGAACTGTAATCGACGAAGTCAGTTTTAATCAGAATATTTTAAAATTGGTTTGGAGAATTGTTAATATTGTGGGGAAAATTAGGTGTTTGGTATTAGGATTTTCAAATTGGTTTGCAAAGTTCTCAAATTGGTTTAGATGGCCCTCAAATTGGTTTGGCGAATTCTCGATTTAGGTGAAAAAATTCTCAAATTTATTGAAATACTCAATTTGGTGTTGAAAAATGTGACTTGGAAATGCGACCTACATGTACGAGCTTGTCATCTTCTTCTTTCGCCAAATTCTCAAATTGGTTGGAAAAATTCGCCATTTTGTTCTGAAAATCGTCGAATTGGACTGAGAAATCCTTGAGTTGGTCCTTGATAAATTTCGAATGGGTGTGACGAATTCTCAAACTGAGCAGGCGCCAACGTAGTTTGTGAAATTCTACCTTTGGTTTGGAAAATTGTCAATGCGACAAGAAAATGCTGTTATCTGGGACTCCTGTTTTCATACAAACTGGGTAATGTTTTCTGAACATTTCCGTATACCCTCATCAAAAATTATGTACATAGTTGTACTTGTTGCGCAACCCAGATATTACAGAATAACTATGGCTAAACTCATACGCGTTCCTTATTATGGGACGCTTTTTGTCTTCAGGTCGACATCCTCAACTTTGGACCCTATTTGAGACTATACTCTATCAGTAATGATAATATGTCCTGGTTGATAGCTGGTTGAACCGAATCCGTTTGCTCAATTTCCATGAAGCCCAACTTCAGTCAGTGGAATCCAAGGGGAGGAGCCCAATAAGCCCGGAGGCCGGTGGTGCTCTTCATTATGGCCTACTCGATTATCAAATTCTGGCGAGTCAATTGCCGAGGTCCGGTACGTGTGAAACTGACGTTCAACGTCCGTCGACTTTAACGTGACCGTAGCGTTTGACCCTAATCAGACTCTCTTAACCCCGGACAATATTCTTTCATCACGCCTGCGAGGACGGCCGGCAGTTCAAATGAGTCTAACGTGCCTACCCTGTTTTCCTTGTTCGCCCACTCACAACTCTCGCATGATTTCATCGCTAGTGAGTTCCCTTTAATTGCTATCAGTAAAACTATCAAATCAACGAACGGTGGCCTTGGTTAGTTAAACTTAATCCAATTAAGCACCACCTACTGCTTAAAATGGGCAAAACGAAGAAATCAGGTAGGTATAGATATAGGTACGTAGACGGTAGGTAGTATTAAATAGCATTAAATATTAATATACCCAGTAGAAAATATTATCTTCCTTAATTTTGGTTTATTATTCCATAACCATTGTTATCGCCCAAGAAACAATTTTTTCAGCCTACCCTGAAATTTTCATGGTTAACGTTTCAATGGGCGTAAAATTCGAATCTGCAATTAATTTACAAAAATGACCATAGCTCCCTCAATTCTCAACCTTTCTTCAAATTTCTTGAACTGAAATGTTTGCCTCGGCATGGCCTAACACCCTGTTTAATCGGAATTTGAATAACTCACAGTACTTCCGATATATTGGCATGTTCAGTGTTTTCTATTTCATTTTTTCCGGCTACAAAAAATGAACCGATTTGAGCGTTCTTGGTCTTAAAATCTTTGTTTTACCTTGCAGAATATGTGGATATGTTTTACATTCCTACAACTTGTCGTATTTTCATTTTAGGAGAGTTTTAAAATTGGCATAGTGAGTTTTTTGATATTTTTGACCTGAACACCCTCAAAAGCAGTCAAAATATGATCAAATCATGTTACACTTTTACGTTTCAAAATATGGAATTATTGTGTGTTATCTAAACACCACTGGTTTTGTGTTATGCATGCTAGGTATACACATAATTATTATCATGTCATGAGCAAAAATGATTTTTTCTCATGATGACTGCAAGCAAGGAAATTTCCTCGCTTTCCATTAATGCGAAGTGAATGGTCGAACGAGCTAAAGAGAAAAGTAGAAATTGCAAGGTGAGGTATTATATAGTAGAGAGAACCTTGAAAGGTCCAACAGCGGAAAAACATTTTCTTTTGAGCCGTCGAGGAATTACCGTTATGCGGGAAACGAGGCGGCAGGTCACCCGGCGGAAGGCAAGGGGGAAAACGCCGTAACTCGACGGGCGGTCCGCTGCCGGCCCTAATACAAACGGTAAAGGCCTCGGCATATGCACGCCGTGGGGCCAACCCAAGGGGCGCGGGGGCGGCTACCGGGTAAATGGCTAAGCTCCTCAAAGAAGGCCGAAGGAGATGGCATCTTTACGGGTAAAAGTCATTTCCTTCTCTTCTGAGACCAAACAACGAGAACTGGAGGGTGACGCTGATGGGCTTTCGGGGGCGGGGGATGGGGCCCATAACACGAACACGCACACGGCCATTGTTTCCTCTCTGACCCGACGAAGAATCTTGTCGACCTTCCCGTAGGGAAATGGTCGAGCCTTTCCTTTGCCGGGAAAATAAGTTAGCATTCGGACGGCATTGGCGATGCAGCAGTCACGTCGAACTTGGCATACAAATGTTTACAATCGCTCTTTCTGATCGAGCAAGTAGCGAAGTCGAATATTATTTTCATCTTTGGTTTTGGTTTATTATTCAATAATAAATCTATATGCATTCTTCCAAGAATCCAAAATTTGATGTTTTACGTTTCAAAGTACATAGGTACTCGTAGATTCAAAAACGCTGCCATTGAATAATAATTCAAAACAAATCAAAATGTTGGTATACAAATTTTTACAAATTTATTCCTCATTGATAGAATTTAACGCATCTTTCTTGCCTCTCATTCACTTCACACTATCTCATTTACCCGTTTCTGTCCGTATCATGAATTATGCCGGATAAAACCGTTCTTTCCCTTCGAAATTTCCAACATGGATAAGGTAAGAAAGGACTCCCGCAATTTCTTTCTTTAAAAGTCACGACCCCGTTATTAAACTTTGAACGGGGAGAAAATAACTATTCTCAGCCCATCCAATTCCCTCATCCCCCGGCTCGAATTGCCATCTAAACCTTCAGGGCAACCGAACGTTTTCTGTTTCACCTTCGCTGATCGTTCAGCTTTTCAGTGACCCGGTCCCCTTACATCCGATCGAACTAAGCCAAATTTATTGCTTGATTTTGTTCCTAGGGGTGACAGGAGCCACTCGCCTCTAAATGTAGCGGAAAATTAAACCCGAGGTGAGGCGTAATGGTAGCTAATCTTGACACTACGGATGCAAAACGTTGGGGGTGGCTTCCTCTTTTACAGTCCCAGTGTAGGTAACTTTCTGCTATAGGTAGGTATACCTAGCAAAACATTTTAAAATTGTCGTCGTGTGCTTCTGATATTTTTGATGACAGTAGCCTTCAAATATGTCAAAATAAAAATAATTCGGTTCAAAATTTTACCATATCAGAAAATGGACTGTTATCTACGCAACACTGGTTAATTTCATTTTCTCTGGTTGATTTACCTTTCCAAATAAGTGGATATTTTTTTTATTTTCTAGTAAATTGGCATATTTTGATTTCAGATGGGTTTGAAAACTTGCATGGCGAGTTTTTGGAAATTTTCGAGCCGTATAGCTTCCACAGCCTCTGAAAGGAAGACAATCTTAAGGGTGAACACCCTGTATCGTAAACAAAAGCCTGAGAGATACTCCTATCACATAGATGAGTCATCAAACAATTCCATGTCATTTGAGAGAATCCAAAGTTCAGTGGACCATGGTCCATTCAGAGATTTTAGTAAGCGAGATTCATCCATCAAGGACGAGTCGTTAGTTTGTATGCCATAAAGAAACCATAAAAAGACCGAGCCTTTCGTTCTTTCAACACATACTCACCCATTTGCGACCCGTTTGCTCCGTTGACGTCACTATTTATGTTAAGCTGGGGGGAGCCACGCTTCTGTATCTCTGGATCTACAACAGTTTCACATCATTATTTTGTCACTGTTATGTATTATGAGGGGTTTGAATTTTTACTTCATATTTACAGAGTTAATGAAACTATTGTAATCGTCCTAAAACCGACAATCAGATCAGAGCTTCAGAAAAAAAATCACTTCCTGAGGTGTTCGTCTGTGATCATTTGCAAAAATGGCCATAGAACAATTCTTAACCTTTTTTCGAATTTCTTAAACTAGGATGTTCGGACTTTGAATTACTCACAATTGGTACTTCCGATAGATTTGCATTTTTCATCAGTTTTCTATTTGTTTTTTTTTCTGGCCACAAAAATGAACCGATTTGAGCGTTGTTGGTATTGAAATCTTTGTTATGCATTGCAGGATACGCGGATATTGTTAATATTCCGATAGCCCAACGTGTTTTGATATTAGGCGAGTTTTAAAATTTAGACAGCCCGTTTCTTACAATTTTCTCAGAAACAGCCTCAAAAGTAGTCTAAAAATATAATCAAATTGTGCCAAAATTGGGGTAGGTATTGTGTGTTATCTCCACATCACTGGTAGAGGAAGCCAAGCGTTACTGACCTATAGAGCAAATACCTATATCAATAAATTGAGAGCTTAGAAGAAAAGTCCTGATTCTCATACCAAGGATACCTTGAATAATATTTGAGGGCAAAAACCGCATAGGTAAAAAAACCACAATTTTTTTATTTTATTCTATTTTTTTGTAAAACTCATATGTCACAGCACCTTCTAGCATACTAAACGGTTGGTTCTGTGCGGAAGTTTTGCTCATGATACCAAACTATCGTTATGGTATCAAAAAATCAAATATGATTGAACTGGCTTCGTGGGATGTGCAAAAAATTTTTGCAATCATTTAATCATTTAATGATAAGTGCAAGGCTCTGCCCCATCTACCCTACATCACTTATGATGGAGCATAAATATTGCCGCAATATAGCCGGTTTCAATACCTTGTCCTGCAAAGCAGTAACCGTTATAACGCGTTTCTGGCCGCTGGCGATTGTCAGCCTAAATGACGCATCGCACTTCCCCCGAAACAAGTCTTCCATTCTCAGGACACGCAGGATGCGCCCCAACCAAATCCGCACGCTTCACGGCCGATCCGCATCTTTCATCGTCGGATCCTTTCATCCGTAGGTTGTTATGGATTTCTCTTTCTATCCACCCCATCGAAGGGTTTCGCCTTGACGGAAATTCGGCCCTCCCCCTCCATTGTCGGCTACAGCTTCCAAATTGCACCGAGTTCGGATATGGCTTTCTCCAGCAGGACATTTGTAAGCAACTTTTATTGCCGCCGGGGAAAAATATTCCCGTTTTATTGCAGTGTCGAACTCGTAAAATTGTAATTCTACTCTCTTCAGCCGTAGTTCTCTTTTGGTAAGGAGGGCCACTTTGAATGCAAGGAGCCCCGAATGAAAGTGTAGTTCTCTTCTTTTAATAACCCCAGGCAATGGCTGTTCGTAAAATATTTTTATTGTTTTCTCAAGAACGAGGTTTGTAGTTTCCGAGTTCTTGACAAATTTTATCACATCAGCCGTGTCCTGGTTCGAGATTGTATACGCCCGACATTACTGACTCTGCATACAAAGTAACAACGCTGTTCAATAAAACAAAAATAATGCTCCACTAAGCTACTAAAATCGCCGTTCATTTAAGACATGATAATATAGGTAGCTGCGAAACATCTTTCAAAAGAAAATCTGAAGAAAACTACCATTCTCGTATCACCAAATTCACTGAATGTGCTTGATAGTAGTACCGAATTACATTCACCGATTTCAGTGGATCTTGGCGAATCTCTCAGAGAGGTTCACAGGTAAGCCTAGTGGCTAGGGCGACTGACTCTAGCTACTGGCTATACTCATTAGTTATGGGTTCCATTCCCACAGGTGCGACAGAAAACATTTGACCCACTGCCTCTCTTGATTCATGTCATCCCTGGTGGTCGGGGTTCCTGGAAATTATCTGAATTTGATGCCTAAACCCACGGATTGTGATGAACTATAAATTATATCGTAAATGGTACGATTTATGCCAACAATAAATGGTTGAGAAATATATTTTGAGATGAGAAGACGGTTTTTCTTCCTGGTCAGTTCTGTATCACTATTTTTGTCGAATAGTTGGTCACTAAACCACGAGGGTCAAAATTCTGAATTCTTGATTTTGATATAGGTGTTTCCTGGACATCTTACCATATATGGTAATATTTGATGAATAAACTGAATTTATGAACCCACCCTTATACATATCCTGTGCAGAGGCCCAGGTTCAGTTTCAAAAATCTATAGATTGCAGGGCCTCTGCACAGGATATGTATAAAGGTGGGTTCATAAATTCAGTTTATTCATCGAAAATCCATTATTCTCCGGATGTAGTTTCAAGAAAAATTTCACTCGGAGCGTTCATAAATATTCGATGAATAAATTGAATCGATGAAACTACCCTTAGGAAAATTGCTGATTACCTAATTCGCCACTTTTAAATTCAAAAATTCAAGACCAATTTTCGGAAACCATTTCCAATACACGTAATAGGCATTCAATTTCCAAAATTAAGTTAAATCCATAATTTCTTGGCTCTAGCTTTTTTTAACAACTGGCTATGGGTACTATACTGACGCAAGCAGGCAAACAAAATCATGATAGGTACCTCCTTCGCAATCTCAGATATTGGGAGATAGTCTCATCGCTATTAGGGGCTTAAGGCGTGATAAGATCCCTATCTTCGAGGACCTATATCGGTTTTAGGTGTTCGTGTCGCCATCGATGTTTGTGAAAATTGGCTAGGGGTGCTCCTTGGGAGGTAATGGCATCATCTGCCGAGTAGCTTCCATTTGATTACCGATGAGGGAACTTCCGAACGAAAGGAAAATAAAGGGGTTCTGAAATGCTCTCCTGCGACACCAATATTGTAAGATGAGTGGAATCTATTTATAAAGCCATTTTGTTCAAAGATCAATAGATTCATGTCAGATGGAAAAACCTCAGTCGATTTTAGCTAAGAAAAAGAGCGTCAGTCCAACCACAAAAGTCGAATTTCTTTTATTTGTAATGCATAACATTTGTCGAGGCATATCAATGTGTCTGTCGCAAAAATACTTCATTTTATTGTGATTCTTATCCGAAACTAAATTATTCTAGACACCCAAAACATTCTTGCGATACCTACCTACGCAAATCGCCACTATCATAGACAGCATATTTTGTCATTACTTCCTAACTGGTAAGCTGAGCTCACCGAATTCTCGGCCGGTTGATAATGATCTGGAATTCGGCCTAATGCCAGAAAACGGGCTGGCGGTGGGTAAAAGCCGTCCAAAAGGAAATATATCAACTGGAACGCTGTAGGACCCCTAACTCGATTCATAAATAGAACATATTTTTAGATCAATGAAAACAGCTGCGGGTCAACGCACTAGCGAAATATTTCTATAAGATGAATGGATAGAAGAACCTCCATGCCTACCGTTTTCGTCTTTATAAAAACGGGCTGACCCCCGTGGAAAAATCCCATGAGATTATAATTATTATTAAATTATAATAATTGTTAGACGGCTGCTGGCAGTACCGTATACTTAGTGCTAGTAGGTACGTATTGGAAATGGCCCAAGATTTTGGTATTTTTACGTCCCTTTACTTCCATATTTACGAAGGAAATGGAAATATTGTAACCGTCCTAAATGTAAAATATTAGAAAAAGATGTAAAATTTTTATTTTTTCTTAAAAGTTGTCAAAATTTGACAAAATTTAAAATTTAATGTTAGATGTGCCATGCTGGTTCTTAAGCGACAATTTTCATAATATTATAAGCGTTTATGGCAATATCGCCGACGCGTATTGGGCAGCGATTGGTTTCATCTCATGAAGCACAATCCTTCCCTCAGCATAACAGTAGGTGCTCTCCCACTGGGCCGAATGAAGGGGCAGACAATTAGAGCAGTGTCTCGAAAAAAGTAATAGGAAACATAGGATGGCTCCAGGGGTCCTTAAGAAGCTTCTCAATCTCAACCGATCGTTCTATTCCTTTCCCCTTTATACAACATAACTACTAATGGCATATAGCTCGCTACATTGGTTTTATTTAGGATTCGCCCTCTTCCTGACCCTCTTCATTTATCAGATTCAGTCGGCAAAATATTCACTCCCGATTCACCCTCATCGTCTTCTTTTCCATGGAACATTAAGGACGCAGTAGTCGTCGGATATATTGGTTTGTAAAGGAAACCATAGTGAACATCCTGCAAGGGAGAGAATGGAAACATTTTTCTCCTACCCGTAACTGAATTATCGCAACGATTCGGAATCAAGCAGAGAGGTCAGAGTCGCAAAGATAAGGGCTGACGATGCCAAGTCATAAATTTCTGTTGATGGTTCGGTTTGGCAGCCGAGCGATGGAGCGTTGTGCATCGAAGGGAGCGCTTGCAGGAAAAGTTCTGGAACGGGGGTGCAAGGAGAGGCCGCTGTAACTTGGGTTCTATACTAGATTATGCTCTCAGAACACTTAACGACGGGTGCCGTGAAATACGGCGTGAGGCCCATGACGTGACTTGCTCGTTTCGCATTTGACAAAAATTCCATGATGGATTCGACGGTCTTGGTCAAGTGCGAATGAACAGGGCGTATTCCATTTTTCACTGAACCTGAATTGGTACAGGACGTCCTGGATCAGAAAAAATCATCATTGATTTCCATTTTGATCAAACAATTTCGGAAAGCTACTTTCTAATTCCAGTGCTTGTGCTTGATTTTCCCAGCCTAATTTCTAATTATCCAAGTTCTTGTGGAAAAGCCAACCACCATATCGACCAACGCAGAAATACTTAGGGTATACAATAATAATATGTAGGTAGTACCTATGTTGAATAAAATCCCGAAACGGGTTCCGGGCCATCTTCATCGCCCGCCGAATCCATGGCACATGAAGGAATTCCACTATCAACGCACCAGAATATTAGTTTTTTTAATCAAATTGAAATATTTTACACCATCAATTCGCGGTTAACCTAACACGTCCTACCCATCCTAACCAGTCCGAAAAAAAAAACCCACCGCCACCGTCCAATAAACAAAAAAATCCCGCGCCGAATTCGTGTCTTCCTCTTCTTCTTCCGTCTACCGTCTTCCGCCATCTCGAAGACATCTAACACAATGTCATGTAGATTGCAGCCAGTGCATTCGGAAACTGTCACCTCTGTACCTACCTCAATACAGGGAAAACTCGAACGGAGATCAACTCTTAAAGGTAATCAAAGATGAAACTAAACGAGGGATTTCAGGGTTGATGGTTTCATCATGGATATGCATAAACATTTCAGAGAAATAATTACCATGTGAATCAGAGGCCAACGGAAGGAGCGGCCACGAATTCGCGTTGAACAGGCGACCGCCCTTTGTTGATTTTTATGGAGATTCCCGGGAAAATTAAAATAGAGGTAAACGTCGAGGAATATTATTTTTTTGCTCGAAAGGAGTACAAAGAGTTCAACCAACCGGTTGGCTTTACACAAGCACAATAGCCAAGTGTGTCCGACTTGTGTGTTTGCTCACTGCAATGTTGCCTCGCCAAATTACGTGCTGATGGGACCATAGAGCACGGAAAGCAGAGATCAATTTAACACCGATTTCTCCAATTAAAACAACAAATCTTTGGCTCTCATACCGGCCGGTGTGTCAGTAATAGGTACCTATCTACCTAAGTAAATGTTCACTTATTAACCCAGTGTTGCCAACTCGTCGCCTTGCTTTCCCTCTGTCGAGCAACGAAAAAAAACCTCTGAATTCGACTAAAAACCTCTGACTTTCAAAACGTTATGTTCTTAACTCCTACTCAAAAATACGAATATGAAATGATCAAAGTCAACTTCGAGTTCAAACTCAACTTCGAGATCAAAGTCAACTTCGAAATCAAAGTCAACTTCGAGATCAAAGTCAACTTCGAAATCAAAATCAACTTCGAGATCAAAGTCAACTTCAAGATCAAAGTCAACTTCGAGTTCAAACTCAACTTCAAGATCAATGTCAATTTCGAGATCAAAGTCAACTTCGAAATCAAACTCAACTTCGAGTTCAAACTCAACTTCGAGATCAAAGTCAACTTCGAGATCAAAGTCAACTTTGAGATCAAAGTCAACTTCAAGATCAAAGTCAACTTCGAGTTCAAACTCAACTTTGAGATCAAAGTCAACTTCGAGATCAAAGTCAACTTCGAGTTCAAACTCAACTCCGAGATCAATGTCAACTTCGAGATCAAAGTCAACTTCGATATCAAAATCAACTTCGAGATCAAAGTCAACTTCGAGATCAAAGTCAACTTCGAGTTCAAACTCAACTTCGAGATCAATGTCAACTTCGAGATCAAAGTCAACTTCAAGATCAAAGTCAACTTCGAGATCAATGTCAACTTCGAGATCAAAGTCAACTTCTAGTCCAAACTCAACCTCGAGATCAAAGTCAACATCGAGTTCAAACTCAACTTCGAGATCAAAGTTAACTTCGAGTTGTTAGTTGTTGGTTGGTTCAACATTTTGTTAGTGGCTAGTGAGTTGTTGATTTATTATGTTTGCCCCAAATTTGATTAGGACTTATCCTTTAGTTTAGCCGGTCAATAGGGCTGAAAGCGAATTTCCTCAGGGTGTGGTTAGGTTGTTTTGCGAATTTTGAATTTTTATTGTGGATTTCTCTATCTCGGATTAAAGTTAAGAGGGACTATTATAGTGGCATTTGGCATTATAGGTAACTTTGTTTAAAAATACATAACATATTAATTATAATGCATGACAATATTAAATCCTCATAACTGTAATCCGAGATGGTGAAATCCACCATTATAGTTACGAATAAAATTTACGATTTATCCTTTTTAATGCTAAATTTCACTCATCCCGTTCGTCCTACCAATAGAAGATCTCAGGGGAATAACGGGCTCGAGTTTAGTTTCTTGAGAAATCCCCATTCTTCTCCTGAGGTCTTGAATCGGCACCTGAGTTGTGTCGCAGGAAGACTTTTAGTCTGGCTCAAACAGCAAATTCGAAAGAAAAAATCTTGGCGCATTACGAAGATTAAATCTGTCCCAAATTTTGAGACATGAGACTGAGAGTGGCGTGTCACCCCGCACCAAATGCTTAGGTGTTCTGAGCCTCGAAATGGATCCATTCTTGCGTGTAATAGCAATCCGTACATTATTCCAAACATCACCTAATTTTTTTTTTTTTAAATTCAATAACGGTTTATTTAAAAATGGTTGTGTGGATAGTGGGATAGTGTCATCATAGATCGAGCTTGCTTTCCTTCATCACCTAATGTTCCTCCGAATGAGCATCACTGGATTGCGCTGACGTGAGGTATTGGAATACATAATATGACGCGGGTAATTTATGCCGTGTAAATGAGATTAGGTTTGATTTGTAGGCACCGTATGACATTCCCGGCAGCATAACCAAAAACAAGAAAACGCGTTCTTCACGGTGTGTCGGTTCGACGATGCTCATGGGTTAACCATCGCATACAACCTCGACATAGAACAGTGTCAGCATATAGACGAATGATTATGTAAATAATGCCGGGTTCGGGGATGTGTATATATTAATGTATATTATATGAACCGCGAGAGGAATTCATTGTATAAAGCAAGATGGTTCAACCGAGGTGAAGTCAATAGGGCGCGTGGAAAAGGTTTTTCCCCGGCCGAAATCTTAGTTTCGCCTTCGTTTGACTTTCAGAGAGCAGAGAATGGTGGATTAATAAAATATCACGTTGGGGAAGTCCCGTTTGCTCTGGAGGTATCGGAAGGTGGCGGGAGGTGTTACGTACAAAGCGGCGAGGTAAGCGCCAGCCAGTGGAAGGTTTGTTGTTAATTCAAACCCTCCGCCTCCCCTACACATCTACACCCTCTTTTGCTGCATTCTTGCTTCTTTCTTCCTTGCCGCGGGCTTTCGCATTTCAGGAGCCTTGAAACATGAAAAATAATTTGAGTTCTTCGCCCTCTGGAGACATTTCTCGCTATTTTATAGATCTTGGCTGACGCAGGAACACCTTGCTCTTCTTGATTACTCTTTCCGAAACGAGACGTGAGTTTTCTGGAATTTTAGAACTTACAAACGGCACAATATATAAGAAGATTTACGTATTATTTCTCCAATCAAAAGATGATTATTAAGCATTTTATTCTTGGTTTCTTCCTTATATAAATACCACGGATATTTTCTATATTCCGATAACTGGAAGTATTTTTATTTCAGGCTGGTTTTAAAACTAGCATAGTAAGTTTTTACATATTTGACCGAAACAGCCTCAAAAATGGTCAAAATCAACGTATCAAAATATTCAAGTGTTATCTAAGCACAACTGGTTTAGGTTAGATTGTTGCATAAATATTTTGAAAACCAGACTGGTTAGGTACCTACCTGTATGGATTTAGTAGTACATCCAGGGCTCCACTGCAACACCCCATAACGTCATTTTGGCAACTTTTCAGGATAGGCAAAAAACCCGTTCTCAATGATTTGCTCCGCACCAAGGCAACGCTAACTCATGCTTTTTACGTCTCAAAATACCTCTGTTAACCATCTACTAACCTAGTTCAACACATCCGTCGTAAGATAAAAAGTCCAGCGGTACCAATAACTCAAAAACGTCAAAATTGACATTATGGGGATGTCATCTGCAATAGTTATGTGTCTTAAAATGTAATTCACCCTATACAAAAGACGACCGTCATCACGGCTTGTCAATAAAAAAGCACCAACCCTTATCTGCAGACAACCATCTAATGATTCCTTCCAATTACAACTGTTCTCGCCCAATCATAAGAATTGTCAAGAAACTGGTGGTTTTCACTGGCAACTGGCCGTTATTCCACACTCTAGTATTGTCCCTGCAATGCACCGCAGAAGGCCGAACTGGTTAAGGAATGAGCCGCTTCTAAAATGAAGGAGCAAGGCTTCGTTTTCAGTCGAAACTTGCTAATAGATTCCCTCGGAGCGGTACTTGCGGGAAGAAAACCAACAACCAGTTGACTATGTTGTGAAGCAAACACTTGAAACGTGTAAAAACCTCAGAGAAGAGGGACCTTGTCAGGAGGGTGTCAGAAGTGGTTCGGCGTAGGCGGATGTAGATGTGAAACCTCCGCGTGAGGGGGTGGCAGCAGCGCGGTGGTCCTCTTGTCTGAGATGCTCCTGTGTCTCCCTACACGCGTGACGTAGCCAATGTTTGAACAAGAGCTAACCTTTCCTTTTACCTCGGGGCAGCAACAGCAAGCAGCACACGTATACAAGTCTGGCTCCGGTCACTACAGGCACTCCGACCCACGATCTCGTCCTTTCGTATAATTAAAAAGAAAAATTAAGGGGGGCTCTTCCACGCTTTTTCTCATTCTGCCTCAGAGACACTTGACCCCTGTTGTTAAAAGGCCTGACTGAACACGGACGACTTCACTTGTTGAAAGGGACAAAGCGTTCTGTTTAACTAAGGACTCGCTCAAAACCGACGTGGTTTTGTCCCGCTGGTGATGGTCTAGTTTTCGAAGGGTGCTCAAAGGAACCTTCCAAACTCGAATTTGTGGCTTAGCAGGACGTGAAGAAGACCTTTGGTCGGAAGTTGGGATCATACGCAATAAATGGTTTTCCCTCCAACATCCTCTCTTTCAAGAGAATGTTTTTAGCCACGGACGTTTGTGAATCTCGATCTGTCATTCCAAGTTTTCTCTGCCACACCTAATAACCTGATATCTGGCCGAAGTTTTTACTTTTCGGTGAAAATAATGCCATGGGTCTATACCAATCCGATCGCATGGGCTGCTGTTGATGCTGATGATGATAAAGCTCGAACTTGAGGGATGATAGGAATAGCACAACACGATGCGCACGCTTCGTGTTCAGTTTCCATTAGGGGTATCAAGGTGGACACGTTCAATTGCACTGAAGCATGGACGAAAATCAGAATCTTTACCGACAACTCGTATAAAAGATTCGCAGTCGACGCTGAGTCATTACCTTTTCCTTTAAAAGGCATCTCCGTCTACAGAAGCTTCGTTAATCCTATTCCACCGGTCTCTTAATGAACCTTGAAGATCCCCGGGTTGTCCCTGTTTTCCTTTGTAGGTGTCTATCGTTCAATTCCCCCACCCCCTACCCTCCGATCCAGTGTCACCCCTGCTCACCTCCACTAAGCCCGCCCACCAGTTACCGAGCCGTCGGCGTCGCGTCGCTTGTTCGCGTCTCCTGACTTCTTCTCGGCTGCTGAGCCCCGAGCTTAGCCCTCAATCACAGCTTGGTTAACTACACCCGACGAGATAATGACTTCAACTGCGTTCTCGGAACAGTAAAACGGAGCTAACCGCAAATTTCTTCGAGTTTTTGCCGCAGTGGTTGACGAGCGTTCTTGAATGTATCTGCGGGCATTTTACCTTCCGAATAATAAACGCATTCATGCGAAAAAGACAGGATTGTTTAGAGCACATTCTAATACTTGGCCGGAATTCCCAACTATCCAGCGAGCCAATAATCCAACCGACCGTTTCATCTTAAAACCAGTACCTATAGTTCGTAGATAGATCTCCATACTTCCGTATTTTGACTACTTTTGTGACTTTTTGTTAGGTAAGCGAAAAATATCCCAAAACTCACCATGCAAATTTAACACCTTGCGTATTCTGCAAAGTAAAACAAAGATTTTAGGGCCAAGAACGCACAAATCGGTTCATTTTTATGACCAGGAAAAAAGTTCTAGCGTATCGTAATTATTGTGGGTAATTCGAATTCCGGATATATCTTGCTGGGACAAACATCCGAGTTCAAGAAATTTGAAATAAGTTTGCGAATTGTGGAGCTATGGCCATTTTTACTTCCATATTTACAGAGTAAATCGAAGTATTGTAATCGTCCTGAAATCGAGAAATGAAACGGAGCTTCAGAAAAAACGTTTTCTCAAACACATATACTCAGAATCTCTTCCTGAACAAGTGTCTGTGTGTCCGTGTGTCCGTCTGTCCGTGTGTCCGTCTGTCCGTGTGTCCGTCTGTCCGTCTGTGGTCATAAATTAACTGGTAAATTTACAAAAATGAACATAACTTCCTCAATAATTGATGAAGGATTGAGAATTATTCTTTTTTTCAAATTTCTTGAGCTGAAATGTTTGTCTCGGCAAGGCCTAGCACACTGTTTAATCGGAATTCGAATAACTTACAGTACTTCCGATATAGGTATTTGCATTTTTCGGGTTTTATATAGGTAGTTATTTTTTTTAATTTTATTATTTTATTAAAATGTTTGTTACCTTTCAGAATATTTGTATGTTTTTTATATTCCGATAATGTGGCACACTTTTATTTTGGGCAAATTTCAAAATTTTAATAGTGAATTTTTTTTTTATATTTTTGACCTGAACAACCTTTAAAAGCAGTCAAAATATGATCAAATTGTGTCGAAATTTCACGTTTCAAAATATGGAAGCATTGTGTGATATCTACGCACCACTGGTTTGTAAATGACCACAGACGGACACACAGACATTTTTTCAGTTAACCTGTTACGACATACAGGTGGCACGTAGATATCGCATTGTGGTAATTTACGACGGAGTTTAAAACTTCTCCTTATGCTTCCTGTTACAGACCTCAACATGTTACTGCATGGATTTGTCGTTAACCGGCCGGTACCATGTCGTAGCTGTGAATGGTTATTCGAAAATCGCGTGGGCTCTTGTCGTCATAGCTCAACGCTGCGGAGGACGGGGAGAAGGATATCGGACAGTCTGGCCTCTGGCCTGGCCCCCTCGAGCCCCGAGCGCTTTTGAACTCACTCCAACTGGCCATGAATGTAACACACAGGGGAGTCGCGACCTCCTACTTCTTCGAAGCTTCGGATCCTCTGCCAAGTTTTGCTTGCTGTTGATAAACCCTTGGAGCGAAGAGCAGGGGGCGAGGGGCGAAGCGGAATGATACACAGCTCGCAGACATAGTCGCACGGATCTTCTGTAGCCCGTAAATCAACGATCTGGTCCTCGGCACAATATATTTAGCCGTTGTACGTAATGCGCCCCACTGCCGTGTAATCACCCCATTCTCAGTGACATTTTTACGAAACGGACGAAAGATTCATCGCTCTTCATGCGACTTTTTTCATAGTAACTTGTAATAGTTTCGGTCTGTGTAGGCATAAGTCGGCGATAATATTTCTTCTTCTTCCCGACGTTTATTGCTTTGCAGCTAAAAGCGAATCAAATATAAGTTTAGAAAACTTATACGCCCATTTTTATGGTCCATTGAAAAAGATCCTCTAATCGAGCCATTCGATTTTTTCATAGCATTGCAAGAAAATCTAGTAGAATGTATTGGAAGAAGGCTCTCACATAGTGATTTCGTATGTTACTCAGTTATTAAATACCATTATCTTGGAGAGAAGTTTTTTGCAAAATTTACCTACCTAGTGTTTCCTTAAATGCAAAGACTGCGAGTTAGGCAAATAAAATTAATTTTCCTTGGGAGAAGAATTCCAGCAAAAGGCTGTTAAGGAAAACCATTCAACTCCCTTTAATGACAAATAATGACAATGACATCTTTTTGGGTGGTCAGAAAAACGATAAAGATAATTGATAGTGGAATAAAGACGATAATAATAGATCCCTGATTGTTTGCTTATATCGATTGGGCAATTCCCAGTCTAAAACCAAATTGAGAATTCTTACAAAAAAATTGAAAATTTTTACAAACAAATCGAGAACTTTTCAAGCCAATTCGATACGAAACATCCCTAATTTGGATTGGAAAATTTTTAAAGTGATTTGGAAACTACCAAGTTGACTTGGAAAATTTTCGATTAGACTTTCTATAGAAAGTATAATTATTATGCTGCAAACACCTATAAATCATTTTCTTATATAATTCATAACCAGTGGTGCGTAGATAACACACAATACTTCCATATTTTGAACGTAAAATTGTGACACAATTTGATAAATATTTACTATTAATTGAGTTAAACGTTTGAGTCAGCTTTTAAAGTTTAGGCCAAAAATATCGAAAAATTCACTATTAAAGTTGCATCATTCTTTCTATGTAAAATGTCTCCAAAATTCGCCAAAAAAATTGACAAAAAATTGTCTGACAAGCTGTATCGATGTAAAACCAACTTTATCAAGATCCTCTGCAAGTTCAAATACCTCAAAGGCTAAAGATTTTCAATTCGCTAAAACCAATCGTCTTTGCATCAATTGTTTGAAATTTTCCCATCGTGCGGCTGATTGTAAATCCACATATCGTTGCATAACTTGCCAAAAAAATCACCACTCGCTCCAGAATCGCTTGACAAATCAATTCGTCAATTCTGGGAAACAGAAAATATCCAAGCATCACAATGAAAGCACTACAAGGCCACTACCTATCGCAATAATACTGGAAGATACATAGTTGACATTCCTCTTAAAAATAGTGTCAGTCTGTTTCGCACGAGATCCTGAACTAAAATTGCAGTACACCAAGTTCATTGACGAATACATTGCATTGGGTCACATGGTTGAAGTTGATTCTGGCCAACTATCTGTGCAGATATTGAGAAAATGTATCGCCAAATTCTTCTGAACCCCGACCAATCGAACTTGCAGCTTATTGTTTGGCGCACGCATAGCACAGCAGCATATGTTTCAAGAAGATTATTGCGACTTGAGGAATGTGTAAACAGCTAAAATCATCAAGTTGCCTTGCATCCCTTTTCCCATTCTTGGACGAGAACAAACTCATTAGGGTCAGGTCATGGGAAATTTGCCACAAGCCCGAGTTGAGATTGAGAGAATTGCACGATTTATGGCAATACTCTGGGAATCTGGTATAAAATTGATTAAGACACATCTTAATAGAATTGTAGGCAATAGGATTTTGACATTCTCTGAACTGGACCACTCTCTGCACTCCCGGAACCATCACTACTGGAAGAAAATCCGAATCGACTGTCTCGCTGGCAACTAGTCCAACAGTTCGCACAGCATTTCTGGTCACGGTGGTCTACCGAGTACCTGCACGAACTTCAGCGTAGAACTAAATGGACCCAAACCTCGGGAAACGTCGCAATAGACACTTTGGTGCTGGTCAAGAATGATCAGGCACCTCCGTCCTCCTGGATTGGATGCTGTGTTGAACAGTTCATCGGGGAACCTCTCGGTTTTTTGCGTCGCCTTTAGTTCTATTGTTTTGATCAGTCATCTACTTCGTGCGTATGTTGCTCTGTATATTGCATTAAAGTTGATTCCAGTTCGAATTTGAAAAGAGTCTCATTTATAATACGTTGTGCTTAGGCCAAAACAGTACTCCTGTATTTATAAATACCATAAAGAAGTTCCCAGAAGGAGAAAGAAGTTACGTACATTTTTGGCACAATGTGATAATATTTTGACAACTTTCAAGGATGTTTAGGTAAAAAAAATACTATGAAAATTTTAAAACTCGCCTGTAATCAAAATACGTCTAGTTAACCGAATGTAAAAAATATCCACGTATTCTGCAAGGAATACAAAGGTTTCAAATCAGAGGACGCTCAAATCGTTTCATTTTTGTGCCCAGAAAAAAAAATATCCCAGCATCCCAGTTCAAAAAGGTTAAGAATTGGTGGAGCTATGGCTTTTTTGTAAAGAACCAAAGATGAATGCACAGGCACTTGTTCAGGAAGTGATTCTGAGTAAAAGTGTAAAAGAAAACGTTTTTTTGAAGCTCCATACCGATTGTCGATTTTAGAACGATTTGAATATGTACTTCCATTTACTCTGTAAATATGGAAGTAAAAATCAAGAGCAATTCAACCAAAGATCCGAGTCAGTACTGTAAAATATCCGTTCCCCGCTACGTTCCGAGATAAATTTGACGCAAAGCAAGTTCGCTGAAGGAGGCAGGCAACCGACCGATATGAACTTTCCCAATATCCCTAACTACAGTTGACGCTATCCCAAGGATAACAAGACTTCGGGAATTACTTTGTCCCTTAACGGTCAACCTCCCATAACCGTATATTGTGGTCTCACTCCTTCTCTCTCCAGCCCATCTCCTATGGCCCAGTCGACATTTTTCCTCTCTTTTCCTCGGTTACTTCTCCGGGTTTTCTTCTCGGTTCAGCTGTCTTCCCAAGAAGTTCGTTCTTCGGGCCCTCATCGTGAGTTTTCCTTTCAGACCCGTACATCTGTGTTCCGCCCGGTACTTAGATGAATCTCTGGTTCGGCTGCTCAGTTATATCAGTTTTGATTCGAGTTGGTGATCCCAAGCGAAAGGGTCAATTCCGATCGCTAGATTTTCTAGAATTACCTACTCCAACCTAAAGGCATTCAATGATCAACGAAGATAACAACTACAACAATAGTATGGTCAGAATTTTTTCGTTAACAATAATACTTAATAGGTGACTACCATAAGAAATTTTCACATATGCCTGTATAAATATTCTTAGTAAATATCTCCTGTTTTGATACCAAAGAACACTAGGGGTGGAGATATATCCAAAAATGGCATTTCAAGATAAACTCTTTTTAAGTGTTTATAGTATTTCTATCTTATCGTTGTTCTATCTTATTATTCGGCTCAAAAAATAATGACCATGATTCTTGGAGATATCGATAGGTCCTGATGAGCAGATTTTTCAATAGGTACTGAAATCTCGAAATCAAGATTTTGGGGCGTAATCTCCTTTGTGGTTCGAGATATTGATTTATACTCGTATTCGTGAATGTAAATATTCCTCCACAATAGTTGGCAACAAGGTAGAACTCTTGTGCCCATCGATGAGCTTCCATCATCAACCAATGTCAATACCCTACAACCTTCTATACTGCCGAATTCTCTTCAATGGTTTACAGAAATAAACCGGTCGTGGATGATCATCCTAGTCGTACCGAGTCAAAAAAAATAGGTACCTACCTGCCTTACTAACATTTCTTAGCCAAAATTCCAAAAATTCCGTTTTTTTCTTCCAGCTGGCACGGTAAACCCCCCTTAGGATGAAAGAGGAAAGAAAAATCAATAGCGGGGACAAGTTTTCAACCCGAGACAGTAAACATGAAATGGTGCGTACCCGCGTGAAGGCGGAAAAGATATTGCCAAGGGTTTAGGTTCGTAAAGCTGGGAAAAAGAATGGAGGAGAAGCTGAGTTGAAACAGCGGAGGAACAGGATGCGGTGTTGTAGAAGCAATATGTAGCTAGCTCACCCGACGGCCCTCGGGCAATAAGAGGGTTTACTGTGCTCCGTGGTGCCGTGGTCTTCCCAGCACCACCTTCCCTACAGTCCATCCCTTGCATGTCCAGGGGGACTCGCTAAATTGTTGGAGGCTCCTTTTTCTTATGTCTACATGACCGCATCTCCTTCTTCATTACACCAGTATCAACAATCAATAAAACCGCATTTGCTCGCAGAACTCCTTTTATCGTATACGGATCAACAAAAAGCTCATCGCCGTTCGCTGTTCCGTCCGCCTAATCAAACATGATTGCTCTTTCAGGACCCAGATGATTTATTCTTTCTCGTCATGTGGCCTGAAATGAATTAGATAGCGCCATTAGGTAGCCACTGTTAACCTTTGGTTAGTTGATAGACTTGACTCTTATTGGATTTTTCAATTATGAGATGTCCCATCGCCATCGCCCCGTCATGCGACGCCCCCCATCACCAGGATTGCATAAGGGCAGGGCCTATAATCAAAAACTTCGAAAAGTGTAGAGCTGAAACGAAGTACCTAGTTAAATATCGATAGTAAGAGTGTAAAACCTCGTAAGTCTCAAAATAAGGATTTGAGCTCTATGGGTTGTATTTGAGCCATAGATCCATCAAGTGAAGCAGGATTCCTCCGTTTTCGTCCAATTTTTTCTCTGTGGCCATGTGCAATAACCTGTAAGTCAAAACCTTCCAGAGGTGTTGCAAAAACTAGCCCGTGTTTTAGGTACCTTTACACTTTTACTATCGATATGTACTTTAAAAACATAGGCCCCTACTCATGAAAATGGGACAATTACGTACATTCTGGCCTAATATAACCAGCTGTGCGTAGATAACACACAATACTTCCATATTTTGAAACGTAAAATTGTGACACAATTTGATCATATTTTGACTGCTTTTGAAAGTGTTTAGGTCAAAAATATCAAAAAATTCAGTATTAAAATTTTAAAATTTGCCCAAAATGAAAAAACGTGACATTTTCGGAATGTAAAAAATATCCACATATTCTGCAAGGTAAAATGAAGATTTTGAGACCAAGAACGCTCAAATCGGTTCATTTTTGCGGCCGGAAAAAAATAAAATAGAAAACACTAAAAATGCAAATATCTCGGAAGTACTGTGCGTTATTCAAATTCCGATTAAACAGGGTGTTAGGTCTTGCCGAGACAAACATTTCAGTTCAAGAAATTTGAAAAAAGGTTGAAAAATGAGGGAGTTATGGCCATTTTTGTAAATGACCACAGACGGACAGACGGACACACGGACACACGGACAGACGGACACACGGACAGACGGACACACGGACAGACGGACACACGGACACACGGACACACAGACACTTGTTCAGGAAGTGATTCTGAGTAAATGTGTATAAGAAAAAGTTTTTTCTGAAGCTCCGTTCCGATTCTCGATTTTAGGACGATCACAATACTTCCATTTACTCTGTAAATATGGAAGTAAAAACTATTACAAAACTACATAAACTTACAAAGATTGTGCACGGGTTGTGTCAGCCTTGAACTCATATTGACAGGTGCCAACTTACAGTAAGTACCTACCTATCTATGTCCATGGTATTTTCGTCACAATATCGTCCGCAGCTCCAGTATAGCAAGGCGATTTTGAGGCAGCTGCTTTCAGTTTAGAGCAAACGTGAATCAAATACTCCAAGGCGGAAGAAGATGACGACACGGAATCGAAATGCTGAGCCGAGGAGCGTGGCCAACGCAGTTCGGCGACATGCCTTTGTCAGCGGTAGATGGACCGGAACGATCTCCAGGATGAGAAAGTTCGTCGAGGCGTGAGGCTTTGCCCGTAGACCAGGACGATAGTGGAGGGACGGGAGGACGATGGAAAATAGCTCCAGCGAAGAAAAGCAACGGGATCCAGTTCCCCCTTCCCCGGTTAGAAATTTCCGATTTCCCCCATCTGAACTTGCAATGATTCGCGGAAATTGAGAAGTTGCTGAATCAGGATCAACGTTCCGCAAACCTCCAAGGATGTTCAGCTCAGCTGTGACAGCGTGCAAAAGTCGATCTGCATTTCTCTGGCGAATCAACGTTGGGTGTACGCTCTTCAATCTATAATTTGGATTTTGCGCCAATGAATCGGAAAGATTTCCTTTCTAAGCAATGCGGGGAGTAAAATCGATGGGGAAACTATAAAAAATTGCGTAATTTCGCATTTTGAGAAAAATAGGCTACCTAAATCCTTAGTAGACTAAGGGCAGGTTTATCAATTCATTTAAAGCTAGAGTTATCCGACGACACTTGCACTGCGTTTTGACCGTCATACCCAAATTTTCTTGGAAATTATTTAAAGCGAGCGTCCTTGGATAAATCTAGCTTTAAATCAATAGGTAAACCGACCCTAAGATCTCATTCCGAAAAGTGCAACAAATGCGATACAATTTCTATAACCCATGTGTTGGTCCTTGGGTATGACATACATTACATTGTTATGGAATGATGCATGGACAGACATGTCTGTTTATTCAGCTCCACTGGAATGAGGAATTACGGTCATCTGAAAGCCGGTATATTGATCGAAATGCCAATAATTTCAATATGCTTGGAATTCCACTCGATGATTTAGTCCATGATACTGAATTGAGAAACTCAATTGCAAAACGTAACCGGTCGGATTATGATAGGCAGGCAGTAGCAAACATCCTTAGTTACCAGGCCGAAAACGCGATTGACTCAAATACTGTTACTACTTCAAGCATTCAAAGATGGATTGAGCCTTGGCTCAAAAAAGACACTCTGCCACTTTTCAACAGCTGGGCACTGCAGGGCAGACGTTTACAAGATCTCGATGTTTTCACGCAACTCAAATATTGTTACTACACAGAAAGATGACTGAGAGCCGCCTGATTTTCAATGTGTGGAATAGGTAATATCATTAGGAAAATTGCCGTGAGGCGGAAATAACCCATTAAGTCTTCAATTTTTCTCGTTTCACCATTACCATTACCGATAAGGCTAGGGACAACAAATACCATTCTATAATGCTGGTGATCGAACGGCGCAGTGGATAATGATCATACCTATCTAAAATACCAGAGCTTGCGAACGTGAAAAACTGCCCCCGTCATGTAGTTGTAAACACGAATACAAAAGCGGAAGTCGGCGTCCTTCGGTCACCGATAGACGACCCCTCCCCTCCACTCTGAAGAGGAAACTGCCGCGATTGTCCGTGTAAAATGTCCCCATCATGAACAGCTGTGAGGAAGGTTTTGGATAGCTTAGGAAACGCTATCTTCAAGGCGCTTTAGGGTCCGAACTTCCTTTAGAGATAGGAACCACCTCCTTCTCCTCCTATTTTATCTGCCCCTACTCTAACCCAATACTATCATCAACCACACCAACCCTGCGCAGAATGGCTGAACAAGAGTAGAAACGGTTTTCGTATAAGAGACGCTTCCAGGGCAGGTTGGTGGCCGATCTTCGTAATGTTAGCCATGGAAAGGAAGCTTTTCCCCGTGGGGCTCATCTTTCCCATTTTATGGGCTTTCACGTTTGCTTGGTAGACCATATTGACCAAAAACTCACGCTTAGCTGGGCGATTTTAAGCATTCATTTTGTATGTTCAAACCCAAATTTACCGGACAATTTGAGATGCCCTAAATTTTCCTCTTGTCTATACCAACTAGCATTATAAACAACGTTTGAATTCATGAAAAAAGCATAGCTTCTAACCTCCTGAGTCTTTCTCCTCGCCTTATCGTCACATTATTAATCATATCCCGCAGTTTTCATCGTATTCAGGCGATGTCCTCGGCTTCCCCCTCGCATTTCCTTTTCTCTTGTATCCAATTTAAACTTTTACGAGATAAACTTGAAAAGTTAGGCCCGTTCGGCCGTTGTTGGGTGCAGGGACTTTCGCGCTTCTTGCGAGTAGAAGGCTAAACTGCTCCCCGTCCGCACGGCCCGCCAGTTTCCACACTCTTTCAGGGTTTCCCTCGCGAATAAGAACCGTTTCCAGTCACGTCCGCTTGCCACCTTCCCTGCCCTCTTTGGAGAAGCTACTGCCTGGCATAGCCTGCAAAGCTACAGCATCGCTTCAGATGTGCCGAGCGAGGATGCATGGTCGTGGAAATTCGAAGCATGTATGCTCGCTCTTTCTAGCCGTGAGACCTGGTGGAAAAGGCGCCAAAGAGAGGGAGAGAATGGCCTCCTGCCTTTGAAAATGAAAGAAATTCTGGCATTACGTATTCGGGAGTTGTTGTCAGGGTGGGGCGAAAAATGAGTAGAATTTATCACATTGAGCCGAACTGGGGGGAGGAGTACCGGTTGAAACGGCAAGGTAAGGTATTATACGCATATGTTATTTACTTTGGAGAAACGCCTAAGGTACTCCCGACATGGCCAGAGATCCGATCCTCCTTGGTATGTATGTACTTGCAGTGACATGCCTCTATCTGGAAAGTCGGCTGCTTACCAAAAATATCGCGTCACACACGGGTTGACTTCCGAGGAGAAATCTTCATGAACCTTATTCGAATGACAAATATCTTTTTACGAGGCGGCTGCGCTGCCTGGTCTTTAGTGTGTAGGCTCAGCCCTACTGGTGACATTTTTCAAGCTTCTACACGATATTCGGAAACTCGGTCTATCCTTAATGGAAAGTAATAGCATAAGCACAATAATATTGTGCTGTATTTATATTATCCATGATTGCACAATTTCACTTGATGTTATTTCGGCCGTTTTGCATTTGTGATAGGCAAATTATTTTAAAACCAATCGTGTTACCGTCTTGGAGGAGAATAGATGTTGAAGATACCGAATAATTCCACGGTTGGGACCATGACAAATTTGAATTCCTCCCAGACAATAAACTTCTCGATCGCATGTTCACACTATCTCGTTTTGAAGTACAGGACTTATGATTTCTACATCATTCCTGCGCTCGTCTACATTTTCGGCCGATCTAATTGCCAGAATGCTCAACATGTCCCCTAATAGCGACAAACGTGCGGAATGACTCGAGAATCATCAAGTTAGAGACCTTTTTCATCGTTCCTCCTTCGGGTACATTAATACTCAGCAATTACGAGGGAAGATTTTTATAGCCCCGAAAGTAAGATAGAGGAGGAGGAAGAAACAGAGAGGGTCCTGGGATTGTAGAGCTTCACGGCGTACAGGACTATAACTAAGCGATGACACTCAATTATAATTACATAAAGTTAAGGGTCGGGCTGAAGGCTGAGGAAGGGCTGAATTCTGGGCTGCTGAGGGCCCGCCGTTCTGCGGAAGGAGTATTACATAGTTGGAGAGTCTCGCGCCTCGCTCCTTCTCCCACGCCCTTTTCAGGGTTCCTCCGGCTTTCCATCCTCGAACCCTTGGCACGTCTAGCGCCCCTAAATGAGCGCAACCCAGTAATAGATGGCCTCCTGTTTCCACACTTCCATATTATATTGTTATGAGTTAGACCGGGTGGTTCTCTCTCTGTCTATTCTCCCGGCTCGCTACTGGGCTTCGGAAAGGCAATGCACCAAAGATGGGGTGAGAACCGCTATATATAATGAAGAGGTTTCTGCAATAACAAGACGGGATCTTATCCCTCGGTGATTTACGTTTTCACACTCATTTGTGCTCTGTTGATGTAGTGACGTGCTGTGGGCACAACGGAGCAGCCAAAACGGAGCAGGATTGTATTCGTTGGGGATTGATGTCTTATTGGAATCTTTATGCCCCGCTTTCGGTCAGTTTCTTCAACTAGGTCCAAGATCTTCGATTGGCATACTCGTGGTAAGCAAAATGACTTCAATTCGACAATTGGAGCAAAAATTCCACTAGCTTTCATTTTCAGCTAAATATTTCCAGAGCTAATGGAAGAATTGGAATCGTCCTAGAATCAACAGCTGGAACGGAGCTTCAGAAAACCGTTTATTTAAAAGCATTCGCTCCAAATCATTTCCTGAGCAAGCGCCTGTGTCATAAACGTGTCATAAATTAACAAAAATGGCCACAGCTCCTTCAATTCTGAAACTTTTTTCAAATTTCCTAAACTAGGATGTTTGTCTCAGTAATACCTATCAGCCTGTTTGACGGGAGTTCGAATTACTTCCAGTACTTCCGATTTAATATATTGATACCATATAATATTATTAGCACTTTTAGTGTTTTCTATTTTATTCTTTCTGGCCGCAAAAATGAACCGATTTGAGCGTTCATGGTCTTAAAATCTTAATTTTACCTTTCAAAACAGTGAACACTTTTTATATTCCGATAACCTGACGTATTTCGACCTTAGGCAAATTTAAAACGCTGCTAAGTAGATTAGTGACATGGGTACATTATTTGTCTGGGTACCTCAGAAAATAAAGTTCAAATAGTTGGAGTAGGTCGGTTTATCATCATATCATTTGTGGAGTAATGGTCAATCGTGAATTCAATTATGCCGAAAAGGTACGTTTTCACAATGATAATAAATAGGTAGGTATAAAAAGAAAATACCTGGCGGCTGCTTTCAAAGAAATATTTCCTGAGGCCTGGCGGCAAGAAGGCAGCCATTTTGTTAACCGCGTTAACAGGTGACAACTGTTATCAAGATCCGCCCAATTAACATAAGCTGTCCAATCCCAGCTTCACACTTTCAGTTTCTAATAAATCTGAGCCAATAGACGACGAAAGAGCCGGTAGGGGTAGGGGAAGTCCCCTACTTCCCCACCCTACCAAGATCAAGGGTGGGAATGTTACAGCCGCCATTTCGTATTCCTCACGCCTTGAACCGATTGGAACATGTGCCGTGAACCCATGAAAACTGCAAAACCGCAATTTCAGCAGTGTCACTGCCCCCAAAATTGACCCTGTTGACCAAAATCTCGAAAAAATGCCAAATTTCATGTTTCATAGTCAATATCTAAAGATTCCCGCCAAAAAACCCCGAAGTCAAATCCATCATTTTTTTGAAATTTTTCCTAGGCTAGGACCTTGGATTTTCCAGCTGAAATCGGTTTTTTTCATTTTTCTTAGTCCTGGAGAGTTGTAGAAAATTGCGAATTTTATGTGTCATGTACCTGCCCAAAACCTACTCAAAAATATTTTTTTTGGAATTTTAACATTTTTTTTAAAGGGTCAAAAAATATTTTTTGTTTAGGTCAAAAATTAGTCTTTAAACCAGTTTTTGATTACTAAACCCCAATCGATTTTGACTTATAGGGAGTGAAAAATGTGTAAAAACCTTCAAGGAATCCAACGAGCTCAAAAAATTCAAAATCGGTTCAGTAGGACTCCCTCAAATTGCCAAAAACGCGAAAACGCAGAAATCGCATTAAGAAATTCAAGCCAAACCGATTCAAAAACCAAATTTTCGAATTTTTTCGGAAAAACCACCCTATCTTATGGTAAATCAAGCGAGAAACACGGGAAAAATACTCAAAAAATTCTAAACCCACGGCATCACCTTCAAAATTGAGATTTTGTGTTTTTTCAAAAATATACCCTAATTATGCCGAATTGGACCCGTTAACCTTCTCCGATCGGATTGCCCGGACAATATGCCTCAAGTTGGAGCAAACCACAACTTTCAAGACTAATTTAGTCAAAATCGGATCAGTATTTCAATACGAAGTGGCTGGACGAAATTTTTGGCCAAAATTTCGTCCGTCCACTTCGTATCGAACCCCTGATCCGATTTTGGTGCGGTTGGTCCTAAAAGTTGTGTTTTGCTCCAACTTGAGGCATATTGTCAGGGGAATCCGATCAAAAAATTTTAAGGGGTCGAAAACCCAAAAAAACTGTTTTTGAGATCATGACTTTTTTTACATTTGATCGTTTTTGAGTAGTCTAGAGTTGATTCAGAGGATTCCCTTATAGGAGGTGCACGTCACAGGAAAATTTGCTAAACGCTCGTTTTTTTTTTTTTGAAATCGGACCACTCCTTCTATGCGTTTTGCTGCTGACGGCGTACGGCGTACGGCGTACGGCGTACGGCGTACGGCGTACGGCGGACGGACAAAAAATTTTTATTGCAGATTCTTGTTCTAGAACCTCTGAAACGTGAAAGAACAAATTTTCAGGGGGTGTTGTAAAAAAAATTTTCTTGAACAATTACATAGGTACATTATTTCTGGAAATAATGTACCAAAATTTGCATAGTGAGTTTTTGTATATTTTTGACATAAAAAGCCTCAACACTAGTTAAAATATAATCAAATTGGGTCAAAAATTCACGCATGAAAATATGAAGCACCACACGTTACTTCTCAATCTGGAGTTACGTACTTGGCAAACTACATACCATTCACCCCAAGAAAGAGATAATCCGTATCAAAATATTTGAAGAGGTGGGCTGCAAAACTCGCTCGTTCCACTCCATTGCAAATCTCAGAAATCAAGAGAATCTTTGACCTCGGCCCTGTTTTCGTATGATCGAGCGAACTTTGGCCCAAAATGTCAGCCAATTTCGAACGAGCGGGGGAAAAAACTTTCAGAACCCACAGCTCACTCAAATTCTGTACGAATTACGTGGCTGCATGAATTGGCTTGATTGGTTCAAATTGGCCATTCCGTCGCTGCGTACATTGGCATTACGTTGGGTGCCTATGCAATTGAACAGCAAATTGTATGATACGAACATTCAAGCCCCGCGCACCAGCTGCTTCGTGACTTCTAATTAATTCTATTTACCTAACCATCTCAGGAAAAGCCTGGAAACTACGAACTCGTTGCTACCACCAGTTGTTGCAAAAGAGGAGTATAAATTACAGGAGAACTTCTCTTTACCTACCTTTCCCTGTAATCCGCAAAGAAGGTAGCAGCAGCGGATCGGCCAGGGGAGGGAATTACAGGGCTCCCCCGTACCCCTTGTCCGGATGACAGGAAGAGACGTGAGGATGATAACGTGGAGGATACGAGAGACTCAAAGAGGAATTGATGTCGAGTGTGGTTTCAGCAGCTCAGTGGATGGCGAGAAAACCTTGAGCTTGACGCACCCGAATAAGATGGGCCCATTTAATGATAGATAATTATTATAGAACAACTGATCAATTTTGGTGGTCCTTAAATGAACGTAATCCTGGAACCGGAGATTCGGGAGGGAAAATTGTAGGTCATGAAACCAATGAATCACCAAATGAATTAGGTGGGTATTCTAGTAATTCACGAAACCTGTAAAATGGCTTTCTGTAGAGCATGATGGATGATTGATGAATGAAAATCCCATTTATGACGGCAGGCAGTTCATGACGGCAAATTTCCAGAAACCCCGAATACCAGTGATTATTTAATAATCGAAAATGGAGAACTAAACCCACTCCTTGTAATACCCTACGGATTAACTCATTTAAAAGATTACTAAAATTTTTGGAATAAGGGTATCCCATATTGGATGGGGAAAATTCCACTTCTTTTCTTCGCTGATTTTCTTCATTCCTTTTGTTTCACTGATGAAGAAGTGAGGTAGTACGAAATTTCCAACGTCTTGACAGAATCACAAGAATCTTGTGGCCAGTAAAGCTGGTTATGCATCAGATACCAGCTCCTTCCTTTTTCAATTGTTCCGATAATATCAAAATGCAGCACTCGCTCAAAGAGTCCTGGACACTCGTGGAAAAACATTTACTTACGCTTATTTTCAACGCTTTCACTTGAGTCGAATGCGGGAAAACCGTGACGATTCATTCAAGTATGACGAGACTTGAGCCGTATCATATCCTTCCTTTTGGAAAGGCTGTACAGTTTCGTAGGGAAAAAGACCAATAATTCATTCGAATAAATGACCAATTTTCCATTGAAACCCAAATTTGGAAAAATTCCGCCGACAGTTCACTAAAGTCTCAATAACGCGTCTGTCGTGTTCTTGCATGGTAGATTTCAACAACCTCGGATTAGAGTTACTCCGAACACAGTTACATATTGCTTTGATAAAATAACCCAGAGCATCCAAGTCCGGATTATAGTTAATCCGGACCGAGTTACACATGCCTAAGCAAAGTTACCGATTAGATATTTTAGCGGATTGTACGCAGAGAACGCAGAGTAGAAGAAGACAAAGGAGAGGAAGAAGAAGACAAAGTGTTTTGTGTCGAACCCGAGCAGTACCTACGTGTTTCAAACTGTATTTCGGAAATTTCAAACCGGTTGTAAACAATAATAATTTTATAATATAATAGATAATATTTTATAATAATAACATATTATAATAACAACATAGCTAATAATAACATAATAAAAACATATTATGTTCCTTCAATGACAACAAGGCGTTCAACATGACAAGAGAGATTAAGGGCCGTATTCACAACACTTCCTAGGCATAAGGAGCCGCTCGATGTGCAAGCACTTCGTTTGCACATTTCATTGGTCAATTTCAAAAAAACAAACATTCCGTTTCCATAAAACTCGCAAGGTATGGAGACGATCACAGCAACTTAGGTACTGTCAATCGCAACCTCGATTTTTGAGGTCCAAATTTCAAGGCTGCTCAATTGCTACCTTATTCTTATCTATTCTATCTTATCAATTCTTATCTATTCTTTCGTAATTGACAACGTGAACCCCAATGACAACTAAATTTTTACGTAGTTCGACGACACATCACCAACATGTGAACGCCATCTCGTTTTTGCGGACTTGACGTATGCATAAACGGACTTTACGGACTGTACGCAGGACGCAGAGAAAAACGCACATGTGAATCCAGCTTTACTCTGGCTTTGCTCAGACAGGCCTGGCTGATCGTATAATTCAATAATACCTACTCCGAATCCAAAGTATCGTATATTATACCAAATCCTGTTATCGAAAATGTCTGTTTTACAATGTTAGGTACTCCAATATGCTGAAAAACGAGAAATAACAAAAGTGAAACAAATTCATTTTTTCCGTGGTCTTCTTAGTCTTTCCATAATATATCATCGTAAAGCAATGCACTGCGTACCAAGTGCTGATGATGGGACTTGATTTAGAACGCTTGCCCTCCCATTCTCATTTCTCTCCATTGCTCGATCTGATAGCACCAGTTGTAGGAGGCAAAGTTTTACCAGGGATCTTCCTCCTTGTTCCCTCCTGTAACAGATTCGGTAGACGGGAAGCTCGACAGGAGTTGGGGGAAAACGGTTGTTTTGGCCGGAATAAAAGCCAGCGGACGTTACGTGGGAGTGATGAGAGGGAAAGCGGCCGAGGCCCAGCTGCGCGACAGAGAGGCTACTGTCTTATTTGTGTAACGATAGACGGAGAGAAGGAATAAGGGGCCGGGGGAGGGGGGTAAAAGCACCAGAGGTCATAAAAGTAGATTTATTGGAGTGGGCCCGCGAGCAGTTTGAGACCATCTGCTGCCTCCTCGCTCGTTTCTTGCCTCTCATCTCAAGGTATTTTTGTGCATCCCCTATCCCAAGCACACGTTCCTTTTTCCGCTCAAGTCACCACTCGGTCCTCTACCACCGTTACGTTTTCCGGGTCAGGGAAACAAGGGAAATCTCCTACCTGCTCGTCCCCCATTATACCAACTTCCTATATTCCCCATTCTATAACATTTCGAATCAAGTAAGCTCGGCATGTCGCATTTCCAGTGAGGATAATAATGCGAGCTAGAAAGACTTTCGGTCATCTACACAAAAAAATAAAGGTGCACATTCGCGTTCCGATTGGTTATGGATATGTGACAACATGGAAGTTGAGTCCGAAGAAAAGCCAACACTCAGCCTCCAATAGCCTTTACAAATATTCCAATGCGGGCGGTTAATTATTACAAATATTCAACAGAGGGCGCCTTAAACTGCGCGGCCACTCCGGACCCCCGGTAATTAGCATACCTACTTACGGTTTTACTTGATTTGGAGTTGATTATCTTCAAATTCCGACCATGTATGCAAACATTTCGAACAAAACATTGGTCCGTAGATACGCAATAGGTACTTAGTAATTAGAAATCACAAATGAAATAAAAGATGTAAAAATCATAAGTTTGGGTTTTGCCCCGAATTTTTCTGAAGTTCAGAGCAAAAATTTCGAGGAATAATGCAATTTTCAATGTCTAATCGGTCCTAGGGATCGCTTTTTTTATCCAGCAGGGCGGAATTCGCTGGGAGACTGCACAATACGGGCAGTGCCAATTCGAGATCGATTTAATCGTAGCCCGTTCTGGATCAGTGAAGTATGAAGGTCTGGTCATTTCCTTACCACTCCTTCTCGCGCGTTATGGGCTATCTCCTTCTCTTTTCAACTTCTTCATTCAACCCGGCCGATCTTCAATGCGAGAGTGCTTTCGGAGGGGCTTCCGCTCTATTAAACCCCAATCACCTTCCCATTTCCTAATCAATCCAAACAATCGACCGCCTCCATCGATGCATATTACCAAAGGCTCCAGAATCCAGACGATTTTCTCGGAGTTGAAAAATAAGAAGAAGGCGAGCGATTTTAGCTTCGGGATCAAATTGGTGACAATGAGCAGAAATTCGGCTACGGGGCGATTCAACAAAGCTTTTGAAATATATACCAACAGTAAGTAGGAACTCGGTCGGTGTACTGTTGTGATAGATTTGCTGACTGAAGAATAATTTACCACCGCCCATAACTTCAACATAAAATGTGCATAAATTTAATTGGTACAGAACCATTGGTCGACGTAGGTGCCATAGGTCGGTTTAATCAGCAGCCTTTATTTTAATCTAGCTTAAATTTTATTCGTATACCTTCCTACGGGGTCAGTGTAAAGTTAGGACATATGTCCCCGGCCATATTTCAAAGTACATTATACCTCACCATACCATTTCCAAAATTGACCGAGGTAAGAAAAACCTACGCGTGGTCTTTGATGCGTCATCTCAAACTTCCGTGGGATCACTAAATGGTTTTCTCCTTCCTGGGCCAAAACTACAAAACGACGTTAAAAATATAATTTTGAACTTCCGGCGCCATCCGATTGTGTTTGTTACTGACATTGTTAAAATGTATCGTCAGATCTTAGTGGATCCCCCACATCGCGTCTTCCAACCTGTGCGACAGAAAAATGACAACCAATGCCACAAAAACATCAGGTCGCTGGGCCAAGAAGTAGGTAACTATTCAAATCACTTATGTAAATTTTGCCAGGGACCAAATTTATTCCGATTGCCGTAGGTAGATACGTCAACTGCAGGGCAGAAACTTTCAGCTACTTCAACCGCCACATTTGAATTAGAAGTGCAGGCGCATATGTTGAATACCCGACAACTTGAGACTCCGATGGCGAAGATAAGTTTCTTGGTTTAACTTAGTCCCTTCTTCGCGCATCTACTTCTTGGATTCGGCTCCTACCTGTGAGTGTAAAGTTTGTGATAAAACGCCATGAAGTTGGAGACTTACCCTCTTGCCTGGCCAAACGGGTCGACTTCAACTTTATGCGACCAGGCTAACTGGAAGTTTGGTCTAAAGGGAGATTTATAGTGGCAATAACATCTAAGTTGAGCCGTTGAACAGCCACCTTTCGGTAAACTGCTGAAGGAAATTTGCCGTTTCCCCCAACGGAAATAATATTAGAAGCCGCCGTTTTCGTAATAGGGTGCAACATTCAAATCTGGCAAAACATTAGTATTTTCAAGGAGATGCCGTGTAAAATTATGCGATATTCGTCAATGGTCGACACGTAGTAAATATTATTGTAACTACTCATTGGTTCACCCCCTCGAGTCGACCATTGAAAATGATTCCTCCCTGAAGAGGTCTACGGAGAAAGCGCTAGGAAACATAAAATATTATAAATATCAGAAGGATTCAATTATTCGGCGGTCATTATGATGATAACCCTTTCCTTTGGACCTTGCTCAAAAAAATTCCGAGGAAATACGACTTGAAGACTTGCAGCCGAAAGTTGCATCTTATGCAATCTCTTTACAAGTCGTTTTTCAGATTTTTGGATTCAAAGATAACTTCGAGATCAGAGTCAACTTCGAGATCAAAGTCAACTTCAAGTTCAAAGTAAACTTCAAGATCAAAGTCAACTTCGAGATCAAAGTCAACTTCGAGTTCAAAGTCAACTTCGAG
The DNA here is from genome assembly GCA_036186465.1 of Nesidiocoris tenuis. NCBI lineage: Eukaryota > Metazoa > Arthropoda > Insecta > Hemiptera > Miridae > Nesidiocoris > Nesidiocoris tenuis. The sequence goes on from AP028909.1 coordinate 40,526,980, forward strand.
GTCAAACTGAACTTCGAGATCAAAGTCAAGTTCGGGTTCAAAGTCAACTTCGAGATCAAAGTCAACTTCAAGTTCAAAGTAAACTTCAAGATCAAAGTCAACTTCGAGATCAAAGTCAACTTCGAGTTCAAAGTCAACTTCGAGGTCAAACTCAACATCGAGTTCAAAGTCAACTTCGGGATCAAAGTCAACTTCGAGAGCAAACTCAACATCGAGGTCAAACTCAACTTCGAGATCAAAGTCAACTTCGAGATCAAACTCAACATCGAGGTCAAACTCAACTTCGAGATCAAAGTCGACTTCGAGTTCAAAGTCAACTTCGCGTTCAAAGTCAACTTCGAGATCAAACTCAACATCGAGGTCAAACTCAACTTCGAGATCAAAGTCAACTTCGAGATCAAACTTAAGTTCGAGTTCAAAGTCAACTTCGAGATCAAAGTCGACTTCGAGTTCAAAGTCAACTTCGCGTTCAAACTCAACTTCGAGTTCAAACTCAACTTCGAGTTCAAAGTCAACTTCGAGATCAAAGTCGACTTCGAGTTCAAAGTCAACTTCGAGATCAAAGTCAACTTCGCGTTCAAACTCAACTTCGAGTTCAAACTCAACTTCGAGTTCAAACTCAACTTTGAGATCAAAGTCAACTTCGAGTTCAAACTCAACTTCGAGATGGCACTGCTTGAAATCAATCTTTACATACCTGGTGCAAAAATTCGAGTTTTTTTCATACAAACAATAAGACCTTTGGCTTGAAACTAACGGTAGCAAAGGTTAAAGATCTTCTATACCAAAACATGAACACTTTCGTGTTTGAGCAGCACAACTCTTTCTCAGTGGTTTTAAAGCAGCAAAAACACTTTCTGGCCATTAAAAAAAATCTCTGAAATCCTTCTGAACGTCTCATTAAAACCTCTAGAACAGAGGGATCCCTCAATTATCCTTATTTTCCCTCTGTTCGGCACCTCGAAACCTCTAGGAACGGAGGGAAAACCTCTGATATGGCAACACTGGGTACAGGTTGCCCGGTGAATACGTGTAAAACTGAGGCTGCAGCTCAAATAGGTCCCATATTACAATTGATTATCCGCGAGAGGACATTGTTAACCCGATTACAGATTAGAAAGCGTAACCGAGATTCTCCACACCTCCGTGGGGAACCAGGAGACGGGCCCGGGGGCGGGATAATTTCACGGGACGCTGCCGTCCTCCACCACCTCCTCCGCCATTGTAAGGGTAGCGATTCGCTTCTGCGAGACGGAATAAGACAGAGTGCCCGAGGGATTGGGAGTGAAAGAGAGGCGACCATGACTGGGGACGGAGAGGATACTGAGGCTGGCGAAACGAAACTAGCCAGGCTCGAAGGGGGTCCTTGGAGAGTAGGTTGAAAAGGCTGGCGCTGTAGCCTAGCTACCAGACCTGCCTAAAGGAGCCTGTTGGGCTGATTTTTGCTTCTACACTGACGAAGTGGCTGCGTAAATATAGCTGTTTTAATGTGAGACGGAGGGGAATTAATAGAAATAAATTCGCAACACGCACTTTCACGAAAAAATAAAAAGATAATTTTTCTGGAATGATTTCCTTGACTGACAGGACAGAGATGATTGAACATTCACTCCGTTGTCCAACTTCACCTACCTTGAATCGCCAGGATCGCTTGAAACCCATGGTTGATATATCAAGGATTCCAGAAGATTGTCCTATTTCTCAGCGGATGTAGGAAAGGGTTTACCACTCTGGAAGCGTATTCAGACACACAGTTGAAAGCTGCTCCGTATTGCTCGAAATACACGAGGACTTGAGAGTCTAATCAGCGCTTCCAAAGTTGCTTTTGACCGTAATCAAATCTCGTAGCGTAATGAAGGTATGAATTGTGGAACAAGATGATCCAAGTAGGAAACAGGGGCCTTATTCAACTTATTCGCTCACTATCTCTCCCTGCTTTCCCAGGACTTGATTTAATTGCTTGTTTTCATTTATTACTGAGGACACCATTAGAATTGTGAGAAAATGGGGACTGTATTAACAAAATTGAGCTATCTTTGTTGTCATTTCTTTGAATTAGGATACAACCAAAACGATTTTCAGGTTGAGCTCCACAGCGTCTGTGTGTTCGTCTGTGGTCATTTACAAAGATAACTCCCTCAATTCTCAAACTTTTTTCAAATTCCATGAAACGTTTGTCTCGGTAAAAACGATCACCCTTTTTAACCGGAATTGAATTGCTCACAGTACTTTCGATATTAGCAATTTTAGTGTTTCCTATAGGTATTTTATATTGCCAGAAAAATGAACTGATTCGAGAGTTCTTGATCTTAAAATCTTCGTGTTACCTTGCAGAATATGGGGATATTTTTTATAGCTCGCTAACTTGACGTATTTGAATGTTAGGCGGGTTCGAAGTGGCAAAATGACACCCACATTTTTGTATTAAAAATTTACGTAGGCATCGAAATATCTTATCTACGCACCACCTGTTTCACTATAATATAGTTATATTATAACATCAAGTACCTTTTAATGCCCAACGCATCATGGTACTTCGGGGACATGGTACATCAATTCAATCCACGCGGATCAAGGTGAAACGCACTTACCATTATACCGTTTAGAATTCCGTAGGTTTGTGCGTTCACGAGTAAGTACACCCTTGTGCAGAACTTATGGGAAAAGTGTTAGTAGCCAGGGGAGTCCCAAGGGATGATGGTCATTAGAAAGCGAAGAGTTTTCGAAACAGAAGTTGGAAACCGCAAGGGGCCGAGTTCAACAAATCTGACTGTTCTGTCGTATGGATGCGGGTCGGACTAGGTACCTTGTACAGTCACTCATTCCTGCGGCTCAAGCCAACCTGCGGCTTCCGGTGGGCTGTTCCCTTTTTACCTCCATATTTGCAAAGTGAATGGAAGTGTTGTAATCGTTCTAAAATTGAAAATTGATCGAGTTCATTTGTAGTGTAAGAGCGAAAATTGATTCAATTGTTCTTTGAGTTCCCGGAACACAAAAATATCCATGTTTTCTGCAAGGCTAAGCGAATATTTGAAGACTAAGAGCGATCAAATCGGTTCATTTTTGTGGCAAAAAAAAAAGCAAACACTAAAAGTGCTATTATATCGGAAGTACTTTGAGTAATTCTAATTCAGGTTAAACAGAGGGATAGGTTTTGCCGAGACGAACATTCCAATCCAAGAAATTTGAAAAAAGGTTAAGAATTGATGGAGGCTATGGCCATTTTTTGTAATTTATCACAGATGGACTTACAGACACTTGTTCAGGAAGTGATTCTGAGTAAAAGTGTTATAATTGTGAAAATGGAAAGTTTGTGAAAATTGTTTCTGAAGCTCCGATCCGAAATTCAATTTTTGGACGCCATCGTATTTTAGGACGATTACAATTATTGTAATGTATTATACTTCAATCTGCTTCGTAAATATGAAAGTAAAATTGGAAAAACACCTCATATCCCTCACCCTTAACCTTTCTGAACGGAATGTTAAGTGACATTCGCAACAAATGACCAACATTTTTTCGGTACATTGGTGTAGAGTCTACACTGTAGACTATTAAATTTATTATATTAAATATAATCAGCAAATTTTGCTCTCATGTCGAATTAAAAAAATTCTCATCCTATGCTTGAAGATGTCTAAAATGTTGCCGGCAAGTCGTCACGTTGGGTTAGGTGGTCAGATAAAATTATTTTCACTCCCTAAAGAAAAGTAAACTCGATTTTTCTTCTTAAATTTTTGGCCAAAGCTCAGCCATTCTCATTTGTATGCTTTTCCACGTATAGGGTCCGGGTATTTGGCCTGTCGTCGCTTTTGCTGTAATTCGATTCAGCTGGAGCCACTGGTTTAATTATTAAGCTGAGGGTTGGTTCTCCGGTTCTCTTAACTGGACTCTGGCGCTCGCCTCTCGCTGGCGTCGGAAAGCGGATCAGAATCAAAGAGTCCACCCGAGCGGAATAAAGTCAAGGAAAAAGATCCAGCACTGAGCGTGTGCAGAGTGCGACTGCGGCCAAGGGCTAATTGAGGAGACCTCGTCCGGACGAGCCCTGCATACGAGGCTGCTGAATCGCAACCCCCGTTCGAGCCCTCTGAAGCTGCTGAGTTGACTTTGGCGCTGATTTATACTTCCACGCCGCAGCCATCGACCGGGAGCGGATGCGGAGATTATATTGCTATTCAACCGCCGTAAAGGGGCCAACCAGGGGGTAATAACCAACTCTGCATAAATCAGGTGGCGTATATGCCAATTAGCATGTGATAGGGTGGATTTAGTAGGGAGAACCGTCGTACGGTAATACGTAAGGAAGATCCTTAGGGAGCGAAAAGGGCTTCGGATTGTAGAATGATGAAGGCAAAGAGATACGACAATCCCTCCTCCGCTCCTCAGCATCCGGATAGAGAATCTTCCTTGAGATGACGCGCGATGAACAGAAACCTGAACTGTTTTAAGGAGACGCCAATGCCGCAGCCCTTGCGAATACACTGCCACCCAGTCACCCGGCCCCATTTGCAGCCGGTCGCGTTCGTTTCAGTTATAAATGGGCCCTCGTGAACAAACTCCATTCAGGCGAACGATCTCGTCAAGCTGCTGCAATATGTTTCGCCATGATTTCTATGAGAGCGGCTCAGATTCCGTGTGCTCAGATTGTACTGTTGTGTCCCGCATGGAATTACAAATAATTGTATTCTGGGAAATGCTAAGAAAGAAAATAAATTTTTAATCGAATTTTTAAAAACAAAATTATTGGAAAAGAATTTACCAAAATTGAAGTAAAACTGACTTGATTATTTAATAATGGACTAAAATTTGACTTAAAATTTAATCTTACAAAAAATTGAAGTAAAATTTACTTAATTATTTAATAATGGAATAAAATTTACTTAATTATTTAATAATGGACTATTTAGGCACACATTTTCTTTGTATGGGTAAAATAGAAATAAACATTGTTACTTTCATATTTACGAAGTAAATCCTCCTGAAATTCCTGATCTTAACAGCCTCAAAAGTAGTCAAAATAAAAAAAAAATTGTGTCAAAATTGAAGGTATCAAAATATGGAAGTATTGAGTGTTACACATAGTATTGAGAGCCTACGCACCACTGGTTGTAAATTTCCACAAACAGTCAGACGGACGCACAGACACTTCTCTAGGAAGTGATTCTTAGTAAAAGTGAATGAGTAAAAGTTTTTTTTGTAGCTCCGTTCCGATTTTCGGACGATTAGGTACAATTCTCCCAATCATTGTAAATATGAAAGTAAATCAGAATTTTCAGTTATGTTTTTAGGGATTGACCCACGGACGTCTCATCTAAGTTTTAACCACAAATTAATTGACTGGAATGTATCCTCATACGGTTCTACTTGAATTGAACACCAGTTATGAGGGCACCGTTTAACTTCTTAGTGTAACTTTATGGCTGCGTATTTGATTATCCGCACCCTCGGCGTAGGTACCCCTCTGATTAGAAGTGCATCTTCTCCGCCTGCCTGCATCGGTCGGACTCGGTGAGAAAATCCATTAGTCAGTGTCCCCCTCGAAAATCATAATATATGAGTTCAGTGTTCCTGGCCCGTGCCGCCTTCAACTACTGATAAACTAACGATGTTCTCCCCTCATAACAAACTTTATTGATTTCGACTTGGTTCGGCTGCAACACGTGTTCTGTGCTTTGAGAGCATGCTCAAAAAAGTTCTTGCGACGATGAAAAATATCGATGCGGCTGTCCATGTAAAAGATGGTTTTTTTTATACAGGAACCCCAATAACCTAACTTGATCATCTCCCATGTCATAATCGAATTTACCCAGTCTTCCTCCAAACATTTCATGATATTACAATTTTTAATAGCACACTCAACCAAGCTCAGAAAGCCGTATAAATTCGAACCCTTGACGTATTTTACTTGCCAATATCAAGATTTCAGAGATCGAACAACAAAATTTATTGATTTTTAAGTTCGGAAACGATATGATTATTGTTCGGAGTGTCCATGCTTCAGAGTCCACTGTCAATTACGGATTTTGCCAAAAATGAATGCAGACGGGTCAAAAATCCTCCGCTTCAATTTCAGTTTTAAACCAGATACCCTAACGTCCTTCAGGAACCGACTGCAAAAAGGCGGAGGTTACTCAAGTTGACTTGTCCTAACTCATTTTTTTTTGTCGCTTGTATTCGTTAAGTTTGTTTTGCTCTCCGGCAGCCAATTTTTATCCGATTCGAGAAATTCTTCCGCTGAAATGTGGAAAAATCAGCCAAGTGGCTTCATGTTTCTATCATATTTGGCAAGCGATAGATTGGAGGCATAAGCCGACATTCCGAAAAGTAGCGCTTCGATTTGGAAGGGAATCCTTTTCAACCGTAGCCCTGACCTGAAGCTGACCTTTTCCCTATAGTCTGTTATACGCTCGCTTTCTTCACCTAAAGGCCATCCAAGAAAAGGCGAGAAATGTAAGAAGTGGTAGTAGATCTTGGAAAGCTTTCAGGTTTCCACAATCTGTCTGGATTTAGGGGTCAGCTAATCCTGGCTCAACCGACCAAGCCATTGCGAAAATGGTACTTACCTTTCATGCTAGGATCTTGAGAACGGAGGCTCGAGACCCTCGCTTTTCTCCAGCCTCATTTTCCAGGCACAGCCGGGAGATTTTTAGGAAAGCACCTGCGAACGTGTTAGCTGTATGGAGAAGCTACTGCAGTGTTAATATACGAAAAAACATGATCCGTTTTTAGGGAATGAGATTTTCGCACTTGAAACGAGCGTTTCCTATGGCCTTTTGGGCACGGCTCATAGTATAACTCTGCGATACCGTCTGTTAGCAATCAATTGGCAAAAAATTAGCCGCAAAATTGTCAAACACAGACAATGAATGCAAACGGTTTGACTAAGTTAGCATACCAGTTTACGTTTGAATTATTTTGAAAAATCGAATTTCAAAGTTCACATTTGAAAATCACATTTCTCGCAAAAGATTAAGTATACCAAATAAAATCATTCTGCTCTCCGCTAACGGGCCGATATAAAAATTAGTACTTACCTAATGAGTACTCGTATTATTTGACCATGAAACGTCTAATAAACGGCACTGGTCGTCATCCCTGTATTTATCGCCCGTACCAATTAGAACATTCAGCTTACATAATTTCTGACCGTTGGTGTAGCGGCAGATTTACAGTGTACTTAAACTTCGGCAAGCCCCACCGGTGGCAGAACCGCGGTCGACGGTACTGCCGCCCACCCCTAACCTGGTTACCACCGGCGAAACTCTTGAAGAGCGATCGCAGGTTCCTTCGCAAAAAGCTTTAAATCCGCTCGACATTTTAATCTGGTAACTTATGAAGTTTTCCTCGAGGCTGGGCCGGCGAAATTTATGGCTGTTTGCCAAACAATGTAGGCGAGATTCAGCAGATTTAACCCCGGCTCTTCGAAAGCGGAACCTTAAGAGATTTTTTCGTTGAAATGGAATCCTGTTCGGCGATAAGAAAACTACTCCATTATGTAAGCATAAGAGTAATGAGGGTGCTACTTTTGGATGCGAAAATTTGGATAGAAATGTTAAAAAAATGAAAAACTAGGGGTGCACTCCCTTCTGCGCTGATTGCAGATAAATAAGCTGTGAAGTTAAGTAAAATTATTGGACCTTCCATGTCGGGAACATCCTTGCCGACTCTTCTGCAAAGGAACTCAGTATAAATAGAATCAAACTGAAACTAGCAAAAGCTGCAACTTAGGCGTTTTAAGAGTTTTCGACTCAACAAATTATAATTAAAGAGTTTTCGGTAATTTTGCGCTTTTTGCCTTTTGGTAGCATGAAAAATAGCTTGAAAAAAGTACCTGTAAACCTGGCAAATCAAGAAATGCTATGAAAACTCCTACCTCTCGTTCAACAGTCAACAAAAAGTCCGGATTTTGTTTGCATTAGTTACGTTGATGCCAACAACTTCAAACTACGAATTTTGCACGATTCGTGTTCGAATTAGGAGAAAGTCCTTACGCGTGTTAAGAAATTTTTACAGAACTTCGGAGTCGAATTTGTCGCCATGGACGTTGCCAAGCCGAACAAAAAACGAAACAACCCAAACCCGGACTTTTGGAAGAACGTGTCTAAATTTTCCAAGCATTCGAAGCACGAAATTACCAAAAACCCTCTATTATCTCAAAATTAGATTATCTAAAAAAATTACCTAAGTAGAAGTATCACCAGGTTAGTAAAATTATCATACATCTGATGAGTAATGTTTAAAGGTCCCATCACGCAGACCTGCCTACACATTTTAACGCATACCCAGCGACGCCATCAAGAAAACATAGTTACTCAAGTTCGCCAACTCCACAGTTTTGCACGTTGAATAATAATTATCGTAATTGCCGGTTCGTGACCTTCCGAGCGTTCATAACTGTCTGAATGCTCTCAACTCGCTGGAATCTCCTCGACTGAACAAGAGTCTGACTCAAAAGTATCGGACCCTCCGCTTTGGTGGACCAGCAATTAAAAGGAGTGCAAAACCTTTCGTCTTGGTCAAGTGTGATCGAGTAATGATCAGCCATCAATTAAAAATACTCTCGACCATTTCTCTATTTTCCCTATGCTCTTCTATTTTTTCGAAGGCCCTTTTCTTTTTCTTGCTCGTCGAAAGTAAATGCTAGAATCCTTACCTTTCGCCCGCAATCCACAATCTCACAATAATCGAATTTCCGACAGTTAACAGTCACCGTGGAGAGCTCTTCAGGGCTTACGGTTGAGAGCTTAGAGAGCCCTGCTAAAACTGTATGGACTACCGTCCAACGAATGGGTGGGTTTACCTACTCGTTTTAACCATTGAGGGCGCTTCAATCGAATAAGGTTAAAATTTTGCCCCTAGAAATTGGGGAATCGTAGGTTGGATAGACCTATTATATAGAGGTACCTGTACCTCCCTATTTCCAAAACATTTGCACTTCAAATTTTCATTCCTGTTTTATTATTTGCATCCTTACTTCCATATTGGGGGACGTAAATTCTTAAAAGAAATTTATGGTTTTTACAAAATTAATTAAGTAAGGATAAAAAATTACAAAACGTTTCGCAAATTGAAAAACCCGCCTAAAATCATCGTGAAGTTACTTCCATACCCACGCATATTGTACGCAAATATTTTTTGCAATATTTGAAAAAAAATGTAAGACCAAGAACGCTCAAATTAGCTCATTTTTGGGGCAGATTAAGATAAAACAAAAAAACGCTGCTAAGTAGATCAGTGGCATGTGCACATTAGTTTTCTGTGTATCCGAAGAATTCTGCAAATTCTGCACAGGGGTTCATTTTTCGATTGAAAAGACAAACCTTATGATAGGTACATAGGTACTTCTGAAACACGGAATTCGGTTGCTATATTCTAGAACTTCAGTATATATTTGTATTTTAGATGGGGATTTAGAAAAACGATTTTTTTTTCAACCCGGCAAAAAAGACACATCATCCAATTTGCTTGATAGAAACCTACCCATCTTGATTGGTATCTATCTGCCAATCATATCAACTCAGCCCATCGTTTAATTTTTTTTAACTCACCATTTAATCTATCCTTATTCGCCTACATAATAATAACTATCACTAAATTCTCCGAATAATTAAATTAAAAATGCCTCAAGAAAGCCTCAGAACCGTTAATAAAGCTAGTCTCCATCTCACGTTGCCATGCTCAACTGTCATAGTGTGAGTGCGTCACCTTGTTGTTGTAATAGGCTAGTGGTCGTAAGTAGAAGATCAATCAACCGTATCCAAGAACCAAGGAGAAATTCTCAACTTTTTCCAATTTTAGTTTTGCTGATTTGTATAATACGACCAAATTCTTTAAATTGAAGATAGCGGGTGGACAGAAGTTTTTGTGGAGATTCCAACGAGTGGAAAACGAATTTTGTGGCTCTAGTGGTTTCCGAGTTATTAAGAATTGGGGAAATTTTAAAAAACTCAAAACTGCTTCACTAAAACTGCAATAACTCCTAAACGGTTGAAGCTACCGGCGTGGCGATGGTCTCATTCGATTCAGCATAGAAAAATCTATAGAAAATGATGCCTCACATGCCTATGTTGCTTTTTTCCTGAAAAGCACGAATTTTTTCTCACTTCAACAGCTGTTTTACTGGCCTTAAAATTAAGGTAGGGTTCTGTCGAGACGTTAGGACCAACTAGATACGGAACCTGATTTTTGGTGAAAATTTCAAAATTTTACGACAACTCCTTCCCCCTGAAAAACCCCGGACGGCGGACGGCGTACGGCGGACGGCGGACGGCGTACGGCGGACGGCGGACGGCGTACGGCGGACGGACAAAAAATTTTTATTGCAGATTCGGATTCTTCACCCTTTGAAACGTAAACCAACAAATTTTCAGGGGGTGTTAAAAAAAATTTTTTCCTGACCGATTACAAAGGTTCATTTCTTAAGAAAAATGAACCAAAACACTGGAAGTCAATACTTATATCGGATCTAGTTTGAGTAATTCTAATGCAAGTTTTACAGAGTGATGGGTATTGACGGGACGAAAATTCCAGTGCAAGAAATTTGAAAAACGTTTGAGAGCTGAGGGAGTTATGGCAATTTTTGTTAATAAATACAGACGGATACACTTGTCCAAAACTTGGCTCTGAGTAAAACTGTAGGTAGGTATATTTTTAAATCTTTGTTCCGATTTTCAGTTTTAGGACATTTATAATGATTCCATTTGCTTTATAAATATGGTAATAATAAAAATAATTAGGACCCACAATTTGAAAATTTCGAATCGTAGATAATTTTCAATAATTATCGCGTTCAAACTTATCTCTACTTACCGTCTTACTACCTTTGGAGTTCCCATTTACGTACTCAAGTGATAACAGAAGGTAGACTACTGATTGCGAGGTTCGGACTATATTTCAGCTATAAGGAAGGCGTTTCGTCGAAACTCATCTTCTAGGTATCGCTTTTTTTCACATCAAAGTGTACCATCCTTGAAGACAGAAGTTGCGATAATTCCAGGAGGTGGAGGGAGGAAGACGGGAGTAATGAACGCCAAATTACAAGGCACTTGGTGGACTTACCGGATTGATTCTCATTTCTCAAGCTCCTATCTCGACTAAACATCTCGTTAGTTGCTATTCATCCAAGCTCAACTCGGTTTCATCGGATCATCTCGGCTATTCCTCTCCCTCCTAGCTCGGCGTCTCTCATTTATCTTCAAGCTTCTTTGAAACATACGTTCTTCCCGATTATTTCTCTCTTCAACATTAAATTATTTCCTGTGCCTACCTTGGATCTTACAAGCACATGAAACAACATATGCACTCAACTTTTGATGAGGTTACTCGACTCCGAAACCAGAGGTACACACAATGCTGCTATATTTCGATACGTGAATTTTTGGACCAAATTGGTTTTATTTTGACTAGTTTGGAGGCTATAATCATCAAAAATGTCAAAAAACCTCTCTATGGAAATTCTTAAATCACCTGAAATCAAAATGGTGTATAAAAAAAACAAGCAGGTTTTTTGGCAAAGTAAAACTAAGATTTTAAGACCAAGAAGGCTAAAATTGGTTTATTTTTGTAGCCAGAAGAATGGAATAGCAAACACAACCAGTGATGCGTAGATAACACACAATACTTCCGTATTTTGAAACGTAAAATTGAGACACGATTTGAACATATTTTGATTGCTTTTCACTGTGTTTAGGTCAAAAATATCAAAAAATGCGTTACTCAAATTTTAAAATTCGCCCAAATTAAAAGTACGCTACATTATCGGAATATAAAAAATATCCACATATTCTGCAAGGTAAAACAAAGATTTTAAGACCAAGAACGCTCAAATCGGTTCATTTTTGTGGCCGGAAAAAATAAAATGGAAAACACTAAAAATGCTAATACATCGGAAGTAACTACTGTGCGTTATCCAAATTTCGATTAAACAGGGTGTTAGATGCTGTGCATGAAAGACTCTGCCATCTAGGTACCTATGCGCACATGTTTATATTCAAAATATTGGATATTTACCAACATAGGCTTATCAATTCAATTTATCCGGATGGATATGCCTCGGAACATTCAGGATTGAAACATTTTTGTGTTTCTGAGAATGCACTCTAGATTTGCCGCAATAATGTATTAATATAGCCAATTGAAATTAGTATGTCCACCCTTGAAATGGTCATCCCAAATAAATGTAATCGCGTTGCAAGTGCTCACACCACGTTCCCCATAAATGATGGCTTCGGAGGTAGTTCACGACGACACGCAAATTGCCAAATTTTTCAATTAATCTCAAACCCAAAATGCGCTGGCTTGTTTGCCAAACAGAAAATATGTTGTATCTTAGAGTTTTAAGGACAAGACTGTAAAAGATCGTGTGCGGTCTATTCTTTCCTTCTCTAGACCCCCTCTCCACACGACCTCTCCATGCTATAGACATAACAGGCTGTTGGCAATAAATCTCTCCTAACTACCTTCTGTGTCGTAGGTCACACAAGTAAGGATTTTTTCTATATATGCTCGAGTTCGTGGGACCGTCAAATAGCCTATTAGCCGAACATTAAAGGTCGGAATATAACCGTTTAGTTCTTATAATAACCGCGACAATGCGACACGGATGCAATCTATTAAATACTATTCAAACTTTATGACATCTACGCGGATGTCACATGGAAGAATTTATTGCGTCTGCGTTCAAAGCGGTCAAAGCTTTGAATTCGTTTAATGTTAGTTCAGAAATTTATGACGAACTGTGGGTTCTGGGAATATTTAGCGTGGCTTAACATTTTTTCAACCCGGCAGAATTATACAAACGATTTCAATACCGCCCCAAGAATACACGGAGCTTTGACTAAGGCCCGGTTTATTGACAAAATTTATTAATCCGATATCCAAGGAAGCTTTGGATAAAATTCACCACGGTGTTATCAGTATCAAATTTAAATGTAAAAACCTCGTTGGAAATGTTTATCGGGTGCTTCTTTGGATATCGGATGGATAAATTTTGTCAATAAACCGGGCCTTAGTGTAAGCTATTGCTAAGACCGAAACTAATATCAAAATTGATTCCGAAACTAAATTCAAAACGGAAATTGATAACTACCTGAGCTGAAAACTACACTAAGCGTGAGGGTGAAAGTAAAATTCAGTCTGAATCTGAAATACTCAAATTAGAAGTGAAATTGAAATAAGATGTAAAACTGAAACCGAAAATGGAACAATGCTGAAATTGAAACTGAAATTGATTATGGGAATGAGAGGAAAACTGACACCACTCCTGCCTGAGACTACTTGCTAAACGAAAAAATAATTAAAACTGAAGTTGAGATCAATACCATAATTGATTTGAAGCTGAAACTGGAAATTTAACTATATCTAATAATTATAATAATTGAAGTTGACGGAAAAATATTTATGAATAGAAAAAATCATTATGCATAAAAAATCAGTCATTTGCAAAAATCTACGACACTATTCCAGAGCATGATCTTCGACTACGCATCTCAAACAACGATTAGTTAACATCCAGCCACGCAGAACTGACATTCAATGCAATTCATTAAGACGTTATTCAAATGTATTCTCGGAAAAGTAGAACTTTAAAAGCAGAATGAGATATGACGCCATGGCCGCAGTCACTGAAGGACGGGAGATGTTCGCCTGATTGAAAATGAAGACTACGCTCCTGAGCCGCTGTGTTTCATCACGTATTGATGGATGATTTTTGTTCCTATCTACTGGATAACTTCTCGTTACAGATTCAACCTTACACTGTCAAAAAGGATTTTCAATAACATCTTAAAATTAAGAAGTTTTTCATCAGAAACAACTGAATTTCGAGATAGTTGTTATAATAACAATATTTCGCATCATACTTTTGAAAAAGCATCTCAATTTTAAGATGTTTTCTGAACTTTACATTTTTTTAATGCATTTTGAACTTGGCAGTCATGTGGTCGTGGTCATGGAGCTCGCTGCCTTGGTTCCCTGAATACAACAAACTTTTTTCACAAACGAACCAGAAATTTTTTGGTTGTTGGCGAATAGTGGTACCTAATGTGTTGTGAGCGTGAAGGTGATTGAGACGAGATGATTTCTATCGCATCAGAAGTGGGATCTGATCCCATTCCCGGCCCTGTGACTTCTCCAACAGTTGCGGAGGGATCTGTTGACGCCGAACAGTTGTTGACAAAAATGGCTGAATTAGGACCAGTTTTTGACGAATCTCAAATCGGATCTGATCGCGTTGTTGGAGGCCCTGAATCAACAACTGGCTGCTCAAAATAGGTAAGCGAATGGTGCAAAGTTTCATCTCCTCGTCGGCAAAAAAAACTTCTTTAATGATCAAATTACCGGAATTCGACCCCCACAGCGATGCGGGTGCTGGCCCATCACCAACTCTGCCGTACATTCGTCTGCAGGGTTATCACCGACTCGCCACTTCCTTGGTAGGGAAGTCAATACACCTCTCTTATTGCGATGGGATATCAGTTGCTCCGACCACCAAAACCAAACCGCGCAGACGGACATTTGGAAATAGGCATTGGAGATTCTGAAAGCAGCTCTCTCACGAATGAAATGCCAGTACGACAGCACTCACGCCAAGGTAGAGTATAATATTGACGACATATTGAGTATAATACTGACATGAGTATAATATTGACGATATTGAAGGTGCTCATCGAAACCTATATATTATCTGACAAGGAGAAACAAAATTTGTTGATTTAATCAACCAAAAACGTGCTTATAAGTATTCTGACCCGTTCCTGTGTGTTCCCGACCATAGGATGGAATGTATTATTATTTTCTTATTTAATAAGCAACGCCAACCCGAAGTTAATCCACTCTCTGTCCTCTGCAGAATTGCTAGCGCCCATCGGTGGGACTCTACATCCACGGCGGGACATGTCCGATACTCCAGGCAAGCAGACACCAGTGGCAAGCAGGGCGACCCACACAACACTCCACCGGAACCTTTCTAGCGGTCGTTTGCGAATTATATCGTACAGCTTTTTCTTCAACGTGTGATACACTCACGGATTTCTACTCGGGCATCATCTCGTCGGCGCTCAGCACGGAGCCAGTCAAATGCGCTAATCTGGCCCTGGAGAACAACTTCTTATTCTCTTTGAATTATCCGCTCCTCTCATGTGGAGCGCTTCGGTGAGTGCACACCTCTTTTGTTCCTCATATTGGCTCAATTTGTATCTCTCGATCCCTTCACTGCTGTCTATCTAAACGAAACATCACAGTAGCTATTGATAAGCAAAGCCAACCCGAAGTTGATCCACTCTCTGTCCTCTGCAGAATTGCTAGCGCCCATCGGTGGGACTCAACATCCACGGCGGGACATGTCCGTGACTTCAGGCAAGCAGACAACTGTAGCAAGCTGGGCGACCCACTCAACACTCCACCGTCATACACTCACCACGACTATTTTCGGCCAGTTTCGACCACCGTGATACCTTCATCCGACATTGTCGCGCTTTTCCTGGAAGAGGGGTAATGCCACGGAGTACTTCCGCTCATGCAAGATGATCGAGGGCATCTAGCCACCCGATCATATATCGTGTCGATATATTTCTTCGAGGCGGTCACTTCTCCGTTCGCAGAGTCTCGGCCTACACTCACCTCTCTTCTCGGCTGTCCGCCTCTTTCTGCCAAAAAGTCAAAATATAATAAATTATGGATATTTTGCAATTCGCTCAGCGACAATTCAATTTCTATTTTTCAATTTTTAGTTCTTAAGTCTTTGAATTATCCAGCTCGCACTAGCGTAGTTATTCTAGCATCTAACTGATTACTTTGTGATTTGCGTAGACTTATGAGTTTGATGACATTTTGTTTGAATCTTTAAATTTTACTTTGCTTTCGCAATCTAAAATTTAAAGATTCGAACAAAAAGTCATCAAACTTATTTATGCAAAACACAAAGTAATCGGTTAGATGCTTGAAAACAACTGGATTCCATGATACCTAAAAGTAACTGAATTTTAAGATACTTGTTAAATGTTTTAAAACATCTTGATATTAAGATGTTTTATTGCATCTTCGATTCGGGGACAGCCGGAAACATCTTAAAATTAAGATGTTCATTTTTGACAGTGTACAAATATGGAAGTGCGAAGTATTTCTTTTTGGTGCCCGAAGACCTCACCCTGCCTGGACCTGCCTACCTCTTCCATTGAAGCCAGAGAGAAGAGAGAAAAAAATTAACGACTTAGCCCCTATTGTCATGGTAATGATTGAAACTGCCAGTCAGGGCATTGAATTGCCGTCTCGATTCGCCTTCTGCTTGGTCTAATGGGCAGCTAGCATGGCCTAAGCTGGCTGGGTATTAAAATTACTAACATGGAAAAGGTTAGCGTCGTATCATCTGTTTGCACTGGAGAAAATCAAGCCCATCCCATCAGATGGCCATAGAAGGAAAGGCTGCTACGCCGAACGATCGAAATTTCGCTCCAACGATCGTTCAAGAATGTTAATCATGCCAAAAGGAGAGCTGCCTGCCTAACTGTTATTATGGAACTTTTCTTGGAATGCTAACAAGCGTTACAATTTATTCGTTCGAACGGATTTACACATATTTTGACTGCCCTGGAACTCTTGAAAATTTAGACCAATTTAATCTTGTTTGTTGGGCCACATAAAGGAGTTGTCAAGTTTCCGCCGTCTAGTCGACATTTTTATTATATTATTAGTTCCCTCAGAGTTTCCCTAATAACCAGCTTAAAAGGAGCAGGAGTGAGGAACAACCGTATATTCTTTTCTCCCGTTGAGGGTGAATGTTCTTTACGATCAACGAACCCGAATTTAACCAGCCATAATCCCCAGCAGTAGGTTACATGCATAAACCACCGGCCTTTTTCAAGGATCCACGAAGATAAGGCCCGGAATATACGGAAAAGGGCTGGAAGTATCGCGGGGCTCACCGGGTAAAAAGAATTGTGACTTACAACGGCCCGTAAAGTTTTTCCGCGCAACGTAAGAAGCCATAGCCGTTTCTACGAGGAAATATGGAGAGAGCCCGGCGAACCGTGTGTACGTTTCACTTCAAACAAGCCTTAACTTTTAGATACGTTCAAGGAACCCCTTCTCGAATATTAGGGCCCATGGTGAAAATTCTCGTTGTAACGAGTACGCCTTAATGTGATAACGAATAATTGGTATTGGTAATTGGTATCTATTGATGCCTAACTAGAAATATACGTGCTGATTATGGGCGATTAGGAGAAGTTCCCTGAATGGGGTCGCTGACTATCAGATAGTCAGAAGTTAGATAGTTAGATAGAACAGATTTTGTTCATTCCCTCAGCCAGTCTGCATCTGCTGTACCTAAGTTTAAAAATAAGTTTTCATTGCTCCTGAGTATTTGGAACCAATTTACGTAAAATACATTCCAATAAACGTTTTCAATGGATCAAAGGCTCCAAATGAAACCGACGAAAGTCGAAATTTCGAAATGTAAGTACTGATAACTTTCAATTTCCCCTAAAATGTAAGTAGGGAATAGTCCAAGTAAATTGGGGCTCAAGAGGGGCAATTCGAAGAAAAAATACAGAAATATAAGTTTCTAAATGATTTCGGCTGAATCTGAACTAGCGATTTGATATTTTTTTCTCAATTGCTTGAATATTGACAGTCATAGCGTAAGAACCTGTAGTGTAAAAAAAATAAGTAGGTAGGTACGATTTTTGGTGAAAATGAGGTTTTTAGCTTTTCTGGTAGATATTGCCCTGTGCACTGTGGTGGCGTCATAACTCAGCTGCAACAAATATTTTTGATTCTATGAGGGTTTGTAATAACCTGTAAGTAATGAATTTCTGTATAAAGAAGACCTGTCGTGCAACAAAATTCTGACCAAAATACGTTAAACTGTCGGTAATGGTCTTTGGCTTGAAATAAAAAAGGAAAAATAGACTAAACGTCCATTTAATGGAAATAAACGGGTTTTTGGCCTCCTGAAAAGTTTTCGAAAATACACTTACAGGTTTTTACACTATGTCTGTCGATGTATCTCAAGAACTCGTCGTACTTCAGAAAGATGAATGGCTACCATTGTTAAAGATAACCAAATTTGTGACAATTTAAGCGCAACTGCAGTTTCCTAGCTCAAAATTTGAGCTATTTGATAGCCTGAGGGATTTTATAAGTCAAAAATTGTAATTTTTCCAAAACGTTGGCTCGTTTTCCGAGTTGAATATCAAAATGAACATGTACCCCCTCCCCCATCCACCATGGAGGTTGCAGTGCAAATCTCATATACTTAATACTTCAATTTGAGACCCAACAACTTCAAACTACGAATTTGCACAATAAATGTATTCGAATTAGGAGGAGAAAGTTCGAGAAATTTTTACAGAACTTCGGAGACGAATTTGTAGCCATAGAGGTTGCCAAGCCGAACCAAAACCAAACAACTCTAACTATTTTTTCGTGCTACGAAGTGACAAGAAGCAGGAAATTACCAAAAATTCTCTATTAAGTAGGTATCTCAAAATTAGATTATCTAAAAAAATTACCTAAGTAAATGTACCTACCACCAGGTTAGTAAAATTATCATACACCTGATGAGTAATGTTTTGAAGGCATGAAAATGAATAACATTTGGGTCATGGATCAAGCGACATTTTTTGATATCGAAAATATTCTGTTCCTACGAAGACTTTGTTTTGGTCTACAGTTAAGATGCCACTAACAATAGTATGTGCTCGACGTAATACCGCAGTCTCTTGAAATTGAGAACTGTCAGAGAGGCAAGGTTAATAGAAATTTCTCGCTCAAGCGTATGAGTGACTCAAATCAAAATGAACCGAGCCCAGCATTACGTGGAATGGCCGAGTCGTTTCAGGCTTGTAAGAAATGAGGAAATGTTCAGTTGGGTCTAAACGGGACGTCGGAGGCGTGATTACCTAGCACAGTTTCCGTTTCACCATTCAGGCCTCGTTTAGCAGCCCCTCTATTTTTCCTCTTTATTGCCCAGAAAAGCTCGAGTTACTTTCCGTAGACTAATTTAAGACGACCGTTCGTAACAGCCACTTCTCGGTCGAATGAATTCCTCAGATTTCTCGACTTGTTTTACTGTTATTTTTTTCTTTCTTACCTTTGGTTCCACCTGCAAAGCTTCCTCGAAAACTACAATTCCTGGCAAAAGAGCCATTTTCTAATGTCCGTCGAAGTGCAATTGCTTTCTTTGTATCTGCAAAGTGACTGGTCGCAGTAAATGCAAAATATCAAGTTTGGCTGAATGTATATTGTTATATTGTATTAAAATGTGGACGCGTTGTATGTTATCTAAGCACCACTGTTTTTTCAATACGTTCAGAAACCGAAGCATATCTTTTTGGCGTGTTGAATCCATTGTTTCAGTTTCAGATCATAACATGCGCATTCGCTAGGCCTGAAAACGTTGTCTATATCTAATCTCAGCAACACGGTCCAGCCGCCTTCCCCCATTGTGTCGAAACGGAAACGCACGGACTTAATTAGTTTAACAGAAGTTTCTTTCAAGGAGGGAAAAGGGAAAACTATGAAATGAAAAGATTTGTCCGAGAGAACTTGCGGGGAAAAGGGCGAATGAAAAGGAGCTTACTTAGAGCTTGAGAAAGGGAGTCACCATAATTAAACAAAACGAGGCCGGTTGGTGCAAAGTTCTGCTACTTCTTCTTCGCAGTTTTCTTCTTATTCTACGTCTTCTTGTTCCTCCTCTTCTTCTTTTATCCTGGGCTCTGTATCGCTCTGTCCCTGTTCCAGCGGTGCCGGCCGCACTTCCTCGTTCTAAGCCGGGAAAATTTTGTTAATTATTGCGCTGTTTGGGAACCATGCTTCGCCAGTGATGAGGTTGGTGATGTTGAGAAGGACAAGGGTAATTGGTAAGATGTAATTAGTCGAAGCAAATGTAGTACGGTACTTTCCGAAGAACAAAACACTGGTGGAAGAAATCGAGGGAGAAAACTTGAGGCCGTACAAGCTGGTATGGGCGATATTACGCGAGAAGAGTCGTCTTTTAATATCCTAACCCCCTTCAGCCCTTCCCAAAGCTCCCAACGGCGCCAAATATATTGGAGTCCCTTCCCGCTCGTTTTTCGTAATTTGCCCGCCAGTTATACGTCGGGGAGTTTTTCGAGTGGATGAGGGTCCCAGCCGATGGTAACAACTCCAGCTATCCTGGAGGATTGCGCCTGTCCACAATTCGAGTCCGCTCGGTAAGTCCAAAATGGGAAGACGGTCCTCAAGAGACCCACTCCGCAGGCCAATACTGAATCAAGGCCTGGGATCTTGATTAAACAATACGCGCTCGCAAGTAGGCACTCGAAGTTACTTCCTATCTTTTGGAGTACCTAATAAGGGCGGCAAAATGAAAATACCCCCCACCTACCTTAAGAAAAGTCACCCTATTTGACCGGTTTTGTTGATGCTCGTGAGAGCGATTAAATACGCTTCAGAGATCATTGCATCTCTGAAAAATTTGCAGTTTTATTAAGTTGCTTCGACCATGGGATTAAAGAAAAAAAAATCCACGGATTGCCTTCGGTACACATGCCGTACATTTACATAGCTACCTTCAGTTTAAATACGATAAGCATAATTTTTTACCTTCATATTTATAAAACGAATAGAATTATTGTAATTTTTCCAAAATTGAAGGTCAGAACGAAGCTCTAGAAAAATATTTCACGTAAGTCAATACTTTTACTCAGAATCATCTGAGCAAGTGTTAGTGCGTCTGTCAACCCACCTGTGAGCATTTACTGTCAAAAATTGCAACATCTCTTGCAAAACTTCTTGAACTGGAATTTTCTCCTCGGTACTTCCGATACATTGGCCCTTTTACGGGCGATTTCACCAACTCGTATTAAGGTCCGGTTCAGTGGTAATCCGAAGAATATGAGAAAATTGGCTTACCTCAACACGGCTTAAGCCTAATTCCTGAATTATCAGGGAAAGTTGATCCGTCGAAAGTGAAGATAGTTTGATCATTGGTTGGTGAAATCGGCACCAATTAGTTTTTTTCTGTCATATTTTTTTTTGGCCGGCAGCAAGACGTATTTCGAGTTTAGGTATAGCATTTTTTGACATTTTTGTCCCACACAGCTCTCCACATTTCTCTCCTAAAGTAGCCGAAAATTTCGCTAATATATTTAATATATTCAATTTGAGTTAAAAGTTTACACGTAACCAGTAGTGCGTATATAACACACAATACCTCCATATTTTGAAACGTAAAATTGTGACACATTTCTATCATATTTTGACTGATTTTAAGGGTGTTTATGCCAAAAATATCAAAAAATTCACTATTCAAATTTTAAAATTTTCCCACAATAAAAATATGCTACATTATCGGGATATAAAACATATCAACATATTTTGCAAGGCAAAACAAAGATTTCAAGACCAAAACGCTCAAATCGGTTCATAGTTCTCACTGGTATAGTTGAAAAATATATATGAAAAACGCTGCTAAGTAGATCAGTGGCATGTGCACATTAGTTTTCTGTGTATCCGAAGAGCTCTGCAAATTTTGCACAGGGGTTCATTTTTCGATTGCAAAGACAAACCTAGGGATACTTATATAGGTACTCCTTAAACACGGTATTTATTCGTTATTATTCAAGAATTTAAGCATAAATTTGTATTTTAGATGGGATTTAGAAAAACTTTTTTTTCGACCCGGCGAAAAAAAGCTACACTGCTCACTTTACTATCCCGATAGGTATCTGTCTACCAATCTCTTCAACGCAGCTCATAGTTCAATTTTGTTAAATTCACCATTCAATCTATTGTTATTCGCCTACATAATTAACAGAATAATAACAATTAAATTCTCTGAATAATGAAATTAAAAATGCCTCAAGAATGCCTCAGAACCATTGCTAAAGCTCGTCTCGCTCTCATGTTGCCAAGCGCAACTGGTCTAGTGTGAGTGCGTCACCTTGTTGTTGTTATAGGCTAGTGGTCGTAAGTAGATCAATCAACCGTATCTAAGAGCCGAGGCCAAATTCTCAAAATTTTCCGATTTTTATTTTGCTGATTTGTGTAATGCGACTAGATTCTTTAAATTGAAGATATCGGGAGGACAGAAGTTTTTGTGGGCATTCCAACGAGTGGAAAACGATTTTTGTGGCTCTAGTCGTTTTCGAGTTATTAAGAATTGTAAAAATTTTAAAAAACTCAAAAATGTCTCACTAAAACTGCAATAACTCCTAAACGGTTGGAGCTACCGGCGTGGCGATGGTCTCATTCGATTCGGCATAGAAAAATCTATAGAAAATGATACCTCACATGCCTATGTTGCTTTTTTCCTGAAAAGCACGAATTTTTTCCCACTTCAACAGCTGTTTTACTGGCCTTAAAATTAAGATAGGGTTCTGTCGAGACGTTAGGACCAACTAGATACGGAACTTGATTTTTGGTAAAAATTTCAAAATTTTTCGATTACTCCTTCCCCCTGAAAAACCCCGGACGGCGGACGGCGTACGGCGGACGGCGTACGGCGGACGGCGTACGGCGGACGGCGGGCGGACAAAAAATTTTTATTGCAGATTCGGATTCTACACCCCTTGAAACGTTAACCAACAAATTTTCAGGGGGTGTTAAAAAAAAAAATTTCCCGACCGATTACAAAGGTTCATTTCTTAAGAAAAATGAACCAAAATACATTGTCGACCACGTGCAGAGGTTGTGAGAGAATGCCATCCGAGATCTCTCACCCACACTTTATTTGGCAGATAGGTACTTACTACAGTTGTAACGCAATAATTATGGTTTCGTGAAGTGCATCAGGACTCGAGGTCTGAACAACGCAGGCGCAGCATTTCCCTACAACTTCCAGTCGTTTACCCTTGCGGAAGTACTGGACGCGTCTGGTCCGTGGCGTCCTCGGAGAGAATATAGATGGCTCGAGATTGTTCCTCGAATGATTCAGTTTTGCACATCATCCGGCGTCGGATGCAGTTGTCACTTGGATTGCGATATAGTGATTGATTATTATCGCAACAGGTTGACGTCATCTGGACGGAAAAGCTTTTGTAGCGAACCGGCGTCAGTAGATATCAGTAACTATGTCGTACTTTCAAGGGGGAAATAAAAGAATCGTTCTTATCCGATCACGTTTATTGCCATTTTGATGTATTCAGAAGCAGCGGAAAAAGTTGGAACGTGACCTAACCGTGTACTTCGCACAATTTATGATTGCGCTGCAGGATGCCTTAATGTAGATTATTTTTGTCTGATTACGAACAACAAATACAAAAGTACATCCAGATCGCTAATATCCGGTTGCTCTAAAGCGGTCCTTTCCTTACTTTCATACAATACACTCAAAAAATCAGTTTACCGACTCACTGCGTTTGCTAAGCGGATAGCAACGGACTTGGGTCTGGAGAGTAACTACGAGTAAATTACGAGTAATATACCTACTTGTAAATTAATTCTGCTATAATTTGACTTATGATGGGACCAAGAAGCTGGAGCTCTCCCACCATCTCTCTCATCAAATTCGACAAATGAAGAGTTTTCCTCCAAAACTGCATTCATCTACTTTCGAGTTTTGTCGACATCGATTACGTTTTTCGATTTCGATTAATAGCAGCTTTGGTACGTATAAGCAATCGAAAAAACGAAATCGATATCGACAAAACTCGAAAGTGGATGAATGCAGTTTTGGAGGAAAACTCTTCAAATCTAAAAAAACGCTCAGTATTTTAATGTGCAGAAAAACGCAGGCACTCTCGACATGTGATCCTAGCATAAATCTTGACGCATCCTTACGTATGGGCAGGCAGTCAACGTAATTTACATTTTTCAATTTCTCTGCGTTTCTCCCGCCAAGAGCCATTCGTCACCAACTGCTTGACAACCTTGACAGGAACTAACAGTCAGGAAATTAACTGCTTCAGCGATATCTTGTTGACAAAATGAACGGTTTCTTAAACATTTCCCCGGAATGCCTCCTGAATGTTTGAGGCTTTCATTTTTAAAAAAGTTGAACTCATCCCAAAAATTCCCGTTCCCGGTGCTGAAAATAGAGTTTGATGTACGAAGTCAAGCTGTACGATCGTTTGAATGAGATGCAGCTGGCCAACGTCAACCATCTTTCACCCCCTCCCTCGCACATACTATTCTTTCAACACCCACACATTTCAGTCATCAGTTCTGGCGTGAACACGAGGAAATAAGCGATCTTTTACTCCTGAAAAAATCCGAGCATCGCTAGTGAATTTACATTCGTGATTTACCTGCATTATTTTTGATGTTTATGCTCTAGTATTTTGATTTTTAGCTGGGTTTCCGTTAGCCACAAATCGAACAAAAATGTATTTTCTTCTGGCTTGAGAAATAATTATTAACTGGGGATTCGTAAACTTTTATTTGACTATAATCTTGGAGGATACATTGGCCAGTAAAGGGGGCAAATAAGTTGTGGCGTCATTACTAATTAACAAAGAAAACTCTCTCTCAACAAAAAAAAAAAAATAAATAATGAAATAAAATAATATAAAAATAAATTGTTTCTGATTTCCAAGTTATTTCTCAACTCAATTACCTACTTTATAATAAAATATATAACACCCAGCAAAGCTTGCTGAGGTTTAACATTATTTTGTTTTTTTACGACGGATTTCTTCAAAATCCATTTACGAACGGACGGTTCTAACCCTGCTGGCTGTGTTTGCGAGGAGAACTGTTTTTAAATTTCGGCCAGAGGCAATACATCAATGTCAGTGTGGGATTTGGACGACTACCTCGTCGATAGGCCGTAGGCACGAGATAAAAGAGGGAAAAGGATGAGTCGTCGCTGTGTCTCGCGCCACTCATCAGACACCATTGCAAATGGGAGGTAGGTGGTGACCCAGAGCGATGATTCAGTCTGTTAAGCATCCATCGTTTCTGCCGTACATTGATAATTGATGATGGGAGAGTTCGTGCAACATTTCAATTCCCTAGTCCAGTGGAAAATTTTGAAAAATCAAGCCGCATTCAAAATATCAATTTGGACGAAATTTGGCAAGTACATTATTTATTATTCTACTATGTAATGTTCATGCAGCCAGAGATTTCAAATCGAATTACCCATGACCGTACCTACTCATACTTGAATGGGTAGTTTCGTCAGTAAAATTTTCTATGCTTCTGAATCTATGAAGGGTGGCTAATATGGAAATACTCCTGAAACATGGGCGAATGCGGAACCGGTTGATCCCGCGAGAATCGAGCATACATTTTGCACGACGTTGACTGATTGCTCCTTTTTATAGCTGCGTTTTCAGGCGCCTCCACTTAGCCGACCCATTTTCGTACCCCTGGTTGTCCCCAATGAGAGAATCACGTGCCGTATGCCAGTTCTGCCGTTCAGACATTTGAAAGAATCGACCGAATGCCTAACGACTCCTACAAAAACCGAAAGAACAGCTGTTTTTTTTTTTGCACTGAGGAATTTATTGTCCTCAACCTAACAAACCTGCTACGATTCAACGTGCACACTGCACAGCTCGTTTGCACACTAGTCTATGCATCCGGAATGCACCGGGAATTAGAAGATAGCCATCGATCGCATGTGACGCCAGTCGTGGAAGGCAGGTTCTAATCTTTATGAGCATCTCGATAATGAAACCGGTCCTGGGGGTTATTTATATTTTTTCATGTACACTTCAATTATATCGATCATAAAAAATACTCGAACCCCGCGAAGAGCTCCGGTTTTAGGGCGAATGGGTTAAGGATATAAAGGGTCGAGTGGTCGAGTTGGCGCCATCGATCCCGTTGGCCTTTTAGACAAACCCTTCCTGCCCTTTGCTTCATTTCCTCCGCATTTCGTCCTTCTCCAAAAAGTTCTGACTCATGGGAAGAGGAAAGACTAGCGGAGGGACGATTACTGCAGAGCAGCGGACGGGGCGCGGTTGTCGCGCTCTTGCGGGTCTATTTTTCTTCTTTCTGGCTGGGCTGTCCCCCCTAACGCGTTTCGTATATCTAGTAGTCCTATGTTTGCAGAAGAAAATGAAAGGCCAAAGAAGCTAAAATATTGCCAGCCGAATTGAATAGGAATTGTCCTCGCGGTGGTCCCACGACCCTTCATTTGGCCGTGTCTTAACTTTCAAGTTGTCTCATTCTGAATCTTCTTGCTACGGAATGACGGAGGGATTCCGAGATTGACATGTTATACTAGGTACTGTAATCGTATAGTATACGGTAGTATAATATAATCTTATAATATTATTGTACCTAAGTATTATTCCTGAGCCAGGAGGAGATATTGTCTTTCCTAGTAGTTTATGTACAAGGCGTTTACACTTTCGAGGGTTAAAAATGAAGGAAACGATTCTACAATTCATTCCTAAAAATCTTTTTCTCATACATTTTTTCCTACGTGGTGTACTAGGAAACTCTAGTTTTGGCATGTTTGTGTTTCCAACCATTATTAGCTAAAATGGCAGTACCTACTTCCTTCAATTTGTGAGTAAACTCAATCCTGAAAACATTTCTAAAGCTCGTGGAGCGATTTTCATGTGAGAAAAACAAAATATCCGACTTTTTGGTTCATTTTTCTAAAGAAATGAACCTTTGTAATCGGTCAGGAAAAAAAAAATTTTAACACCCCCTGAAAATTTGTTGGTTTACGTTTCAAGGGGTGTAGAATCCGAATCTGCAATAAAAATTTTTTGTCCGTCCGCCGTACGCCGAACGCCGTCCGCCGTCCGGGGTTTTTAAGGGGGAAGGAGTTATCAAAAAATTTTGAAATTTTTGCCAAAAATCAAGTTTCGTATCTAGTTGGTCCTAACGTCTCTGCAGAACCCTACCTTAATTTTAAGGCCAGTAGAACAGCTGTTGAAGTGAGAGGAAATTCGTGCTTTTCAGGAAAAAAGCAACATAGGCATGTGAGGCATCATTTTCTATAGATTTTTCTATGCTGAATCGAATGAGACCATCGCCACACCGGTAGCTTTAACCGTTTAGGAGTTATTGCAGTTTTAGTGAGACATTTTTGAGTTTTTTAGCATGAGGCATTTTTAATTTCATTATTCAGAGAATTTAATAATTATTATTATTCAGTTAATTATGAAGGTGATTAAGAATAGATTAAATGGTGAATTTAACGGAATTGAACGATCAGCTGCGTTGAAAAAATGGATAGGCAAGTAAGTATTTATCAAGCGAAGAGGATGATTATTTTTTGCCTGGTTGAAAAAACGTTTTTTTAAATAACCCATCTAAAATACAAATTGATACTGAAATTATAGAATAATAACAGCTAAATTCTGTGTTTAAGGAGTACCGATATATCGTAAGGTTTGTCTTTGCGATCGAAAAATGAACCCCTGTGCAAAATTTGCAGAGTTCTTCGGACATAGCAGAAACTAATCTGCACATGCCACTGATCTACTTAGCAGCGTTTTTCTTCAGAGGAGTACTGTAAAAAATGAGGTTGAAGAGAACACAGGTGAAACGATTTTGTTTTAATCGATTTTTTCCCGTAACTTTACCTCTTTTTTTTCTTTTAGGAAAAACCATGCCCAAAAAGTTTTCCTACGGTATAGTCATTTTACTGTTAACTTCACTCCGAGGTTAAGAAAATCACGTTCGAGTGTTGCAAAAAGTAGTTTTTTCGCTAAAAATCGACTTCTTCACTAGTAGGTATTATGTCGGGCAAACTGTACGATGAGTTTAGTAACTTCAACTGTTGAAGTTATGGTTGAAGTTGGGCTGTTAGTTGTTCATGGTTCTTATGGATTTTATGCCTAAATTGTGTCACTTATCGGGCTCTCCGGGTCTGAGAAAATCGTAAACTGAACAATGATGAGAGTTATTATTACGGATGTTAATGCCCGTAACTATGAATCAATGTTAGTTATTTTTCATAATGAAAATACCTTCTAATAGTGACAACATTTGATTCGCCATGAAAATTCTTCGTGAAACTCTACTGTGCAAAAGGTAGGTACTCACTCAAAAGTTGGTTTTTATGGAAAAATCTATGGAAAAGTAACTATTCCGTTGTAAAGTTGGGGTTTGGGGCATGTTTCCCCCAAAGGGTGCGTTCTGATTGACAACAAAAAAAAAAAAAAAAAAAAAAATTGGTGGAAATCCGATTGAAAAAATACCAGTTTTGCCTGTTTTCTCTATAGCTTCATTTTGGTTTGTTATTTTCAGGATGGCTCTGAAAGAAAAAGTCGGATATGGTATTTTTCTTACATGAAAATTCTGAAAAATTGAAGGAACTGGAACAGCCACCTCAGTGAATTAATGTCGAAAACGCAAAATGCCAACAAACAAGCATCGAAGACTAGGAAAAACGTCAGAGTGAGAGAGAGAGTTGTTGGAAATGACTTGCGAGACATTTTCTTCCATTTTTGACCATCGAAATTGTAGGCATCCTGTAGACCAATTATTTATATTTTAACAACTAGAAAAGAGTACGAGTGGTGAAGGCGTTGCAGTTCAGTTGGAAAGTTAATGTTGGGCGTTCGATAAGCTGTACTCAATAAACAGTTTGATGCTCATCAGCTCAAAAAAAATCCCACCAATATGAATTTGATGTATTGTCTTTAATATTTTGTTCTATTGTTATAGTATTATGCACTCACCACTGCCTCCGAATGATATACTCTTCCCAAAACAGGGAAGTGTATTGCACCATCTACGATTCAAAATACAGACCGTCCAGCGTCGGGAGGAAAGTTTTAGCTCTTCTGAGTCTTTGACTGTTCTTTCCCTTTCATATTTCTCGACAAGATCCCAAACAATGGTGTAATTGATACAGTGAAAGTTACGACGACGAAGAATGACTGAGTTTGGCGGCCAACGTCGAGGCGCTCTTCCTACTTGTTTGAAATCTGAGACCTAGAACAACGAAGACTTCGAGACCCTTCACAACTCGTCAAGCGCAAGACAAGGCAAGACAGCGGTGCCAGGGGGAACGGATTGTACGAGCTGGCCTTTGGCCTCAATTGATTCAACCCCAGCTACATTTCCTCCGAGGCTTTCAAATAATGGGCAAATTTGAAATGGCTGAGCGCTGAGCCGTTCCTTGTTCGCGTTATGGTGCCATGATATTTCTCGCCGAAAGCGATGAATCGAGCAATGACTTCCAAAGTTCTATTATTATTTTGAATTTTACCCAGCGTTTTCCGAGTCTGATTTGATTTTTTACTGATTATTTTTTTGCATTTTTACATCAAACCCAGTGGTGCAATTTTCGATTTTAGGACGATTACAATAGGTACTCCCAGTAAAAATAGTAAAAACCTGATTGATGAAAAATCGGTCGGGATTCGGCCAGTGAACGACAACCTTCTTCAGTAATGCCTCATCGAATTGATTAAAATGCCTTAATAAAGGAGGTTGTCGTTCACTGTCGTTCGCCCAAATGTTCCGTCAATCCTCACTACGGCCGACTATTCATCATTGAAAAAGTAAATACCTCGCATGCTGTTCGGATAAAATTCAAACCAACGCAGCGTCTATGGGAGTCCAAATATACGCGGTGGCCGAAGTTGGAATGAATATTGATAGTGTTCTACCAATATCCTATATTCACGATCATCAACTGAAGGGGTTTCGCCGCCATGAGTAGGACGGAATGACTGGTGGCATAGAGCGGGTGACGGTAAAGACTAAAAGTTTATCAGAGGCCCTCATCTGGATCCAATTTCCGGGACGATCGGGAACCGTGCAACGTGCGGCCCCGCGTATTTTACCTGCCAAACGGGAGCGCCGCGAGGGGGCGCGGGGGCCGTTGCTATTTCAACTGACGGGCTCGTCGCGATTTCGCCAATGGTGGAAAATGGAAGAACAAGCGAACGAGAGC
Organism: Nesidiocoris tenuis; assembly: GCA_036186465.1. Lineage (NCBI taxonomy): Eukaryota > Metazoa > Arthropoda > Insecta > Hemiptera > Miridae > Nesidiocoris > Nesidiocoris tenuis. The sequence continues at coordinate 40,556,774 of AP028909.1, forward strand.
GACAGAGGCAAGCGAAGGGACGGAGCGAGAGAGAAACGAAGCGAATGAATGGAAGGAAGCTGAGAGTTCAAGCGAGACAGACCATCGAGAAATCCAGCGTCGATCGGAATTATTCTCTCCGATTTCGGTAGCAATGGTAACTGGAAAGCCTTCCAAAGGGACGGGGTTCGGCTCGATTGAGAAAGATCGTTTTTTGCTCGACGGGGGTTAAAAACGGCATGGGGGTCAGCCGTTTTCGATGTGATTTACCAGTCGTAGAGTTGTTTCAATGACTAATATGCAGGAAAATGGAGTTTTCCCTCGAAAAAACGTTAGCGAGGAAGGTTGTCAGCGCTGGCAGGGAAATGAAATTAACCCCCTCAGCAGCGAGAGTGAATGTACATGGCGAATAAATGGGAACTGGGGTGTCCGCACTCATGGCGGCGCTAGATGAACATGGCGGGACCGAAGATACTAAATATTTCCTAATCAGAATTAATGCCATACGCACGATTGGAAAACTGTCGGTAATCCTGCCTATATGGAGGTATATCACACCTGAAATTACGACTGGACAGCTATCGCTGTGGTTGTTCGATGATTCGGCGATCTCTGTGTGTAATGTGATTATGAATTACTATCGCGAAGAAGTAAACGCCTCAGCAAGACGAAAATCCTTCTAAATACTGGATAATGGTCGGCGTGATGAATTTTCAAAGATTCAAAGTTCACAACTGCTCAGAACGAAAATTTTTTCGCGCCATTTTCATCGTTTTACAATATTATCTATTCTAAAACCAACTCCTTTGTAACGCAATTGCGGTTCGAACGTCAAAAGTAAAAAAAATATACTTTACAGTAACTGTAGGGTACGACTTCTGGTCTTTGGACCACCGCCACTCTACGGAGCGGAATCAATTCCTAATTTGGAGGATAGAGGTCGTTAGCCTCAGTTATTTACGGTGGGATCAGAAGACTCCCCATACCGCTCATCCGGATTTTGGACCGGTTCCTTGGTCCTTGGCAGAATTCGTACTCTGCAGTTACTGTAAAGTAATACTCTTGCAGTGGCAGGATGGCAAGGACTAGGTAGTTATCTGCCTAATGTGGAATTAGGAGTTGGGTGTCTTCTCGAGCTAGCTCTAGGGGGATGGGTGATCATTAACCCCTGTCCATGTCGGTTAGGCATTAAGCCCATGTGCATATGAATGCAACCCAAGGAACCGGTCCAAAATCCGGATGAGCGGTATGGGGAGTCTCCTGGTTCCTGATCCCACCGTAAATAACCGAGGCTAACGACCTCTATCCTTCAAAAAAATATGTTTTCCGGAAAAATGTGTGCCGTTTTTATCAGTTTTCTAATGATGATATGGTCGACTTTGCCATTCTCGAAAACTATGGTTTTTATTTTAACTGGCCATCCAGTTAGGGTAATGAATGGTGATTGGGCCCTGGTCGCCTTCTCAATCGGATAGATGTTGCTACAGCCGCGCCTCAGCTATGCAAAGCGCGCGCACAGTCGAGCAACCGCAATAGAATCGGCCTCGGGCCCGACCATTGTATACGCCAACACGCCGTCCCTTCAATGGCGACAAGCGTAAAATATTGGCGCATTCCTCGCGGTAATTGGACCAGTCGTCAGAGGGTTGACACTGAGACGGGTTTCGCACTAGCATAAGCCTAGGTTGGCGCAGAAGCCTACGCTTTGGCGCTGCAGTCTCGTGATAGGGGCAATTAAACTGTGGAAAGCGCTATATCACGCGAGGTCGTGGAAAAGTTCTGCCCGGGTACCATCTGCCAGTCAATTAATTCCGTTCTGGTTCAAAACGTTCAGCAATAAGTTTGCAAACGTAATAAGCCAGAAAAAACCGCTGCCAATTCGTCGCAAGAGTTATCTTTATTTTAACCGGACTCACAACGTCTCGTTGAAGTTAACGCCTCGTCAATTAGTACTTTGGTGATGTGATGTCTGGCAGTAAAGTTCCATCGATAAATTGACCATCAATTTACCGAACTAGTCGTTGAAAGTTTGGAAAAAAGGACCTAATTGTACTGTAGGTAAAATTTACCTTGATATCAATATTCTTTTGATACAGCTATAGGCATATCATTGCTGTAAAATGGGGAACAGCAGTGCTCTGCCAGAGGAAAATTTTTTTCATCTCTGCAGACCCCAATCATGTCCCACGATTGGTCATATCCTTGGTAAAACTTGTGGTTAATTGTGCTAACCCACATGGTGTCAAATGGAGTAGGCTAAGTTATCCAATTTTGCAAAATTTTCAATATTTAATATTTCCTAAAAACTTCGCCCGTAAACCTGATACCTCATAGTTGGAGTATGAGATGCCTCGGTTGTGGGGAGGAATTGCTTAAGGTTTGTTATGCTATGTTCTGTTTCTGTGCCCTGAAGAAGATCTCAAATGCATCAAAAGCTTGGCAAATGGGCTGAATTTATTGCAAAGGGCCTCATTTCCGAACTGTGGACATACGTTTAGTACGAGGTGAATATTATAAGAATGTTCATTTGCATACATTTTCAACTCAAGGAACCGGTTTGAGTTCTGGATGCGGAATATGTTGAAGCTCCAGTTTCCTGGTCCCACCACAACTGTATGGCCATGTTGGCCTGGCTCATCAGAAATGCCTTCGAATTTTATACGGATATGGGCCAAATTTTTCTGCCTCACCCTCGGGAATCGAACCTATGACTTCGAGCAGCCTGCCGATTAGGCTATCCATGAGCGCAGAGTGGCACTGTGGTAGCGTGTTAGGTTTTTGTTTTGATCTAGAATATTTGAAGATTGAGCTTCAAAATGGTCGGAAAACACCACTGAAAACCAAGGAGGGAGGAGGTAGAGGATTCGGAAATGATGTCCATCTCGGTTTCAGGGTAGTTTCGTATAGCAATTCGGCGAAGGCCAGCCATAAACCACTCCCTCTCACCCAGTCGCCAGTTTACACTATTACCAGCGGAGCAATTTACTCTCTCTCCACTAAGACATTCGAGGAATTTCACTCCAAATGTGGTCCTTCTGAGCCCCGTTCAGAATTCACCTCTGAAGAATCTACCACTGTTCACCACTTTGCCCGCACCCTTGGATGAGTCCTTTCCAAGTAGGTACTACTGCGAGTATAATGATCTCTTGGCGAAGGTCTCCTCATAGCCTGGCCATTTCCACTGTCTCTCGACTCTCACTCGCATTCTCTCCAACACTTGTTCAGAGCAGTCGACAGTATAAGTACTTGGAAGCCGAGCTGTGCGGAGGAGCCGGGCGGGGAGACCGGCACCGCGGCTTTAAGTATCGTGCACTTACTAATGACTTGTAATTACCACCAGGTGTAGGCCATTTCCCGTTAATTAAGGCTTCCAAAACGTCGTTCCAACACGATAAAACTCCATTTGAGACCAAGAGAGGACCATTCGCGCTAAGATGACTCGCTACAGATGAGAATTTGAGACCTTTTTCGAAGTCCATACCCAGAAAGCGACTGTAGAAGAAACCTGACGTACAGAATAATCTTCAGCATGACCGTTTCCTTAGGCAAATTCGTTCCATAATAAAAAACATTTTTAATGCACCAGTGCCACTGATTTTCCAGCATACGCACGTTGACAAAATAGGTGTTCCCTAATATCAATGAATTGGTATTGAAATACGGCGAATTTTCGACTTGCCCTGAAGGATTTGAAGAATAACTGCATCAAGAATATAGAATACTCCTTTGGGATTCTCCAATACAAAAATTCTTAAAATATCATACAGAGTTATCCTGAATATCAATTCGTCAATGACCATCTTGTCCTTAATCAAGTTAAGCAAGTAACACGAAAATGTTTGTTATGCACTATGGTTGAATTCTTTCAGACAGGTCAATATTAAAGACTTGGCTCCAACGCCGTAAAAAACAATTTCGATGCAGGTACGTCCCTATAGGGGCGTATACGTTGCGATATCTCGTCAGGGGTAAGGACGAGGTCAGGGAGGGATGAGCATAAAGATTGAACTGAATTCTTCGAAAATCCATAGCATAATTAAAAGGAAACAATCGTAGAAGCATAAATAAACAGGTCTAACAGCAGATTTTTTTACTTCCACACTTACAAAGTAAATGGAAGCGTTGCAATCGGCTGAAAATCGAAAACCGACACGGAGTTTCAGAAAAAACTATTACTCTTACATTATAACTTATAATCACTTCCTGAACAATAATTGTGGTCATTTACAAAGATGGCAGGCAAGAGCTCCCTCAATTCTGAGCCTTTTTTCAAATTTTTTAAACAGAAATGTCCGTGCCGGCAAATCGACGGCTAAGAACCAGCATGGCATAACTCAATTTTCCCATTTTGAGATTTGTGCACTTTCCGAATCAAATTTTCGAGCCCGACTTGATGGAACGATAAGTTTTTTGAAAAACTCACGTGGAACGCCACAATCGTCGATTTAGTCCTCACAGCACAACTGGATTTTTCGTTAGAATTTGTCAGGGAATTAGTTTTTCTGCTCTCCTGAAAAGTAGGGATATTGAGTTGTGTCATGTGTGGTTTTGGCCATTTTTGATCATTCTATCGTCCAAATGAGTCAAAATCAAAATGATTTAGTCCAAAATCCAAGCGTTTCAAAATATTGCGTGTCATTTACGTTTGTGTGTTTTTTTCAAAGTTGGTGCTGCTCGATCTTGAAAGAGCAAGATTCGGGGAAGCGAAGGCTAAATCCAGTGTTGCTGCTAGTGGGAGTTGAGCTTAAGGAAAAACTGAAGACCTGACCTGGAAGTAGGATTTGATGGCAATAAATATCAAGTCTGCGCTAAAGCTGCGAAGATAGGGAGGGACAAAAGGAAGGGTATCAGTTGACAGTACCTCGCTTCTCGATGCCGCATACCCCTGACCGCTACGTCCCGCCTTCTCTTGCGTTCAATCCCCGCGAACCCCTTTTACTGTAATTTATGGTGTAGATTACCGAAGCGATGGGGTTGGACCTGCAAACAACCCATCTATCTCACCCCCCACTTGCCCTCGGTCGCCTTCAACGTGGCGTAGCGCGAGACAGACTGACTATCCTGTTCAGCTTCTGCCTCGTGTACACCATCCACCATCCGATGGATCTGGTCGGCTTTCCTCATCGGTCCAGCTTGTCTCGCTGAATCCTACCGACCTTCGGTTTTTATACAATTCTGATAATTAGGGAGGAAACGTTTACCATCCGGAACTGATATATTGGCTGATCGGATGGCAGTTACAAATAGTCGAGCGAAATGAGCTTTCACCTCCACTATCCATGAGTCAAGTTTACCTGAATTATCATTATGCAATTAGTTGACGTAGGGACAGCCATCTGATAAAGGCAGGAAGACATTTTCAAAATAAAGGCAGCCAGTAAGTATTGCCAAAGTGCTCTGACAACGTTTACACTTAAGGAGACGACAAGTGGTGTGCAAGGGAGAGGGAAGGTGCTGTGGAGTTTCATACGCTTTTCTCGACAGCCTTTTTTTTTTTAAATCAAAGAGATTTGGATTTGTTTTATCAATCCTCAGAGAGGTATCATTGCGGTGTTTAAAACAAATATAAATTTAAATTTTGTGTTTAAAATTTTCAAATTAAAAATATAACTTAATTTTTTATGATTCTTAACTTTAGAAATTAAGTTATATTTTCTAACTCTAAGTGCCGCTTTATCAATTGTCGGTTATCCAATAACTAATAGCTAATATCTTTGCTACAAATTTCTCGGAGACACAGCCTATGCGCATCCACCCAAAAATCACCCTGAAATTTGTAGCCAAGAGATTAGCTGTTAGTTATTGGATAACCGACAATTGATAAAGCCAGCCTAAAAGTTATTTTTTAACTTTAAAAAATAAAGTTATATTCTTAATACACACATATTATTTTTCGTCAAATAAAAAGTTGTATCTATTTTTGTCAAACTTTAAAAGTCATTTTTTAACTTTAAAAAATTAAGTTATATTTTTGTCAAATAGGTAGGCATCAGATATTTGACGAAAAATATGACTTAATTTTTTATGATTCTTAACTCAATTTTTAACTTAATTTTATCAGAATCTGATTCTGTAATTAAGACAATTCACTACGAATTTTAAGAGCATCAGCATGTTTATACGTTGAGCGGTTGTGTCGGAAAGTGAAAACGAGATGGTGGAAAACAGGCCCAAATTTCATTGAGAGAAATTTGTTCCTCGATACTACACTGGCGGAAGTTCATTTATTGGTTGGAGTGTAGAAACATAGTAAATAAAGGCATTTCTCAAATTGCTATTGCTGTCATAAAAATAAGTCGATGAAAAACAATTGCACATCAAATTCTATATGCTGATGGGTAAATATTGACAAATTGAAGAGGAAAATGAAATTTATTGGTCGCATCTTACTATTCAGTGAATGGTGTTCTACATAATGAAGGGTGCATGAGCAGAAAAACAGCTCCACGAACGACGGACGACATCGTCGGAATGAGGACAGATCGCCTGTACAATTATCGCCCTCCTTCGCCCTCGGCTTCTGTTCGTCTCCGTTCATTGATAAATACCTTGTTGACTATTCCATGCCGGCCTCTCATCTGTATGCAGGACTGTTCAGACATTTAACTGGGCTGATGGCGACTGGGCTAAAGATTGGAAATAAGTGCTTATGACGAGAAAATATTTGAGAAAGGAAAGGGGAACGTCGTAATTTCGAAAAGCTCGACGAGGAACATTATGGGCGTATTACTCGAGGATTTATGAGTTTAGCCCATGGGCTACGTATTGGATACTAAATTATGTGACTTGAAAACGACAGGAGACCGAGACAGTCTCTGGCGAAACTAGTTTGTCCGACGGACCCTCCTATTTTTGGTTCCGTTCGGAGACCGGGGGACATATGTCAAGTAAATTGCCGAATTTAGACCAACGGCCTATAACGATGTTCGGAATGTCTTCATTAGGAACAGAAACCGAACCCGTCCGTGGCAGACGTTGGTTTCGACATGTATCCGTTTGACCCCTTATCGACATCATAATGTATCGACCGATCGTTGCTGCAGTTTTAAGAATGGTTTATCGATCAATTTGGACCTCTTAAACCCTTCAAAAGCATTGAAAAATTGGGCATTTGGTTCGCGAAAATTGGATATTCTGAGGTCGGGATCACAGATTCATAATCTGAGGTCAGTAAGTTCATTCGTAATCATGGTATAATCGTCTCAATAAGTATTTTTTTACCAACATATCTTTGATCGAGGTATATTTTTTGAGTGAAAAACTGTTTCAAATTATGGAACATTTTTGAGGGTTGACCATAATTAGACCCTGCCATTACGATTATCTAAAGGAAAGTGTTTCACCGGGAATCGAAACTATCAGGTACCTAACTGCTCTGATTGAGAAAATACTACTTTAAATACGTACTTCATTCTTTTGAGCCGCTTTGAGTTTTGAATTGAATAATACAAAGCTGAATAAAAAGAATACTTACTATGGTCTGTTACCTTCATCGTGATCAGTTTTGTTTATTTTTAATGTAAAAAACGCTGCTAAGTAGATCAGTGGCATGAGCACATCAGTTTTTGGTATAGCCGAAGAACTCTGCAAATTTTGCACAGGGGTTCATTTTTCGATTGCAAAGACAAATCTTACGATATATAGGTTCTCCTCAAACACGGAATTTAGTTGTTATTATTCTAGAATTTCAGTATAAATTGGTGTTCTAGATGGGGATTTGGAAAAACGTTTTTTCAACCCGCCAAAAAATAATCATCCTCTTTGCTTGGTCCTCCTTGCTTGACCTACCTATCTATCTTTTCAACGCAGCGCGTCGTTAATTTTTGTTGAAATCATCATTTAATCTATTCTTATTTACCTACATAACTAACAGAATAATAATAATTATTAAATTATCTGAATAATTAAATAAATTTATTTATTATTATTATTTATATATTATTTTATAATTAAATAAAATTTATAATAATTAAATTAAAAATGCGTCAAGAATGCCTCAGAACCATTGTTGAAGCTTGACTCGCTCTCACGTTGCCAAGCGCAACTGGCCTAGTGTGAGTGCGTCACTTTGTTGGTGTCATAGGCTAGTGGTCGTAAGTAGATCAATCAACTGTATCTAAGAACCGATGCCGAATTCCCAACTTTTTCCAATTTTTGATTTGCTGATTTGTGTAATTCGACCAAATTCTTTAAATTGAAGATATTGGGAGGACAGAAGTTTTTGTGGGGATTCCAACGAGTGGAAAACGAATTTTGTGGCTCGAGTAGTTTTCGAGTTATTAAGAATTGGGAAAATTTTGAAAAACTCAAAAATGCTTCACTAAAACTGCAATAACTCCTAAACGGTTGAAGCTACCGGCGTGGCGATGGTCTCATTCGATTCAGCATAGAAAAATCTATAGAAAATGATACCTCACATGCCTATGTTTCAAATTTCCAGAAAAACACGAATTTTTCCCCACTTTAACAGCTGTTTTACTGACCTTAAAAGTAAGGTAGGGTTCTGTCGAGATGTTAGGACCAACTAGATACGGAACTTGATTTTTGGTAAAAATTTCAAAATTTTTCGATAACTCCTTCCCCCTTAAAAACCCCGGACGGCGGACGGCGTACGGCGTACGGCGGACGGCGGACGGACAAAAAATTTTTATTGCAGATTCGGATTCTACACCCCTTGAAACGTAAACCAACAAATTTTCAGGGGGTGTTAAAATTTTTTTTTTCCTGACCGATTACAAAGGTTCATTTCTATAGAAAAATGAACCAAAATTATTGTTCATCCTTTGACGTTCCGAAAAATCACACTAGTTAATTAAGAAATAATGTCATTTGCGCTTTTAGATTATACAAACATGTCTGTTGCGTTTGACATAAACATCATCGCCCAACATTGGAAAAATCGATTTTAAATACGATGCCATTCGAAATAAAACCTTTAATAATTCATCGAATCGTGCATTTTCCACCCCTTGTTTTGGACCAGCATTGAGCGCTTGTGAAATCAACCCTTCGGGCGAAAGTTTTGTATTTTAAAACCTTTTAAATGTCCTATTCCCTCTTGTTCGCCCGTCTTTCAGATCCAATCCCTGCACAAACTTTGAACTACCAACCCACTTTGAATGTTTTTGTTTTTTTTTCTGCTAGAGAATAAAAAGAGGGGAGTGTCAACCGCTTGGCAACGATTCTCCCGTTTCGCTTTCGGCTTTGGAGCTGGGAAGATTGTGTCCACAAATAAAAGACGCGTAATTTGTTCCTTGTTTTTTTTCTTGAGAGGAAAAAAATTGACTCCAAACGGGTCGAACAAAGAAAGAAAGCGGAATTAAACGTCAAAAAGAATTTTTGCCAAGGGAAAATCCAATGGAAAGTGGTTTTTCAGTTTTCTGTTATACTCAGCTGTCACGGAGTGTAGCAAAAGGTTAACTTTTTCACGAATTCATTCTATTCCTGTCATAATATTCGAGCGACATTTTGGTTTCTCATTTTCAATTGGGGATTTATTTCGTAATATCAATTCCTCTTTCTCAAACAGGTTGACGGAAATGAAAAAAGGGGGAAAGGAAATGCATTTAAATTCTTAATTGAGATTGGCTCCTTCTGATTTGTTTCATTTGAAGCTTTCCTGAGGCAGTGGGAAGTGGGTATCACTAGGTACCTTATCAGCTGTCCAAATGTTGTTAATATTTGCTGTGTTGCAGATATATCTGCGTATATAACGTATATATACGTTGAATTTGCAAGCTCTGGTAAGACCAACGAGAGCAAAACCAACTAAGCAACATTGGGTGATCTACTTCGTATTTTCAATCAAATTATAACAATAAATACCTAACCCAGTGGTGCGTAGATAACACTCAAAACTTACATACCTTCATTGATAGGTAAATTTCTGACGCAATTTCCGAAATGTCCGAGAATTGAGAGAGCTATGTACTGTATCTAGAAATACTTCCATTTACTCCGAAGTAAAAATCGAGAATATTTTATTTTTGCTACTTTTTTTACCTAATGCATCACATACCCCTCACACAACACGCACTACATTGGCCTCACTCCTGACTGCAGAATCCCCTGGTATACATAGCGGTTTGTTCGGGGGAAACTGTTTGAAATTTGCTCAATTCATCATCTGACATTTAACCAACCGTCTTCCAGTTGAAAATGAAACGCTTCTCACCGGCCTCAACAATACAGCCCAAGTTTCGACAGAGCACAACTTACTAGAAGGTTTTTCATGTCCTTACCAGTCGTTTCTCCTCCCCTTCGGTGGAAACCTCTCTTCCGTTTCCATCTTTCTTTAATGAACGGAGATTAATTTGAATTACACCACTTTAATTAATTAAAACTGCCACACCGAAGTGTAGCGAGCGTCTGGTGGGAAGAGCGACGTTCGTCGCAACTCGAGCCGAGCCGATGTTTTTCGCACCCCCTCGCCGCCGGTCTCTGTAATTTCACTGATGTTCCCGGGCTGTTTGGCGTATCATTATTAGGGTGGAATTATGAAAAATTGTATTCGGCGAGCTGGGGGAGCGAATTACTAGAGAGGGATGGATTAGAATGGCAAAAGTGCGCCCTCCCGCATGGAAAGTGTGAAATGTGCGCGCGAGAGAGAAAAATGTTCCACTTATTTGATTTCGTCGTGTGTCGGCTGGTGCGGGATCGTGCGAGGGGTGATTAAATAGCTTTCACCGTGCTGACTCCGAGAGGAACAACTCGAGTTGAACAATTTTCCATTCGGACTAGATAGTCAAGCTGCGCGAATTATTATTATTTTTTATCATTTCGAGAAAAAAAGCCGTTGAATCTATCGCGGTTTCAAGTTGGCGTACAAGTCTCTTTTCTGGCAATAAATCGTGAAATAAATTCACTTAGAAAAAAAACTGTATTGGATTTAAAGATTCAAGGAAGACGCTCAAAATAAACCTCTTTGAGGGCAGATATAATTTTCATCTCTTCCCGATTCTTCGAATGGCTTTATTTTGAGGTCAAAGGTGACTAAAACACCTTCAGCAACCAGCAGGTTATCGCTCGAAAAAACATGCAGATTCTCGAGACCGAAACTGGGTTGGGAAAGCGGCGAGGAGCCGGCGCGGCCGTTGGCGCGCCTCAGTTTCCCCGCAAATCGGATTCGACGCGGTCCGTTTTCCAGCAAGGTACCCGTGCCTCTTTTTTCCGTCTTGCCTTGACTGGGTGAGTCTGACCCATCAGTCACGGCGACTCAGAGGGGAACCTTCGGTCGCAATTGAAGCTGGTAGTCTCAATTCTACCGTCCAATGTATGGAGGAATATATAAAAAATGATTTTTTCACGGCAGAAAAATGCAGACTGGCATGCTACACTACGAGCAAAATTATTTCGTCGTTCGGCATGCAAACACTGATCAACTTGGTTTTTGGCGAAAATGAGTTATTGGTACCACTGTAAAGGTTTTTTTCACGGAGAATCTCGTGGTACCCTTGGTTTGCCAAGAATTCCCTGTTCTTCTTGTAGTTCAATAATTTTTAATCACAAATCTGATCACGGATCTGTCCTAAGTTCCAATTTCATGATTCAAATCAAGCGAGAAACCCGAGAAAAATACTCATAAAATTCTAAACCCACGACACCTTCAAAATTGAATTTTTGTGTTTTTTCGAAAATGGACTTCAAATTTTGAAGTGAAGTGGAACTTTTAGGTTTTTCAATTTTACTTTTTCTGGCCTCAAAAATTAACCGATTTGACCTTTCTTGGTCCTAACGTTTTTGGTTTACTTTGCAGGATACGTGGATATTTCTTACATTACGATAACTTTGCTTACTTACTTCGATTGTAGGCGAGCTATAAAATTTGCTTAAAATTGTATCTACGAGCCACTGGTTCAGAATATTATTCAAAATAATTCGATGAAATTCATGAGCATTTTCTGCAGTTGAGTAGCGAGAGGTCCTGATTGTCAGGCCCTAGGCACCGTGGGTCACATCGACCCAGGTTCACCTACCTTTCTCATTACCGAGTTCCTCGAACCCGATCCAACGAGCTGATCGAGTCACGAGCATCGGTAACATGTTCAGATGTTTCTAAAGACGGATCGCGGCTAAATGAGGAAGACAAGAGGAAACCGAGGTGGAGGTGGAAGTTGCCATCTTGCTCCAACAGCAAAGAAAGAGTACGGAGCACAACCACTCCGTACCGGTTATGAGCGGGCGAGCATAAATCATGGGCGCCGAGGCTCGGGTAATACTTGTTGTTTTATTAGCTGCACCGTGAAAAAACTGCATTCGAGATGAGGTCGATGAGTCTTCGACAGGAAATTGCAGCTAATGATGGAGCCCACGTAAATACGAGTGAGTCATAAACACCCACAGGCTGTACGACACTGCTGCAATTCATTCACGTAAAAAATCATGAGATCATAGTTGAACATTAATATACCTTCGAAAAGACAGACCTCAGAAGATAGTATTCTGTCAGCGAATGAGGAAACTTGTTAGCCCCAACATTCATCGTGATTTTTGTTGCTGCTTGGTGCTGAGCATTGTTGTGTTTTTATTCTTGTTTACCTCTTTCCATCTTGTTGTTCGTCATCCACAATGTTTGTTGAAGAGTTGAATTGAAAATATTGTATTGTAAAAGCCGTCAGCGTTACGAAATTGTTGATGAGTTTATTGTTTTGCCAAATTTATGATGAAGTTTGGTACGTATGACTTTATTAAATCGTTTTTACTTCCACATTTACAGATAAATGGAAGTATTGAAATCTTCTTAAAATCGAGAATTGGAAACGAGCTTCAGAAAAAACTTTTCCTTTTACACATTTACTCAGAATCACTTCCTAAACAAGTTTCTGTGTGTCCGTGTGTCTGTGTGTCCGTTAGTCCGTCATTTTTGTAAATGACCATAACTCCCTCAATTCTCAACCTTTTTTCAAATCTCTTAAACTGAAATGTTTGTCTCGACTAGACCTAACACCCTGTTTAATCAGACTTGGAATAACACTCAATACTTCCGATATATTTGAATTTTTAGTGTTTTCTATTTTATTTTTTCCGGCTACAAAAATCAACCGATTTTAGCGTTCTTGGTCTTAAAATCTTTGTTTTACCTTGCAGGATATGTGGATATTTTTTATATTGCAATAATGTATTGTATTTTTATTTTGGGCGAATTTTAAAATTTTAATAGTGAATTTTTTAATATTTTTGACTTAAACACCCTTAGAAGCAGTCAAAATATGACCAAATTGTGTCACAATTGTACGTTTCAAAATGTGGAAGTATTGTGAGTTATCTACGCACCACTGGTAATTAGTCGAGCATGGATTGACAGTTAGAAATCTGATACTGTGATGCTGTTGCTGGCTGTGGTCAAGTCTGGGTAGGAGCCCATTTCAAAATTATAGGTATATATTTTGCTGCTATCGAACGTAATCCATACAATAACCAGGTTCAGGCTGCGCGAAATAAAATGTTTATGATATTTTTCGTAACTTGCTTATCCAGCGCAAAATGCAAAACACGAACTTTTCTCTGTACCTGCGATAACTTATTGAGCAAACTCGCTTTTCAAAACTTCTCCCCCCCTGGAATAAAATACGCGTTCATTTTTCGAAGAAGGGAATCCAGCAGTATAGAAATATATATAGGAGAAACCAATATTCAGTATGAAAAAGAGAAATTGCCCATCTGAGTTCTCCGATTCTTCCCCCAACGGAAAATACGGTCCGATTCGGAATCGAAGCAAGTCGGTGCATGCAAAGGAGAGGCGAGGATCCTATTAGGGGAGATTAGTTTATTGAATTTGTCATCGAACGCTCCACACAATCCACGGCGGACAATGCCGACCCTATTTTCCCTGCCCCACCTCCAGAACAGCCGTCGGGTCGGAATTGTTGTGTATGCGAAGCCGAGTGCCATGGATGGAAATGGAAGCCAAGTTGTTATAACGGCAAAGAAAATGGAAAAGAGTGGTCGGAGATGGGTTCAAAAAGAGACGAATATCGGGGGTGAGGGGTTGGAAAAAGGCTAAGACCCTTGTGATATTCAGGGAACTTGTATAACCGTACCGGCCCAACTCCGACCTTTACGGAGTGAATACGTCGGAATACAATCCTACCTTTCGGGGGTGAGCCCTCCCTCCGCCGCCTGGGTACCAACCCTGAAATCATCCTTCTTTTCCTAATCCTTTTTCGCAAAATCATTTGTCATAATCATCCGCTGTACATCGTTTGTACTTCCCTCGTAAGGGGAACCGCGTTCTGATAATAAAACAGCTCCGGCTCGTTTCCACGAGGGGTGAAATGATGAAACGAGTTCATTCCGAAGCCATCGAGTTTTCGGTTGTTGGATAATGAATTTCGACTCTCATTTCCACAACCGGGAGGAGTTCCAGGTTCGCCGAACTGTGGAGTATTATTTGGACCGAAGGCAGGGGATACAGTTACCTACCGACAAAAACAGAGCGTCTGAGTAGGGTAACCCAGCCTTCCGAACAATTGGGTAATCCCTCAGAAAATTCTGCCAGAATTTCCACGCATAACGAAATAATTGGGAGTATGGAGATTATCTGAAGAATTACCTTGAAAGGCACTTGATATTGGAGCTGAGGACCGGCTGAGAACTTTTTATCCAATAATAATCGCTAAAAAATCGAAATTTGGACGCCACCTGTAGAGACGTGGGTGGTATCCGGATTCAGCACCCTAAAAACATCTAGATTGATAGCTTTTTCAGTAGGACATGAGAATGACCTTTTTTCTGTACCCCTGTGCAATCTATATATTGTTTAATATACAAACCAGTGGTGCGTAGATAACACAAAATAGTTCCATATTTTGAAACGTCAAAGTGTGACAGAATTTTATCACATTTTGACTGTTTTCAGTGGTGTTTATGACAACAATATCAAAAAACGCACTATCCAAATTTTAAAATTCGTCCAGAATAAGAATACGCTAATTTATCGGAATATATAAAATATCCACATATTCTGCAAGGTAAAACAAAGATTTTAAGACCAAGAACCCTCAAATCGGTTCATTTTTGTGGCCGGAAAAAAATAAAATAGATAACACTAAAAATGCAAATATATCGAAAGCACTGTGAGTTTTTCAAACTCCGATTAAATTGGGGGTCAAATCTTGCCGAGACAAACATTTCAGTTCAAGAAATTTGAAAAAAGGTTGACAATTGAGGGAGCTATGGTCATTTTTACTTCCATATTTACTGAGTAAATATCGTCCTAAAATCGAGAATCGGAACGGAGCTTCAGAAAAAACTTTTTCTTATACACATTTACTCAGAATCACTTCCCTAACAAGTGTCTGTGTGTCCAGAGTTGCGAAAAAAGTAATCTCATTACCCATTACAAATTACACATTACTTTGGAGAAATGTAATGACCATTACCCATTACAATTCTCCAATGTAATGGTAATGGCCATTACGTTTCCGATTACTTGTAATGAGTAATCGAACCTGGCCATTACCCATTACAAGTGTATGAAAATGTAATGGCCAAATTTCGATTACCAATTACAAAAAGTAATGGAGTAATTGTAATCGGATTACTTCGATTACTTAAAAGAAATTGGAGTAATCAGATTACTTCAAATTAATCGGATTATAGGAGAGGAATTGACTCAAGGAGATCAGCAGAGGGGCCCATTTCGCCATTTCCCATACCGCTGGTCGCACGAAGCTGAAATTTGGTACACGGCCTCAGACGAGCCCCTCAGCAAGATTGGCTGGGCCAAAATACTTTCTGATCAGCTGAGGAGCCCATGGCGCTAATTTCAATACCGTTGGTCGTATGATGCTGAAATTTGGTACACAGCCTCAGAGGAGCCCCTCAGCATGACTGGCAAGACCAAAACACGTTTTGATCAGCTGAGGAGCCCATGGCGCTAATTTCAATACCGTTGGTCGTATGATGCTGAAATTTGGTACACGGCCTCAGACGAGCCCCTCAGCAAGATTGGCTGGGCCAAAATACTTTCTGATCAGCTGAGGAGCCCATGGCGCCAATTTCAATACCGTTGGTCGTATGATGCTGAAATTTGGTACACGGCCTCAGAGGAGTCCCTGAACAAGATTGGCTGGGCCAAAATACTTTCTGATCAGCTGAGGAGCCCATGGCGCTAATTTCAACACCGTTGGTCGTATGATGCTGAAATTTGGTACACAGCCTCAGAGGAGCCCCTCAGCATGACTGGCAAGACCAAAATACCTTCTGATCAGCTGAGGAGCCCATGGCGCTAATTTCAATACCGTTGGTCGTATGATGCTGAAATTTGGTACACAGCCTCAGACGAGCCCCTCAGCAAGATTGGCTGGGCCAAAACACGTTCTGATCAGCTGAGGAGCCCATGGCGCTAATTTCAATACCGTTGGTCGTATGATGCTGAAATTTGGTACACGGCCTCAGACGAGCCCCTCAGCAAGATTGGCTGGGCCAAAATACTTTCTGATCAGCTGAGGAGCCCATGGCGCCAATTTCAATACCGTTGGTCGTATGATGCTGAAATTTGGTACACGGCCTCAGAGGAGTCCCTGAACAAGATTGGCTGGGCCAAAATACTTTCTGATCAGCTGAGGAGCCCATGGCGCTAATTTCAACACCGTTGGTCGTATGATGCTGAAATTTGGTACACAGCCTCAGAGGAGCCCCTCAGCATGACTGGCAAGACCAAAATACCTTCTGATCAGCTGAGGAGCCCATGGCGCTAATTTCAATACCGTTGGTCGTATGATGCTGAAATTTGGTACACAGCCTCAGACGAGCCCCTCAGCAAGATTGGCTGGGCCAAAACACGTTCTGATCAGCTGAGGAGCCCATGGCGCTAATTTCAATACCGTTGGTCGTATGATGCTGAAATTTGGTACACGGCCTCGAAGGAGCCCCTCAGCATGACTGGCAAGACCAAAATACCTTCCAATCAGCTGAGGAGCCCATGGCGATAAATCCAATACCGTTGGTCGTATGATGCTGAAATTTGATATGGAGCCTCGGAATAGCTCGTCAGCAAGACTGTTAGGGTCAGAATCCTCAGCTGATCAGGAAAAGTTTTGGTCTTGGTAATCATCTTTGAGGCAGCATACCAAATTTCAGCATCGTACGACCAACGGTATTGGATTCGACGCCATGGGCTCCTCAGCTGATCAGAACGTGTTTTGGCCCTGCCAATCTTGCTGGGGGACTCCTCTGAGGCCGTGTACCAAATTTCAGCGTTATACGACCAACAGTTTTGAAATTAGCGCTATGGGCTCCTCAGCTGATCAGAACGTGTTTTGGCCCAGCCAATCTTGCTCAGGGACTCCTCCGAGGCTGTGTACCAAATTTCAGCATCGCACGACCAACGGTATTGAAATTACCCCCATGGGCTCCTCAGCTGATCAGAACGTGTTTTGGGCCTGCCATTCTTGCTGGGGGACTCCTCTGAGGCTGTGTACCAAATTTCAGCGTTATACGACCAACAGTTTTGAAATTACCGCCATGGGCTCCTCAGCTGATTGGAAGGTATTTTGGTCTTGCCAGCCATGCTGAGGGGCTCCTCTGAGGCGGTGAACCAAATTTCAGCATCGCACGACCAACGGTATTGTAATCTCCGCCATGGGCTCCTCAGCTGATCAGAACATGTTTTGGCCCGGCCAATCATGCTGAGGGACTTCTCTGAGGCTGTGTACCAGATTTCATCATCGTACTACCAACGGTGTTGGAATTAGCGCCATGGGCTCCTCGGCTGATCAGTTAGTCGGGGAACGTCGTCAATCTTGCTCATGAGGCCCTCAAGCAATTCCAGCTGTATTGGAGTCCTATAGACTGTACGGGTTTTGGCGAAGTGGGCCCCGCTGCTGATTGTGAGGGTTCCCATTTCTCCACTGCTGCAAGAAGTTCCTTAGAATGGCTGAACGAGTTTCTAAAATCAATTTTTTTTCTATAATCCGATTAGTTTTACGTAATCTGATTACTCCAATTTCTTTTCTGTAATCTGATTAATTTCGAGTAATCTGATTAATTTCGAGTAATTTGATTAATTTTGAGTAATCTGATTAATTTTGAGTAATCGGATTACTCCAATTACTTTCAAGTAATCGAAGTAATCCGATTACAATTACTCCATTACTTTTTGTAATCGGTAATCGAAATTTGGTCATTACATTTTTCAATCATTTGTAATGGGTAATGGCCAGGTTCGATTACTCATTACATGTAATCGGAAAAGTAATGGCCATTACCATTACTTTTGAGAAATTATAATGGGTAATGGTCATTACATTTTCTCATAGCGAGATTGTAATTCGATTAGTAATCATTACTCATAGCAATGATTACTTAACAACTCTGTGTGTGTCCGTGTGTCCGTCTGTCCGTCTGTGGTAATTTACAAAAATGGCCATAACTCCCTCATTTTTCAACCTTTTTTCAAATTTCTCGAACTGAAATGTTTGTCTTGGAAAGCCCTAACACCCTGTTTAATCGGAATTTGGATAACGCACAGTACTTCCGATATATTTGCATTTTTAATGTTTTATTTTTTATTTTTTTCCGGCCACAAAAATGGACCGATTTTAGCGTTCTTGGTCTCAAAATCTTCGTTTTAGCTTGTAGAAAATGTGGATATTTTTTATATTCCAAAAATGTAGCGAATTTTTTTTTTTGGCGAATTTTAAAATTTGCATAGCGATTTTTTTGACATTTTTGACCTAAACACCCTCAAAAACAGTCAAAATATGACCAATTTTTTTCAAACATGTACGTTTCAAAATATGGAAGTATTGTGTGTTATCTACGCACCACTGGTTGTAAATTACCACAGACGGACACACAGACACTTGTTCAGAAAGTGATTCTTAGTAAATGTGCATAAGTAAACGCTTTTTCTGAAGCTCCGTTCCGATTCTCGATTTTAGGACGATTCCAATACTTCCATACTGTAAATATGGAAGTAAAAAACATCACGACATTATGCATTGTATTTGAACATTTTGTAGAATTAAGCCTCTCAGTTTTTTGATATTTTATACGCTCTCCTTATTTACGGCCTACGTTGAACCACCCCATCAAACGTTCAATTATGACCTCAGAATTCCAAAATCTAACAGTGAGCATTGAAGATTCCTAGGTCAACAACAGGGTGGGCCTCCATTCATGAACCCTCCCTCGAATTTCCACCCCCGTAACTAAGAAGCATGGCTCCGAGCAAAAAGTCGTTCAGTTGGATCACGTGCAGCCCTTAATTCATTACGAGATCGTTAGTTAACGAACCATGATCTAGACGCATAGTAAGCAACGCACTATTGAAATTTGTCGTTAATAATGGATGACTTTACCTCGAGTGGCAAACAACGAGGTCCCCGACCCTTCAGTTATGTCTAAATGAGGTTTAACTCAAAGCATTCCGGAGGTTTATTCATTAACCATCCGAACTCGTAATGGCGGCGAACCGAAGGTTTCACTGCTAGTTTCTCAAATCCTTCATTGACTTCAGTGTCTCCTGTTTGGTGTCCCGCCATCGGTATCGTTACAACGCATAATAGAAATTATATCTAGCTACAATTTTCGATTTTGGCGATTTGGCGATTTTTGTAATCAATTAAGAATTATTTCCCCAATTTAATTGACAATATCCCAGAAGAAATTAAACCGTTTTCGTAACAAATTAGCTTCAATAACTTCAGATTCTGCTTGGTAAAATCTCAACTAACAAAGTCAATTCACAAACTCAACCATCAAACTCAACTCTCAGACCTAAATTACAAAATCGCCTCACCAACTCATTTCAAACACTCATCTCGAAAACTCAACTCGAAGAAAGAACTCTCGCACTCAAATCTTGAACTCAACTTTCACACTAAACTCACAGACTCAACTCTCAAACTCGACTCACAAAGTCAACTCTCAAACTGAACTTACTAAGTCAACTCACGTACCTAATCAATTCACAAACTCGACTCACAAGCTCAACTTCCAAACTTAAACGCCAAACACAAGTACAACTCAAATCTTAAACTCCACGCTCAAACTCATCTTACTACCTCAACCTCAAACTCAGCTCTAAAACTCGACTTTCAAACTCAACTCTCAAACTAACCTTTTGGACTCAACTTTAAGGGTTGAGAGTTTTCTTTTCAGTTTGAGAGTTGAGAACTAAACTCTTGAGATTAACTGACAATGTCGCCTCACAAAGTCACCTCGAAAATACAAATCTCAAACTCAACTTTCAAACTCAGCTCTCGAACTCGACTCTCAAACTCGACTATCACACTCAACTTACAAAGCTGCCTCACAAAGTCACCTTGAAAACTCAACTCCTAAACTCAGATTCGAACTTGACTCTCGAACTCAACTTTCAAACTCAACTTTCTAAACACAACCTTCGAACTCAGCTTTTAAACCCAACCCTCGAACTTGACTCTTAAACTCAACTTTTAAACTCAACTCTCGAACTTGACTCTTGAACTCAATTTTCAAACTCAATTCTCATAGTCAACTTTCAAACTCGACACTCAATCTCGACTCTCGAACTCGACAACCGAACTCAACTCTCAAACTCAACTTACAAGGGCGCCTCACTAAGTCACCTCGAATACTCAACTCCTTAACTCAGCTCTCGAACTTGACTCTCGAACTCAACTTTCTAAACTCAACTCTCGAAATCGTTTCTTCATCAACTCGACTCTCGAACTCGACTATCAAACTCAACTTGACAAGCTGCATCACAAAGTCACCTTGAAAACTCAACTTTCAAACTCGACTCACATACTCAACCACAAACTCAACTTTCAAAATCAATTTTCAAACCCAACTTCCAAACTCAACTCTCGAACTCGACACTCAAACTCGGCTCTCGAACTCGGCTTCTGAACTCAACTTTCGAACTCGACTTGGGAACTCAGCTCACTAAGTCACCTCGAAAGCTCAAGGCATCAACTGAGTTGATGTTGTGAGCTGAGTTTGCTGGTTGAGTTGGCAGGTTTAGTTCAGAAAAAACGTTAACTTATCCACTTTCGTTTAGGAAGCGAACGTGTGTCTGAGTGTACGTGTGTCCGTCTCCTCTCATTCAGACAAATGGCCATTTCTCCCACTATTCCCAACCTTTTTTCTATTTTTTTGCCGCGAAACTGAAACGATTTGACCTTTTTTGGTTTTTGTTTTACCTTTCAAAATAGGAAGTAATTTTGTATAATTATTCGAGTACCTAGCTGGTGGTAGTTTGATTTCATGCGGTCATTTTGATTTGCATTGTGGGTTTATTGGGAAGTCTCACAGTCGCCAATATAGTTGTCAAAACCTTGTCGAATTGGTAGTCAATTATCGGGACTGAGGTCACAAGGAGGAGACTGTTCTTTGCCGAACTTTCGGTGTTTATTTCTATCAGGGCTTAAAAATAAAAAAAAATAGTATTATGCATATTATGCAGCATATTATGCAGCTGCCCACCGTCAACTTCTGGATGGAGAACGAAAAACCAAAAACTGTTGCAGAGGAGTCCTGTCAAATTGGGTCAGAAATTTACGTACCTATCAAAATATGGATGTATTATGTGTTAATCACGACGTTTTTCCTGAGGCAAAGTTTGGGGCAAGCGGGCCCAGCCTAGAGGATACGCAAAATGGAAAAACGCAGAATTTTCAAAAAATCGATGTACTAGCTTTTGAAATATTGAGCTCTTCGATGATTATGATATTCTAAGTTTCGTAATTTCTATCTGACGATCATCTCCCCTGCCGGAAAACAGCCAGCCCTGCCTTCCCTCGCAGTCCCGCGGATTCCGCCCCATTTTCCCCGCTCGTGAAAATATCCGCGTCACGCTCAACAAAGGGGAGCCGCGAACGCGGAAATTCCCCGCGTCGCCGATCGGCCGCGGCGGCAGAATGCGTCAGGAGCTGCCCGCCTCCCCCGAAGACCGGGGGAGCCGAGGTGCCGCGCTCCGGTGGAGGGGAGGCCGAGCCGCGGCGGGGAAGCGGCGGCGGGGAGTCACCGCGAGTCGCTCCCCTCCGCTGGCGGTCCCTCCTCACAACGTCCAGGAGGACCACCGAACAGTAGGGCCAGTGTTCTACCCGCTCTCATCGGCTGCTCGTTTCGCTTCCTGCTTGCTTAACTCCGCGTTCATTGTTCCCCCTTGTTCTCCTTCCCTTTCTATTTGTATTCGGCGAATTTTCCCTCCTCGGATTCCGACGAGCCAAGGAAAATCGGATCCGTCGAAAAATCCGAAAAGGATCCGCAAATAGTCGAGTGCTGTTTCCGCGTCGCCTGTCGCGGTCGAATATTCGCAAGGCTCGCCGATAAATTCGAATCGCATTTACCAGAACTGA
Source organism: Nesidiocoris tenuis (assembly GCA_036186465.1). Taxonomy (NCBI): domain Eukaryota; kingdom Metazoa; phylum Arthropoda; class Insecta; order Hemiptera; family Miridae; genus Nesidiocoris; species Nesidiocoris tenuis. The sequence continues at coordinate 40,579,042 of AP028909.1, forward strand.
CACGTTGACGAGAACTGACATTCGTGTGTAATTTTTGTGCTGTGCTCACAAGAAAAACATTTTTGACAATCAATCGAGAGTTGATATACTCCAACTGCCAACTCTAAAATGTGAGTACGATTTTTACATTAAATTTTGAACTGCTTTTCACGCCTAATAAGCCAATTTGAAAACACTAGGGTTGTTGATATGGCTAGGATTTACAAGTGATAATTCTCATAATATGAGTATCATATATTATATGATAATATATGATATATATCACAATGATCATATAGTACTCGTTTGGACATACATTTACTAATTTTTTCCATTTTTCCCTATAGGTATGTGTTGTTTTTTTTTCGAAATATTGGTTTCATTTTGCAAGATAGGTACGTATAATATACGTATAATATTATTATATTTCCCCGTATTTGAAAAATGGAAAAAGTATCTTACTGTTCAAAAGTCGACTAATTATACAATTCAGAGCGCCGCCGTTTATTTTTCCTTCGAAATTAACTCTATTTTGACTAATTTGAAGGCTATTTACCAGGATTAAAAATGTCAGAAAAACAAACTTGAAAACAGGTTTGAAATTTTATCGTTCATACCGGGTGAAAAAAATATCCTCATATTCAGTAAGTACAAACCGAGGTTTAAAGATCAAGAACGCTCAAATTTTTTGATTTTTGTGACGAAAAAAAAAATAGAAAGATGTACAATCATCTTGGAATTACTTATTGTGAGTAGCAAAAATTCAGGCGTAAAATTAATTTTTCGAAATATGTTAAAATAGAAAAACTAAAACTAGCCTAAAATTTCGAAATATTTAATTTGGGTCAATATCTAAAAGCTAAAAAAACTAAAACTGAAAAACTAAAAACTAGACTAAAATTAAAAATATTTAATTTGGGTCAATATGCGGAAATATGCAACAACAAGTATGGCGGAAATCTGAGCTATTTGAAGAGAATCCTGGAACGTATTATAGAATCTTTTAATTATCTTCATACCTGACAAAAATATGCGAATACATAAAAATTCTAGTCCTAGTTTTTCAACTTTCCGCTCTTGGACAGTTGAGGTAGATTTCCTCGAGTTTGGGAAGGGAAAAAAATTATTGACGATTTTCCTCCTCGAATTTGCAAAAGCGACGATTGCGTAACGTTTTAATTCGGAGTTTTCGCAATTTCCATAAATTGTACCGCCGCGGCGCGTTTCCCAGCTAAATAAACAGGCCAGGTATTCCGTGAGTTGCCGTCGGCCTGATAAGATAACGAGTTGCGTCATTGAAGCTATCTCGCCGATATTGTGCTTCGCTCGAGGGTGAGAACGGATTAATATTGTAACCGATATCGTCGTTATTATGGGGCTCCCTATATTTTGGAAACGAGTCGAAACTTGTGTTTATTGTGAGACGAGGCCGCTAGTGTCATTTAGACACTCAAAAACAACGGAAGTTACTCTACTTGACTTGGAGTTTTTATGTCGATTCTTTTCGGTATGTTTGTACCGCTCTCAAACAGAAAATTATGATCCGATTTCAAACATTCTTTCACTGGGATGTTGAGAAAGTCTGCCATTTGACTCCGATATTTTTACAATTTTATTAGGCATAATATTGGTGGTGCTATAGCACCATACAGCTATAGCACTGTATACAACCGAAAATTTAGCATAAACCCAAAAAACACGAAAAAATATTCTAAAAAATTCGAAATTTTGCCTCAAACAGCTTGTTATTTATTTTCTAACACTATTTTGAACTTATTTCCCACTTTTCGATTTTCGATTTTTGAAAAAAAAAATTTTTTAATTTGAAAAAAGTCAAAAAAGTGAATTAAAAAAAGTGAGTTTTTAAGTTTTAAAAAAGTGAGTTTTAAACGTGAAAAAAGTGAAATAAGTGACAACACGGGCACACGGGGAGGGGGAAGAGAGAGAGAGATTCCTTCGCTATTCATTTATCTGCATTTTCTAATTTTTTTGCACTGGCAACGCCGGGCGGGTACAGCTAGTCTGAATATAAAAATTTCTCAAGTAGGTACAACAAATAGTACCTAGTTTTCGTGACCTAAAAATTATTTTGCCGTGGCAATTTTTGAAACTAAGTAGAGAACGGTGGTTTTTTTTGCTGAAGAACTAAGTAGAGAACGGTGGTTTTTTTGCCGGTCGATTCCAAATAATAGGAAGACTCCCTGCCTCAATCTTTGCGTCGAATTTCATCCTTTCGACGCGCACAATATGTATTTTTCCCATAGAAAAAGTCGGGTTGAACAACTTTCTTTTCCACAATGCAATCCTCAAGTTATCTTTTTTTTCGTCTCGGTTTTATGTCCCGTCTACGGGTATCTGGTTAGCGTTGTCAGCGACTCTTTGTTATCGGACCTCGCTCCCTTTTTCCTGTTGGAGTCGCTTTCTTGGGGAATTTCAAAATGCAGAAGTCGCGCTGAATTTCAACCTTTTCCACGCCTAGAATAGAAATCTGGAGAAATGGTGAATTTCACGCCGAAAAATACGACGGGAATATTTTCTTTTACACGGGCAGATAAATTCGCATAGGTACCTATTGAGTTTTTTCCACTTCATCGACCATAACCTAAACTAGGAGGTACACTAGTTCTCAACACGTGGAGTTTTGCAACTATAGCGGATTCTCGAGGCCAACTATAACCGATTGTCATGCCTTTCACTGAAATGATTCGTGGTCAGTACCAAGTTTCGTTGAGCTATGATAGTTATCGCTTGTTTGGACCACAATCTGCTGTTTTGGCTAATAAGTGAACCATTGGTCCGTATTTGAATAACTTAAAAATAAATACTTCCATATTTAGACGAAAAATATCAATACCTTAAAGCACAAAGGGCATAATAATATTAGGCCTTATATAATGTCCAAAAAAAGCATAATGAGAAAAATGCATAATAAGTTTTTGATCGAATTTACAAAAAAAAAGATTTCTCCCATAGTTATCAATTCCATAAAAAAATTCGCTAAATAAAAAACGCTTGTCTGGCCAAGAACTACAACCTCGTTTAACCAGAACTTTGTTAGCACTTAACACATCCAAGATAAACGCTCTTTAAATATTTGTCGTTTTTATCGTTTCTTGGCCCACAAAATAGACAAAAGGATCATGATTCTTGGAGCGATCGATAGGTCCTGATGAGTAGATTTTTGCGGTACCGAAATCTCAAAATCGATATTTTGGTAGTATGCCCTTTGTGTTTGAAGGTATCGATATGAAAGATTTTTCGATTAATTTGCCATTTTTACTATTTTAGGCGGGTGCTTCAAATAATATCCATGTTTTACCATCCTCTGTAAGGTAATACAAAGACCACGCTCAAATCGGTTTATTTTTGAGGCCAGAAAAAAACCATTGCTGGGTAGATAACGCGCAATAAATACCCCATATTTCGATACGTGAATTTTTGACACAATTTGATTATATTTTGACTACTTTTGAGGCGTTTTTCGTCAAGAATATAAAAAAAACATAACATACAAATGTTAAAACCCGCCAAAAATCAAAATGCGTTGAGTTACCTGAACATAAAAATCTGCACGGTTTGTGGTCATTAACAAAAATGGGCATAGCTCCCTCAATTCTCAACCTTTTTTCAAATTTCTTGAACTGAAATGTTTGTCTCGGCAAGACCTAACTCCCTGTTTAATCGGAATTTGGATAACTCACAGTACTTCCGATACATTTGCATTTTTTGTGTTTTCTATTTTATTTTTTTCCGGCCACAAAAATGAACCGGTTCGGGCGTTCTTGGTCTTATAATCTTTGTTTTGCCTTGCAGAATATGTGGATATTTTTTATACTCCGATAGTTGGTTTTAAAAGCAGACAAAATATGATCAAATTATGACACACTTTTACGCTTCAAAATATGGAAGTATTGTGAGTTATCTACTCACTACTGGTTTCAAATGACCACATATACCTAAACACTTGTTCACGAAGTGATCATGAGTAAAATTGGATAAGGAAACGTTTTTTCTGAAGCTACGTACCGATTATCGATTTTATTACGATTCCAATACTTCCATTTACTTTCTGTATATAGATTTCCATACATATAAGGAAGTAAAATAACGTAGGTACCTACGCATGCGCACATCAATCTGCTTACTTCAAACCTCGCATTCTTAAATTCGGATCGATCCTTTAGGTAAAAAGGCTATTTTTACTTTCTGCGAAACGGTGACGAATTAGTCTGGCAGGAGCCGGATAACAATCGATTCAATCGGTCAGAACCGGGGAGGGGGAGCCGTCATTAATTGTGAAAAATTGATTTTGGCAAACGTCCCGCCCTGCTGGGACAACCGGTGTAGATCATTGTGTACACTGAGACCACCTACGGAGCGGATTGGTCTGAGGAAAAATGACCGCTTTTTGCCTTGCCGGTCGAACCAATTTCCGTTTAGTTGGCTATCGTTGAAATCGATCGACTGCGAAATAGCGAAACGGACCGTTGGTTCAGCTGTGCGAAATCAAACTCAACTCGATTTCGGATGTTGTAATTTCCAAGTGCTGGAGCAGCTTATGAAATGGTTTTACGACCAGTGGTGCGTACATAACACAGAATATTTTCATATTTTGATACGTACATTTTTGAACAGAAGAAATTGGATTTTGACTTGTTTCAAGGGTGGTAAGATCAAAAATAACAACCAGTGGTGCGTAGATAACACACAATATTTTCATTTTTTGAAACGTAAAATTGTGACACTATTTGATCATATTTTGACTGCTTTTTAGGGTGTTTAGGTCAAAAACATAAAAAAATTCACTATGCAAACTTTAAAATTCGCCAAAAAAAAAATTCGTCGGATTTTCGGAATATAAAAAATATCCACATATTCTGCAAGGTAAAATGAAAATTTTAAGACCAAGAACGCTCAATTCGGTTTATTTTTGTGGCCGGAAAAAATTGAAATGCACTAAAAATGCCAATATACCGGAAGTGCTGTTCGTTATCCAAATTTCGATTTAACAGGGTGCTAGGTCTTGCTGAGACAAACATTTCAGTTTAAGAAATTTGAAAAAAGGTTGAGAATTGAGGGAGCTATGGCCATTTTTGTAAATGACCACAGACGGACAAATTTTTATGTTTTGGTAACTAGGTATTGCTTTGCAGTAAAACGTTGAAGGCGGAAAAGGTATGAAGTATTTCTTGCACATAGATGAGTTTTATTAGAAGAATTTTCCATGTTTGATCAGATTGTGTCAGTTTGATGAAAATTTCAGTGAAGAAAAGAGAAAATATTAGTGAATTTTCCCCTTGTTTTCCCTTCAACCGAATTTTCCCCAAATCGCTTTGGAGGAAAAAGGTCTGAAAAGGCATTTTTCTCGAAGTTAAATTCACGAGCTTTCCAACGATGCCTTCAGATTTGAGTTTATTCAAAAATTGAGGGAGCTACAGGTATTTTAGTGAGTTTAGACCATGAGCACAAAAAATCCAAAATCGGACAGATTTGTTGGACATGACTAGTGGAACATTTTGCTACATTTATGACCATCGAATATGTAGACAACGTGTTTATCCAAGTATTAGCGTACTAATTTCTTTGAGGCGAAGCATTTCTTCAGTTGAGCGCCATCGGAAGAAAATGTAACATAGGTGCGATGCTGCTGACATGGGAATAACATACAATCGATCCATCAAGGAGTAATACGTTAATGGGGCGAAGAAGCTCTCGAACCGGCCTTGACACTGATCCCGCATTGTGCTCCAGTTGGCCCGGTTTCCCACAATTTGCATGCGGTCTTTATAACCGACGGTTAGGTCATTAATTTTCCCATTGACTAGACTTGCGCAATCGACGTTTCTTCCCGAGATGAAGTAGAAAGTTTTCCAGGTAGTTTTTCGATGTAGGACGTTCACGACGATGCGGTATTGTTATTACCGCAGATGAACCCTGGCTTGGAAAATCCCGTTTTTTCTGTAGCGGCATTTTGAAAAGATAGGAATGTATAATCTGAGGAATCATTTAGAAGTGAATTTTGAAAAAGTTTTGAAATTGAAAAATTTTAGTAGGTTCCTAATTTCATTAGTGATGGGCGATACCTATCGATATGAGTATGGTATCGAATATCTTCTTTCGATACCAAGTACATTTGGTATCGAATATTTTGCTTCGATACTAGTATCGGTATCGAGTATTTTTCCCGACTTCAGAAAAAATACTCAAATGGATAGTCTCAAAATTACCTGCCTACTTTATTTATACTAACTAATAAAATTTACAAAAGGGACCGACTTTCGCCAGCTATGGTTGACAAATTGACATTCCTGCGTGGAGTAGGGAAGCAGTTCTGGGACTTGACAGTGTGAATGACACCGTTGATGTCGTTTTCCTCCCCATCTCCATCACCACTTCTTCGACATTCGTTTGATCTTATAGGTAAATAACTTTTACACATAGAAATGACCTGTTAACCTTGTTGAAAAGTAATATAACGTAAAATAAATAACGTCAGGGCTTAATAGTGTTATTTAATCTGTTATTTCTATTTTATTACCATTTTATTCGGTGTGTGAAATGAAAAAGTACTCATATGATTCGATACTCTTCAGTATCGAATATTTTCTTTCGATATCTGAGTAGTATCGAATATTTGTTTCGATACTAGTATCGAGTACTGGTATCGAATATTTTGTGGTATCGCCCATCACTAAATTTCATATAGGGTGATAATTTTTTGGTACATTATTTCCAGAAATAATGTACCTATGTAATTGATCAAGAAAAATTTTTTTACAACACCCCCTGAAAATTTTTTCTTTCACGTTTCAGAGGTTTTAGAACACGAATCTGCAATAAAAATTTTTTGTCCGTCCGCCGTACGCCGTACGCCGTACGCCGTACGCCGTATGCCGTACGCCGTACGCCGTACGCCGTACGCCGTACGCCGTACGCCGTCAGCAGCAAAACGCATAGAAGGAGTGGTCCGATTTCAAAAAAAAAAAAACGAGCGTTTAGCAAATTTTCCTGTGACGTGCACCTCCTATAAGGGAATCCTCTGAATCAACTCTAGACTACTCAAAAACGATCAAATGTAAAAAAAGTCATGATCTCAAAAACAGTTTTTTTGGGTTTTCGACCCCTTAAAATTTTTTGATCGGATTCCCCTGACAATATGCCTCAAGTTGGAGCAAAACGCAACTTTTAGGACCAACCGCACCAAAATCGGATCAGCGGTTCGATACGAAGTGGACGGACGAAATTTTGGCCAAAAATTTCGTCCAGCCACTTCGTATTGAAATACTGATCCGATTTTGACTAAATTAGTCTTGAAAGTTGTGGTTTGCTCCAACTTGAGGCATATTGTCCGGGCAATCCGATCGGAGAAGGTTAACGGGTCCAATTCGGCATAATTAGGGTATATTTTTGAAAAGACACAAAATCTCAATTTTGAAGGTGATGCCGTGGGTTTAGAATTTTTTGAGTATTTTTCCCGGGTTTCTCGCTTGATTTACCATAAGATAGGGTGGTTTTTCCGAAAAAATTCGAAAATTTTGTTGTTGAATCGGTTTGGCTTGAATTTCTTAATGCGATTTCTGCGTTTTCGCGTTTTTGGCAATTTGAGGGAGTCCTACTGAACCGATTTTGAATTTTTTGAGCTCGTTGGATTCCTTGAAGGTTTTTACACATTTTTCACTCCCTATAAGTCAAAATCGATTGGGGTTTAGTAATCAAAAACTGGTTTAAAGACTAATTTTTGACCTAAACAAAAAATATTTTTTTGACCCTTTAAAAAAAATGTTAAAATTCCAAAAAAAATATTTTTGAGTAGGTTTTGGGCAGGTACATGACACAAAAAATTCGCAATTTTCTACAACTCTCCAGGACTAAGAAAAATGCAAAAAACCGATTCCAGCTGGAAAATCCAAGGTCCTAGCCTAGGAAAAATTTCAAAAAAATGATGGATTGGACTTCGGGGTTTTTTGGCGGGAATCTTTAGATATTGACTATGAAACATGAAATTTGGCATTTTTTCGAGATTTTGGTCACCAGGGTCAATTTTTTCGCTATTTTCTTGGTTTTACGGCCTAAGCACCTATGGGGTTAAGCAAAAACGTGATACAGGAGAAAACGTCGGGTGATTAATTCCCTATCAGATGCATTCCCACCCTTGATAACGACTGCTTTATCCGAGGGCGTCGGTTTATAGGCTTGGAACTGCAAAACTGCGATTCGGCTATTAGAAAGTGAACGTTATTGGGATTAGTCAGTCTCGCATATTAATAGGGTGGACAGATTAATTAAGGGAATTTAAAGCGCTATGCGGTGAATAGATGCGATCCCGAGTCAGGCCTTCTCGGAAATCTCAGGTATCAATACCGTATATGAGGGACCCGCAGGGACCTGGTTTGAGTCCAGGTATAAGGGAAGGGATTGGGGAGGGGCATTGTCCCCTCGTGATGAGACCTCGTCAACGGGTCTTGTTTAATCGCTCAGTGTTTTTTCTTCTTTTTATACCTATTTATTCATCATTGTGAAAAAGTACCATTTAAGCATCATTGAACTCACCATTGACCATTACTCCACAAATGATATGATGATAAACCTACCTACTCCAACTATTTGAACTTTATTTTCTGTGATACCCAGACAAATAATGTACCCATGTCACTAATCTACTTAGCAGCGTTTTTTTTTTGAAACACCCCCTGAAATTTTTTCTTTCACATATTATGTACCTGTACATTATTTCTGGAAATAATTTACCAAAAATTGAATTTAATCCCGTGGTTCGCCAGAACAGTTTATCAATTAAAAGACTCGAGAGCCGGCGGAAAATTCCGGCATTTTCGACGCAGCGCGCAAAACGTCATCGGTCGCGTTGACACGGAAAAAACCGGATTAAACTCCGGAGAGGAACACGAGGAAGATTCCGTCTGCGGAGGAACACGAGGTCTATCGCCAGCTGTGCGAATAATCAATAGGGAACGGGGCCGGCGGGAACGGGACCGGGAACGGGGGAAAACCGTAGAGGAACCGGAGGGATGAAGTGGATTTCGAAAGGGGGCGAATGATCGCTGAAGCTGCGAACCGTGAATGCGCCCGCACCCGGGAACAGAATGTCATCGGGACGGCGGCCGCTCGAGTCGGGATTCTTCGCCGGCTAATCCCCGCCGTCTTCGATCGGTCCGCTCCACTTGAGGCCACTTATCGCCGGATGACGCGGCGAGCTGCATATTGCTAACCGCCGCCGGGCGGAATATTCCCCGCGTGTAACGGCGGCACGACTTCCCTTCCGCCAGTGTTTCCAACGTGCGGACGTCAAAAACCCCACAGACAACGTCAAAAAACCCCCAAATCCCCCCAAATGGGAGAAACAAATCCGCCAAAAAACCCCCAAAAGTTGAGGAGGAATTAAAAATAAACTATATCACATAAAATAGGACCTAACTCCATATTATACTTTTACAATTTTAAATTGTACCTAGAACTATAAATTATTTAATACTCATTCTTTCCGACTTCCTATTATCCCATTTATGTACGAACCTTTAAACTTGACAAACAATTTTGACAACTGTAGCTCCTAGAGCCAGTCGAAACATCAATCTAAATCTCCTACACACCTTTATTTGAGTAGCTATCTTTCAAACTAAGTAGCTGTGCATTATTTATGCTACAAGTTGAAGATTTAATTTTTCTTTTCTGTATTATCTATTCTGTATTATATTATCTTGTATTGTAAATATTGTATGTATTATCTATTCTGTATTATATTATCTTGTATTGTAAATATAATGAATAGGGATCGGATCCGTATGTGTTCACATATTTTTTTCTAGGCAATGTACTGATGTTTTTCAAGTAGGCGTGTTCATATTGACATTTTCTGAACCGTTTAAGCCCACTTTCATTTCACATATTTTGACATATTCCACTATAAATCCATATTTTTCAAATATTTGGTCCACAAAAACACATATTTGCTAATTTTGGGTAGTTTTCCCTAGGTTCACAACTAGAATGAATAAAATTTTTTAAAAAATTTAGCAAATTTTGCTTTTTTTTTTTATTGGACAACTCTTTTTATGCGTTTTGCTTCAGACGGCGTACGGCGTACGGGAAAAAATTACTCTGAAACGTAAAGGAAAAATTTTCTGGGGGCGATGAAAAAAAACCCGACGGATTACATAGGTACATTATTTCTGGAAATAATTTAACAAAATCTTGACGTTCATTTGGGTTTAAACATTTCTTTGAAAATATTTAAACCGTTTTACATATTTTCCACATATTTTTTGAAAATATTTAAACCTTTTTATATATTTTCCACATATTTTTTGCAAATATTTTAACCTTTTTACATATTTTCCACATATTTTATGAAAATTAATACATATATATGTCACATATTTGGCATTTTTAAATACATAAAAATCCGATCCCTAATAATGAATAAACGCAAAAAAATGTACCAAAATCGTTGGCACCAATTCAACATTTTGAAGGCTATAGGAATCAAAAAATGTCTACAGCTAAATGCTAAGACTACATCCGAAGTACTTTGAGTAATTCTAATTCCGGTTAAACAGCAATCAAACTATGACCATCGCATGAGTTCTTTTTCGAAGTTTTTACAATATTAACTTCAAATCAACTGGGCCAGCTTTTTAAAGAAATCGAAACCGGGCACATTTTCTTGCCAAGAATCGTAAGTGGGCAAAATCTACATGAACGCCCAGCTTGTTTGGCTATTTATAGCCGGAAGGGAAAATCCTCGGATGGCGAACCTGCGATAAATGTAATGATAAATATCTGATGGATGAAATCGCGGAAGGCCTTGAAATTGATACGGGCACCCGCCTACTGCGAGATTTTAAAATAATAAGATACAGTTCGTGGTCGGTTTGTCGCCGCGAGCGAGAATTCAGATCTACACCTCTGATTGTGCGCTGTTATTATCTTATTATCTTACCCGATTATGATCGTGCAACAGAACATTGCTAACCCAATAATGCTTTTTATGGAGGGGGGATCTATCTCCTGTCCAAAGTCTTATTGGTGTGCTATCATCTTCTAAAAAATAAGGTGTTAGTCGCATAAATATTCCCTGAGATCACCCTATAGATATATTCAGTTGAATTATCAGAGATGGAGGATCGACCCGTAGGTGAATCAGGAGTCAGCTGATCAGGGATAGGCTCAAACTAAAACGCTGTCTCCTTCGCCGAGCTTTCGATATGAGCTTTTTGATATTTGAAGAGCATTTATCATGGAAGTATTAAGTGCTACCCAAGTTCTGGTTAAACGAGGTCTTGGCCAGACAAATATTTTTCATTCAGCGAATTTTTTTATGGAATTGAAAACTATGGGAAAAATCTTTATTTTTGTAAATCGATCAAAAGAAAAGGTTTTGTAGGTTGATAAGAAAAAGTTTTCTCTGAAGCTCCGTTCCGATTCTCGATTTTAGGACGATTCCAATTTACTCTGTAAATATGTAAGTTAAAAACAAATTTTGACTAGTACAATATACTTTATAACCTACACCTACAATAACCTATAACCTACAATCGTAGCAGCGTTTCTTCGAGATCGTCATCGTCGGTCATTCTCGTCCAAATGATTTCCACATCTGACATAATTATTAGAAATGTTAGCTTCGCATGTTAACTGCCGATAATCCGATTATTGACGTGGGATATTCCGTAGCATTGCGGCAATCCGTAGGTTACCTATAACGGGAGGGGAGCCCATTAAAACGTCAATTCCCGGCTCGCGCCATGTGCGCCGACATCGCATGCACCAAGGAGGTAATTTGCCACGTTTCGATCACCAGCAGGTTAACTCGGCACAGGGTGCCGAGCCGTTCGGCAATGTTGCCAAGTTTGGGATTTTCTCCCTAAATTTGAGTTTTTTTTACGCCAGTGGGGGATTTTGGGGGTCAACTGCTATGAGTGGTTTTCTTGCTGGTTCATATAAAAGTCGGGGAGGGGCTAGGTGCACCTACCCATTTCCTATTTTTTGGAGAAATTATATTGGTAAATCAGTTGTCGGTTTTTAAGGATGGGGGATGGGAATCGATGGCCACTGCTCAACTATTTGATTTGAAAGATTCAGTTAACGGCAATTTGGGATGAACGGATCCGTTAGCCGTGTGTCCGTCTGTGGTCATTTACAAAAATGACCATAGCTCCCTCAATTCTCAACCTTTTTTCAAATTTCTTGAACTGGAATGTTTGTCCCGGCAAGACCTAACACCCTGTTTAATCAGAATTTGAATAACTCACATTACTTCCGATATATTTGCACTTTTAGTTTTTTCTATTTTATTTTTTTCCGGCCACAAAAATGAAGCGATTCGTGCGTTCTTGGTATTAAAATCTTTGTTTTAGCTAGCAGAATATGTGGATATTTTTTATGTTCCTACAACTTGGCTTATTTCTATTTTGGGCGAGTTTTAAAATTTCTAATGTGAGTTTTTGATATTTTTGACCTGAACACCCTCAAGAGCAGTCAAAATATGATCAAATTGTGTCACACTTTTACGTTTCAAAATATGGAAGTATTGTGTGTTATCCACTGTTTTTCATTAGGGGAAATTTAGGGTTTTTTGGACGGCCGCGCCATGGCAACGCTACCGTTTGGATACATTTCGCGATTCTGCGCTCAGGACGAAAACGCGAAACATTTGCCTAATGAAGACATTTTTCTCCGCAACGAGAAACCCCCTCGGTGTCTTGATGAGAGGAAATTAAATTTCATTAATTTTCAAATTTAATTAAATCGATCGTTATTCGGAATTTAATGAGGAAGGATTCCCGTTAATCAGCTCTTGAGACGCGAACGAGGTAATTAACACGATTCGCATTATTTAACACTTGCACCAAAAAAAGTTTAGTAGGTAAGTACTTACCCTCATATTTTTACTTAATTTGTCCAGACATAGGGAACGAGTTCCATCAAAATCGCAATTTAATGTATCGCAACTAAATGCCCTGTGAGCAATATGAAATCCGGTTGATTAGGTTCATAATGAGAGAAACATCCCAGTACACGAAATTTGAAAAAAAGGTTAAGAATTGAGGGAGCTATAGCCATAATTGTAAATGACCACAGACGGACACTCTGAGACTTGTTCAGAAAATTATTTAAAAAGAAAAGTTTACGATCAGAATCTTTTCTGAAGCTCCGTCACAATTTTCGATTTTATTACGTTGCAATATTAACTTGCAATACTTTCACTCATTTCGTAAATATGGAAGTAATAATTTCATAATATGACATCGGTATATTATACCGATTCGGGGGCCAAAATGTATGATGTGCGTTATTCGCGCACTTCGGTTCAGAATTTGTGTCTTGTGATGAGTTAAGCAAACATACACTCGAACCTCAGCTGAGGACTTGTCTCGAAATTGTTTAATAAAACACAAACCCTGACTCAGATGTCATAAAACGGCGACTTCTCTTCTAATTATCGCCTGAGTTCAAATTGTTCCGCATATCTTCTCTTGAGACGCCCGACGATTCAATTTGTCTTGCGTCTATACGAGTTGCCTCGGCATTTTGTTGTTTGCCCCACTGTACTACTTCCCCTATTTACCCCACAGTCATGCCCTTAATTTATCACTGCTCTTCCGGAGTGATACCTTGGGACGTGGAAATGATTTACCTGCATCATGACTGCAGTATTATCTTCTATAACTACCTACTGTCAGGATAAAATCGGTGTGTACATTTCTTAATTTCTAACATGAGCTATCCCACGTTTTGGCAAAAATGAGTTCGATTCATATTTTAATGCAAATCTCGCGCTGCACTACTTAGTTTTTCCAAAAATCCGCTATAAGTCGCTCAAAAACTAAAAAACGCCACATGTGACATGTGAAAGCTACGACCACCACTGCTATCTACCTAAAACCACCTGATGTTATTAGTCGTCAAACCAGTGTTCAATCACCGAAACAGAACTAATTTTGACTTACAGGTAGTGAAAAAGGTGTGAAAACCTTCAAGAAATCCAACGAGCTCAAAAAATTCAAAAAAAGTTGCAATAGAAACGCGAAAAAAGGAGAAATCGCGTCAAGAAATTTCGAGCCGAACCGATTAAAAAACAAAATTTTCCGAAAAAACCCCTATAATATGGGAAATCAAGCGAGGAACCCGGGAAAAACACTGAAAAAATTCGAAACACACGGCATCATCTTCAAAATTGAGTTTTTGCGTTTTTTCAAAAATGCCAAATTTTCCCCTTCACCTTTTCCGATCGGATTGCCCGAACAATATGCACCAAGTTGGAGCAAACCACAACTTTTAGGACTAGTTCCATCAAAATCGGATCATTGGTTCGATAAGATGTCGTGGCCACAGAATTTTGACCAAATTTTGTGGCCATGACATCGTAATGAATGATTTTGGCGTACGGCGGACGGACAAAAATTTTTTATTCCATATTTGTGTTCCAGAACCTCTAAAACGTGAAAGAAAAAATTTTTTGTGAACAAATTTTGCTCGACCGATTACATAGGTACATTATTTTTGGAAATAATGTACCAATACGCCAAGTTGTCGGCATATAAAAAATACCTACATATTCAGCAACGTAAAACAATGATTTTTAGACCGAGAACGCTAAAATCCGTTGATTTTTGCGGCCGGAACACGTTTTTTTGCTCTCCTGTAAAGTTGGGAAAAGTTGGATCAATCCGTAAAAATTTAGGTGTCTGTCTAAAAATGACCACCTATTCGTTCGCCTGTCGTTGATTGATAAAACCATTAAATTTCCTCGCTCAGTTGTCCGTCGGAAACTTTCCTTTTTCATTTTCTAGACTCCGATATTCACGTCGAATGTGCTTCGGTCTTTTACCGCAGTTTTTTCTGCCTTGGAACCACCTCGAGTTCGATAGCTGTTGCCAAGATACACTCGGGAAGGACTAAAAATAATCCCTAATATTACTTTTTTTAAAGAACGACGAATGCCCTTAGGCTGCTTTCCCGTTTTAAGGTCCACCGATGACACATATTTGGCTTCTGATGAGCACTGTGTTGGAACTAATCAACAGCTACCTGTTTCGACTATTTTCATCAGTTGCAGCTATGAGAATGTTAGCTAGATGCATTAATCAGAATAATATATTCATTCAGCTTGCTGTATATTTTTTCCACACAATCTAAACTTGGTAATTTTGTATTTATGAGAGTTGAAACGACTCATTCACTATTAAATATTGAATGTGGCGTTGTAACCCTCATAAGGCAGGACAATTTTGAGGCAAATTTTGTCTTTACACTAGTTTTTGACCCCTGAAATCCTACCAATTTTGACTTTTAAGGAGCAAAAAAGAAGCAGAAACGAGCTCAAAAAATTCAAAATTGGTTCAGCAAAACTCCCTTAAACTGTCAAAAAACGCGAAAAAGAATAAATCGCTATAAAGTCAAACTGAGCCCAACTTATTCAAAAAAAATCTTTCCTCGAAGAAATCTTTCCTCGGAAAACAATTTCCGAAGATATTTTGTAGTGAACCGAGAAACCCAGGAAAAATACTCGAAAAATTCTAAATTCAATTTTTTGCGTATTTAACGAATGGACTTTTGAAGAACGTCTTTTTACTTCCATATTTACAGAGTACATGGAGGTATTGGAATCGTCCTGAAATCGAGAATCGGAACGGAGCTTCAGAAAAAACTTTTTTACTTCCTGAACATGTGTCAGTGGTCATTTACAAAAATTGCCATAGCTCCCTCAATTCTCCTTTTTTCAAATTTCTTGAACTGGAATGTTTGTCTCGGCAAGACCTAACACCCTGTTCAATCGGAATTTGGATAACTCACAGTAATTCCAATATATTTGGCTTTTTAGCGTTTTCTATTTTATTTTTTTCCTGGCCGCAAAAATGAACAGATTTGAGCGTTCTTGGTCTCAAAATCTTCGTTTTACCTTGCAGAATATGTGGATATTTTTTATATGCCTACAACTTGACGTATTTTTATTTTAGGCGAGTTTTAAAATTTTCATAGTGAGTTTTCGCGATTGTGTGATAAATGCGAACTACCTCGGCCGTGGTTTGTGTTAAAAATTTACCTATATTCCCTCATTGAATTCTAGCAAACTCTGAACCGATTGTTGAACGAGATGAATAATAGTCCACAAGAGTCGCTCACGTTCCTCGCCCACTCGGACAACGTTGGTTGACTTGGGGTCAATAAAGTGTGACCGAAGACCGACGACTATCCAAGAGACACGTTTCTCCTCGGGTAATCGATATACCTAGCCGACGGATTCCTCGAATTTGTCCCGATCGATGTACATGTCAGCCATTGAGGGGTAAAATTGCAAGTCTGCCGAATTTGGCGATAAACAGGTTATTCTGAAATCCGTTTGGCAAACTACCAATTATTGGAATATTACAGCAAAATAAACTTCAGGTGAATGCATAATGAAATCCTATCATAAGATTTTTATGGACGTATTCATGAGTGCACCCAGGTGTGCAGGCAATCCGTCCGACTCACGTTTAGGGCCACTTTTACCAAAAACGTCAAAATTCAATTGAAAATGAATTTAAATTTAAACATTTCGATACCTTAGAGCACAATGAAGATACATCCAAAAATGGCATAATGAGAAAAATGCAAAATAAGTTTTCGATCAATTTACAAAAATAAAGATTTCTCCCGTAGTTTTCAATTTTATCAAAAAATTCCCTAAATAAAAAATGTTTGTCACACCAAGATCTACAACTTTGTTTTAACAGAACTTTGGTAGCATCTAACACTTCCAAGATAAACTCTCTTCAAATATTTGTAGTTTTTCTATTTTATTGTTTTTTGGCCCCAAAAAAAAGATAAAAGGATCATGATTCTTGGAGCGATCGATAGGTCCTGATGAATAGATTCTTTCGGTGCCGAAATCTCAAAATCGATATTTTTGGACATATCCCCTTTGTGCTTTAAGGTACCTATCGATTTAATGCTTTCGGTAAAAAATGTTTTACTCGCCAAAGTAAAAAAGGTCCGAACCGATAGTCAATTTTAGGGCGATTACAACACTTATTTACGAAGTAAATGGACTTGACCAACTAATCATGACTGCCCACGGTCATAACAATGTTATGTCACGACATAATATGTGATATATTATATCCTGTCATGATCATGTTTGATACCAATACATCATCTTCGTCAAGTTGTTGCGCTACACGACTGCACCCAATTACTAGACCGTACACAAAGAGCAGTCTCTTCGGCAATAGATGACGACCCATAAAACCTGTCAGCGCAATTGCATAAAAATAGAAAAAACGCAATTTGCAAGCGAATTATCAACCTCGAGTCGAGTTGGTACTTTATGCCTAGAAATGGATGATGCCACAGTCCTTGAGTGCACCCATGATGTGAGTCAAGACGAGATCATCTGGTTGGTGAGTCATGGGTAGATATAACAGAAATATCATTCATGTTGGAATGTTAGAAGAATCACGTGTATGAAACACGGACGTGACGAAGTGTGGGACAATTACAAAAATCTCTTTTCGGGTCGTTAACCAATCAACTGTCAAATTGATAATAACCATTACTGACGAGAATTAACTCGTAGGTCCCACTCAGCAATTACAAGCGTCAAGCTTGGAAAACGGAGACGATAATATTTTTCATGCACTTATTCGAAGCGAACGGAAATCTGAGGTTTGGAGTTTCATTTGTGGCTTTGCTTAGTTCTTTTGAATTTACAAATAAGAACTGCCGCAGGTATAATCGGAGGTTGAGAAACGAGTTTTGGTCCGTTTTTTAGTTAAAAATAAATTATTAAATTTGAAGTTAAATTAAAAATAAAGTTATTAAATATTAATATCTATTATATGCCGATGTTTTGGTAGATTTTTCGATCATCATCAGGCCCAAAATATGGACGGAGTAAGATCCTTGATCCGGACCTTGATTTTCAATATAAAAAAACCCTCTTTATAAACTAGAAAAATATCAGCCCGAAGAAGGGATAGGACAAATCGACCGAAACGTCGGCATGAAATAAATATTTTTGAAAAACTGACAAAAAATACTTCCATTTTCAAAAATTTATAAATATTTTTGAAAAACTGACAAAAAATAATTCAACCTCCAAACATTTATAAATATTTTTGAAAAACTGACAAAAAATACTTCAACCTTCAAAAATCTATAAAGATACACCATGGGATACTTCGTAGGTATTGTCTGAATTACCAACCATCAAACAAGTAGGTACGATTTTGAATGACTAATAATAATTCAATCAATAATAATAATTCAAAATCGTAACACACTGGGTAACAGCCAAAAAGTCGTCCGGGGTTTCTCAGCATTTTTAGACTAATTTTGGTGTTCTGATTCCAAATATCACCTCTATCAGGTCAACTTTTTGAGATACAGCCGTAGCTACCTGACGAGCTATACGTATGATAATTTGAGGGTTTTGAGTTCAATCCTAGTTTTCTCAAAGGATATAGCCAAGTATTCATATATAAATTGTTGCTTCTGTTTCCAAATGATGAAGTGATATTTTCTTTATTTCCCAAATTTAAAAATCCAATATGATGTAGGTAATTATAATTAGTCCACTTTGCTCTCAAAAGTTACGGTTGTCCATGATCGGGAATCGGCGTGGTGAACAAAATCTCAATATACGTAAGTTCATTTTAATTATAGATGAAGTGGCTCTTAAATGGAGCTTGAGAGCAACAATTTACTATTCCCGACTTGTTCGGCAGTTTAAACCTGAGCTCCCAATCGAGATATACCTAATATCTGAACACCTACGCGAGAAAAGTAAACGAGAGAATAGGAAAAATAGGCGAAAACCATAAAATTCGAAAATAGAACGAACGTAGATCGGCGAGTCGCTAGTGGTTTGGATGTGAGCCAAACTCGCCCCGGCCACTCCCATCAAACTAAAATGTGCAGTACGGGCTCAAATCTTAGTATAGACTGCTGACTGTGCCTTGAACCTGAGTCTGTACAACTCGAATCACGAACTGCTCCGAGCTTGGGAAGTTATATAATTCGGTATACAGCCGGACTTGAAGCTTCTCCCATCAAGCCCCGAGGCGGGTGAAAAAAGAGCGGTCATCAAGACGAAGATTTTACAATCTGAGCCGGAGGACATTTGGATTCTGATGATGATCATGCGCCGAAAAACCCTGGGAAAATTGGGCCTTCGAACGTGTCGGCTGTTTTAGGAATGTAATTCGCAAACGAGCCTTGTTCCTCGGCCACTAAAGTTTTTCCTCATGTATTGAAGATAGTGCAATTAAATCCAAGAGTATGGATGGCAAAGCAGGAGGTTGTAGCCCACTGTGTCTCATTGTTGAGGATTTTCTTTCAGCTATGGTCAAGGGCATAAGAATTAGGGATGGGCATCGATTAATCGAAATGACAGATTAATACGGCAATTAATCGATTATTTTTTAATCGATGCTTCCGCGCATTTATTGAGTAATCGATTAATGTGCAGCGATTATTCAACCGATTTTTTTACTAGCTGACCCCTGATATAGCGAATAAACTGATTTTCCTGAAGGACGTTGACAGTATTGGAGTTAGAAAAAATAATTATTTTTAACCCCAATAGGTACTGTTTACAATATTGCATTTACATTTCTTCAATACCTACCTACTTTTTTTGTACATTTTTTACTTTTTTTTAAATACTTTTATTTACATTTTTTCCATAAGTTTTTGTTCAAGTTGAGTTCGTTGTTTTAATTGTACTCAAGTATCCAATTTTATCCCAGACTTTTCTAAATGATGGATACGTTACAATTATTATTGCCATCTGACTATAGTCTATTATGGGCTCCTCGGCTGCAGTGGCGGTAATTATTTGATAAGTTACTAGGAAATAGTGATCAATTAATCGGGGAGTTGATTGCTTTGGATTAAATAATTTTCGATTACATTAATCGATTAGTCATTGGCCGATACCCATCCCTAATAAGAATTACCTCGCCAGACTCGTGACACGCTCAAATTTTCTGACCATTTTCAGATGTGATGTTTTATCATTGTGCCGCAGGTAATTTTCGGGTCGCAGAAATGCCATCTAGAGAGAGCAATAGGAGACAACAGGAGAGAGGCTCTCGCCATTACTAAATTTTTGGTTCATTTTTAAAAACAAACCTGCGTAATCGACCAGGAAAAATTTTTAACACCCCCTGAAAAATTTGTATTCATACAAATATTTTATTTTATTCGGCCTCTCGCATTGGGAATATTGGATTTAGGTTGAAATCAGTTTCACAGCACTTCGATTCTCCTAGTTGCAATACTCCATTCCCCTTCGGAAGGCGTCGTGTAAGACCGACCTGTCAATATTGGATAAGCTGTTGATTCACCCCTAGTCGCTTTGTACTTAATCTGCGGATAGAAGGGCTCTACGTCTCATCAAGCACGTACACATGTGCAACGCTCTCGGTTTCCAGGGTGGAGCCAGTTTATACAGTTTAATACCATCCTGAAATAACGCATCGCGGTTTCCCATCTTTGATTTTGTTCAAAATTATATCAACCCACCCGATTTACTCGAAATCACTTTTTTGGATTGTCACGCTATTGACCTCAACGTGCGAATTATTGCTGAAAACGGTGCAATTTAAAATTTTTTTTCGTTTCGTATAAAAATATGCTACCTTCGCTAACTCCGTGAATATCGGGGCAGCCGAGAATAAAAAAAAACCACTAGCCGGGTCAAGCAGCTGGTCACGATAGCAGAAACGTTATCGGCAAGTCGTTTTATAACTTACTCTCTCGCTCGGTTCGGGTTGCGAATGTGAAGTTGTACAAAAGGGTTCTCCTTATACGCGTCGGAGGGTGGAGCGCGGAGCCCGCGGACGGCTCGACCCTTCTATCGTGAGAAGAGTTCGCCATCTCGCTCTGCCTCGCTGCATCTCTCGTCACTCTGTCTCTCTCGGGATTCCCCTCTTCACGTTTCGAACCAGCGAGACCAGTTTCAGCAATATGGCCAAGTCCACTCTCCTTCGAGTTTTTTTCGCCTTTCTTCAACGGCGAACGTCTCCGAGGCCGGCCGGCCTGAGGACGCAACCCACGCCCGCCCGCTTCGGATCAGATCGTCCCCATGAACTGTCTCCCCTTCCGATGGGGGCCTTTGTGTTTTACAGTCATCGCGTCTCCTCCGCGATCGTCCATTCTTGGCTGACTTCCAACTCCGTTCCGTACGTGTTTGTCGTTCTCACCTGTTCGACCCCGGCGGTATCTCATTGGGCGTTTAACGAATCCGCGTTCTGCTAATGTTCAATTTTATTTCCTCGAATTCCCAGCTTATAAATAATGTTCAACTATTCGACATTACTCGGCGAATTGATGCTCACTAGACCGCAAGCATCGAAAGAACATCGGGAAATCGTAAATAATTAAGTCGTTGAATGATGTACGAGGCTGAAAGCTATCCGTGCATCTCATGGGGCGGAGGTTCAGTGAAAACGGTAAAATTAGCGTGCAGGTATAATTCTACACAAATTTTGACATCTTGCTCAGCGATGATAAGTTGATACCTCTAACTCGATATCAAATTTCTGTATTTGCTTCTATTAATAATTAATCTAGTTGCGAACCCGGCCATCTCCAAAATGCCGAATTTTTGTCACCCTGAAGTAGATGGACTGTAAAACCATCATTTTTGCCATTAAGGTAACATTAGGGCTGAGTGTTTGAAAACATATTCTTGAATGGCTTGGGCATGTGGAGGAGGGGAGTTATTCACAATCTTATCTTGGATTTGGCCGTTTTTGAAACTCCTTCCGGAGTTGGCCGTTTTTTCAGCAAAATCGAACTGAGGTTTTGCTGAATTGGATGTAAATATAGGGTTGTTATGACTGCAAATGAACTAAAACCTTGTTTTGTGTTGTATTATAATTTTTATTTGCAATAAATTGAAATAAAAACTCAAAACGTTTTTCCCGAACATGTCCAATTTTGAAGGTGATACCGTGGGTTTAGGATTTTCCGAGTATTATACCCGGATTTCTCGCTTGATTTACCATAGGGTAAGGTGATACCAGAATTCAAGCAAACATCATTTTCACTTCCATATGTGGGAGTAAAATTACAACCCAAGTATATCACGAAGTAAATGGGTGTGTTGTGATCGTTCCAAAATCGAGAATCGGATCAGAGCTTCAGATGAAACGTTCACTCATATACTTTTTTACTCGGAACATGTCCGTGTGTGACCGTTCGTCATCATTCACAAAAATGGCCATAACTTCCTCAATTCTTAGCCTTTTTTCAAATTCCTTGAACTGGAATGTTCGTCTTACCCTGTTGGACCGGAATTCGAATTACTCACAGTACTTTCGATATATTAGCACATTGAGTGTTTTTTAAATGTTTTACAGGCCCCAAAAATTAACATATTCTTTGTTATAAAATCTTTGTTTTACCTTGTTTTACCTTAGTATATTCTTTGTACCCCGGTAAAAGGGGAAATTATATTTTAGACGGGTTTTAAAATGTTCATAGGTAGTGAGTTTTCATTTTTGATCCTCATTGAAATTTAATAAATATTGAAGTATTGTGTGATATCTACGCACTACTGGTTTAGTATAATTCAACTCCGTCTGCCATGGCGAAGAGATTTAGACATTGGGAACTCGCTACTTACAACAGGATGATTAATGACATCATAGTGAGCCTCTTCAAAAGTACTCGGTTTCGAACGTATGGGATTGAAAAGGCGACTAGGTGCAACTCGAAACTGGTGCATTTAGAAAGTCGAGCTGTAATAATTCTCCTTTGAAAATCAGTGACCTAAATCTTTAAACGCTCGGCGCTCCCGTCAGCCGAACTACTATGTCATAGGTGTGCGTCTCATTTCCACGTGGGATTTTGAACCGATGTATTGTTATAAATAGGTAAACCATAATTTAAACGTTGACATTTGTTATGATTTATAACATACTCATAGCTAATTACCATGTACCTACATAATATGTATGAATATTATTCAAGTTGTAATGGATTAAAAAAAAATATTTTTGAAAAAAAATATTACGCAATAGGTAATTATTATTGAATATTATTCAAGTGGTGATGGATTTTGAAGAATTTCTCACTCAAAAATTACAAATCAAGCCTTTATCATTCGTAGAGGTTGTAATTTACGAGGGGGTTGTTAGTTATTCTCATTAAAATTTTGAGATAAATCAAATACCTGGTGTGAAGCTTCACCCACTTTGAATTTGTTTGTTTTTCTCCCACAATAACAACTTACATATTATGTAATGTTTTTTTTATCACTGCTCTTGAAAGAATACTCTATAAAAATTGACTATTGGGCTATTATAAAGATAAAGCAATAGTATTACACATGATTAAGTAGACAACATACAACTTTAGAAGAATAATATCGTATACCAATGAATGAGTTTTAGGTGAATTTAGAATAGTAAAATGAGCGGGTTGTGTTAGAACGAATTACTTATGAATTTGTTGATTGAGTGCTAAAATGTGTATATTACTCGAATATACTGTTAAGTATGTCAATCGGACCGTTCGAGCAGTTTGACTTTGATTGTCATTTTTATATAGGTAGTGAGTACAGCGGTATCATAATACAGAACACACCCAACTCGTTTTGTTTAGCTTGAATCAGACAGTTTTGATATTATGGTAAGTTGACAAAGGCTTAAAAAGGAAGAAAACTGTCATTTTACGATAAGATAGGGCCGAGAGTGCGATAACGAAAATATCACACATGACTGGAAAACGGCGCGTTATTTTGTTTCCGCTTCCTCCGTCGCTTGATCCATTATATTTTTAATTGTTGGACGTTTGGTTATTTTACTGTTTTTTTGATATTTTTTTATAATTGAGGTTCCATTGAGGTTTCAGCGTCAGCAGAGTGGCTCCTGTGAGCTTAAACTGGGACCTACCTACTGAGAATGTCATTGTTTACATGTTTGCACCAATCATTGCACCAAAAATCTATATTTTTCATGTTGGTAAAGCCGCTTTACTAAAGCGTAAGAAATTAAACGCACCACATCAAAAACCAGTGGTGAGTAAACGACACACAATACTTCCATACTTCGATTAGTACGTACATTTTTGACCGAAGATGATGATAATTTTACTATCTTGGAGTCTGTTAAGATAAAAAATATCAAGAAGCCCACTATGCCTAAAATCAAAATAGATACGTCAAGTTACCGGGATATAAAAAATATCTACGTATCCTGCAAGGTAAAACAAAGATTTTAAGCCCAATAACGCTCAAATTAGTCAATTTTTGTAGCCTAGAAAAAATAAAATAGAAAACGCTAAAAGTAATAATAAGTGCTGTTCGTATTTCGGATTCCGATTGAATTAGGTGATAGGTCATACAGAGAAAAACAGTTTAAGAAATGTGGTTAAGAATCGAGGGAGCTA
Source organism: Nesidiocoris tenuis (assembly GCA_036186465.1). NCBI lineage: Eukaryota > Metazoa > Arthropoda > Insecta > Hemiptera > Miridae > Nesidiocoris > Nesidiocoris tenuis. Next base: position 40,603,423 of record AP028909.1, read on the forward strand.
TGGCCATTTTTACTTCCATATTTACAGAGTAAATGGAAGTATTGTAATCTTAATAGAATCGAGAATCGGAACAGAGCTTCAGAAAAAATTTTTCTTTTACACATTTAGTGTCCGTCTGTTCTCATTTACGAAAATGACCATAGCTCCCTCAATTCTCAACCTTTTTCCAAATTTCTTGGACTAAAATGTTTTTCTCGGCAAAACCTAACACCAAATTTAATTGGAATTTGAATAACTCACAGTACTTCCGATATATATGCATTTTTAGTGTTTTTAGTGCTATTTTAATTTTTTCCGACCACAAAAATTAACCGATTTGAGCGTTCTTGGTCTTAAAATCTTTGTTTTACCTTGCAGAATTTGTGGATATTTTTTATATCCCGATAATGTGGCGTATTTTTATTTTGGGTAAATTTCAAAATTGGCATAGTGGGTTTTTTGATCAAAACTTAAAAGCTGTCAAAGTATGATCAAATTTTGTCACAATTTTACGTTTCAAAATATGGAAGTATTGTGTGTTATCTACGCACCACTGGTTGTAAATGACCACAGAGGGAGAATATTTTCTGAAGCTCCGATCCGATTTTGGATTTATTGAGCGGTTAAATACCTCCATTTCATTCCCAAATATGGAAGTAAAAACTAAAATTTTGTTTAGCTGAAAATCTATAAGAAGTCACGTTAATCCACTTTATCCCTGAAGAAAAATCACGAAGCGAAATGATCGTCATCGAACGTCGAAGACAACAAGCGTCGAATTCGTTCATGACGTCACGACGAGCCGACGATTTCATTAAAAGGCAACGGTTTCGACGGAATCAGAACCAAGGGCCAGGTATCCGGTCTAATCTCGGCCACAATGAAGCGGCATTATGGGGCAAATGGGAGAATGGAACGGCTTGGGAATCGACAGCGGACGCGAGCAGAAAGGGCTGAGGCCCCAATAGGGGCGAGGGACGGGGGCGAAGGGTAGCCTAAAATACCGAGAGCTCACTGACTCAGAATATTGCCTTATCTACCCGAGCGGCAGTAACAGTTCGTAGATCCCTCTCGAGGGACTTCTCGCTAATACTGCCCATTTCCTTCGTCCAATTTTATAAATACCGAAGGAAAAAGGATTCTCCCCGTTTCCTACATTATTCTTTTCCCGCTCTTCGACAGCGGCGCAGAGCTCCGCGGCGGTTCACGGTAACTGGCCTCCAGGCGAATTACAGCGAGCCAGCGCTGGAAGGGGAAAATTTATCATCGTACGGTCCAGTGAATTAAATAGAGCGAGAAAGAAAATCCCGGTGACAAATTTTCGGGCAATTTACAATAACTTTCAGCAACTGTGAATTAGGTACCTGGTTTTTAGAAGGTACCCATTCATTTTTTCGCCCTAGGTATGCTTATTTCAAACTGAGAATCATGAAATTTTGGTTCATTTTTTTTGTGAAATTTTTAGGGTTCCTTCTTATTTTTTCCCTGACCCAAATTTACGTGATTCTAGACCGATAAAACCAGTTCGGAAAAAACCAGTGGGGCGTAGACAACTCAAAATACTTCAATATTTAGATACGTAAATTTCTTAATCAAAGCAATTTGATTTTGACTCATTTGGAGGTGAAAATAATCAAAAATGTTGCGAAGACTTGCTGGATATAATTCGTCATGTTATCGGTACATAAAAATATTCACAAAGGTAAAGCAAAGGTAAAAGGTAGAACAAAGATTTTACGACCGAGAACGCTCAGATCGGTTCATTTTTTGGCCAGGATTTTTGCAAATTACCGCAGACGGACACACAAACACTTGCATACGTAGTGATTCAGAGTAAAAGTGTACAACAAAAAGTTTTTTCAAAAGCTTCGTTCCGATCGTCGATTTTAAAACGATTACAATACTTCCATTTACTCAGTAAACATGGAATTAACAGTTTTTGAAGTACCATGTGTTTTCAGCACGCCTCTGGTCCTGAATCCTCTTAGTCCTTTTTCCTCCCATATCTTCTTTATCTGGGATTGGCGATTGGTCAAATATATGGCTGCAGTTCATCTTCTCTATCTCCTTAATCTTTCCATGAGTCATGCTCCACAATCGCCTGTCACGACCTCAACTCGAAGTCGTGATCTTTCATTTTATGTACAAAGAATCGTATTCTTACGATCGGAATTGACGGAATAATTTAAATTTGACTTGAACTAGGATGAAGCATCTCAGATTTTCCAGTTACAGATAAACATTATCAGCTTCATTACTCATGCTGTGCTATTTACAATTTCAATTCACTTAGTTGCATTCTGTCGTAATGATTTTAGGCCTTTTAACTTCCTTACCGTCATAATGATTTTCCAGCGATTCTATTTATGCTGTTCCTTCGTTTAATTCAATTGAAACTGAACTCAGCGAAATAAACGAATTAATCAGCTTGTCTGAATCGCGTGGGCCTCGTTTAATTGGTATAGCCTTCTAGAAGGTACTGTAGTGATAAAATCGAAATGCTTACATTATTCTCGACTCGAGAAATTGGATTTCACCCCGACTTTCTCAACTTATGTTTGCTTCTTTGGTTTTATCTTCGATCTTTCGACGTCGCGTTCGATTCCCAAAGCCAATTGTGTATACGTTTGTTCAAGTGGTTTATGGGGGTTAATTCGGAGCAACCCTTAACACCTTATTTCTGACTCCCAGGCCAGACGTAACAAATCGGCACTCAAAAAGTTAATATCATCGGGTGGGGAAACAAAATATCTGTCCTCACGTGTTCTTTTGTTTGGTTTCGACTGTCCTCCGCTGTTTGTTGATGCCTGAAATGCGATAGCTGTTGTTACTGTTTATCTTTTTGCGCTGATGAGTTTTAGTATAACTATAAAAATTGATGATGAATGATCGACCCGTATTAGTATCTTGTAGTCGGACGATCAGGGCTAGGGTCATACAGAAAGCGACGGCGAAGGAGAAGACGTATTTTTCTAAACTATAAAAATTGTCGCTATATTCGATTTTTGGCGATGACCTACAATACTTCCATTCACTGAGTAAATAAGGAAGTAGGTAAAAAATGAACTCGCGCAAAACTGGAGTTGCCTAAAAAAACTTGAATTTGTTTCAAGAGAAAATCCCATGAATTAAGGTACCTTTTTACTTGAAACGATTCTCATGAAATTTCAAAGTTGAGGGGCGACGTTTTCAAACATCACTCAAGTGTATACCTACCTCCGAATAATTTCCTTCTTCTGTTATACTTGGTACCTCAATTTAAAACTCGATACGCAGAACCAATCACGTTTACTACAAAGAAATGCTCGATTTAATCGAAGGCATTCCTTGAAATTGAACGATGGGACTAAGCGGATAAACAGCCGCTCTTGGCCCGAGAAATTTTCTTCGCAGATTTTTTCCTCCGCAATTTTTCGCAGAATTGATGTCAATTATCGGGCGAACGATCGACCGATTGTGCGAGAGTGCTTTTTCTCCTCTTCTTTACACTTTTTTTCTTTCCTCTTACTTCAATAGAGCAGAGATTGGTTCCCATTGTCCCAAAAAACCAATCACCCGGCGTCGCAAAATGATGGTGACTTCGTTCCATCAGCATTGATAAGTTATTATGACAGGTTTCCAACGCATGTCGACGGTGTGCAATTCTATGGCTCCTTTCAATTCCTGCCGTAGTTCGAACGCACTAGCGCCTTTTCATAGAATGGATTTAGAATATCGAGCGATATTGATCAGCATTCTAATTAACCATTTTATGCTGAACACCCTACATGTACAGCAGGGCTGTGAGGGGAGAGAGTGAAGTCAAATAGGTGCCTTTCTCCGCATTGCTGATATACCTACAGGATGTCTGTTACAAGTACACGTACCTCATGTTTGGATTAAGGGCTCAAACATCCGTTGTAAAGGGATAGCTGGGTGCGAAAAAAGGGTATAGGTAAGAGTTTTTTCTGGAGCTTCGTACCGGCTATCGGTTTTAGGAAGATTAAAAATTGTAATTTACAATACTTCCTTTCACTCTGTAAATCGATACCTTAGAGCACGAATGGCATACGTCCAAAAATGGCATTATGAGAAAAATGCAAAATAAGTTTTTGATCAATTTACAAAAATACAGATTTCTCCCATAGTTTTCAATTCCATAAAAAAATTTGCTAAATAAAAAATGTTTGTCTGGCCAAGATCTACAACCTTGTTTAACCAGATATTTGGTAGCACTTGACACTTTTAAGATAAACGCTCTTTAAATATATGTCGTTTTTCTATTATATCGTTTTTTGGCCCCGAAAATAGATAAAAGGATCATGATTCTTGGAGCTCTCGATAGGTCCTGATGAGTAGGTAGATTCTTTCGGTACCGGAATCTCAAAATTGATATTTTGGGACACACGCCCTTTGTGCTTTAAGGTATTGAAATATGGAAGTAACAAGTCAAAAACGGACAGAAATGTCTGAACAAAATGATCCTGGTTTATAAGAATTCTTATACTCTTCCCTCCGAACCGATACCTTAATCGATAATTCCAAGTACCTTACTCAGTTTTTTAATAAATCGGTTTATTTTTTTCTGTTCCAGGTAAGGGCTGCTGCCATTTACACCGCTCGTATTCCAGGCTGTGGTGATTGTTATTGGACATTTTGATAATGGAAAGTTTGGTTTTGTTGACTCCACGAAATTTTCCAGTTTATGCTGCTACCGATTTATCTTTGGGCGGTCAATTAGTTATTTTGCTCGTTTTGCTGAGTCTACATGAGGATATGTGCAAATTATCGTTCTCGGTATTGCACGGGCTCCTTTGAGTGTACTGAATTTATTATGAATGGGACGTGTTTTTGAAATTGGGTAGATTGTCCTTGCTTGACGATGCAGAGAGCAAGGTTTTTGGAAAGCTGAATAATTGTGTTCAAATAACTTAACTTCCATATTTTAATGGGTATGTAAAATGTTGCAATGCTGGCTGACACCAAACTTCCATTTACTTTTGGTACCTTCTTCCTAAATAATGTGGGTATGCCTTCTTCCGTGTCTGACAATGAGTAGGTATTCTGGTGTCCTGGTCCAATTTAACCTGGAGCAAGGGAAAGTAATCTGGCAAAGGGAAAGTAATATTGGAACCGTTCTAGATCCATTTACATTTCATTGGGTGACGACCTCACTTGCTGGTTCAGAAAGAGCCCGAATATTTAATTTCTCAAAATTATATACCTAACTCTGTTAGTCCATACTGCATGAGGACCACTCTAAAATGTTCAAATACTATGAAAAAGAAATTCGAAATGCTCCGCGTATTGCCGTAGAGCTGGATAGCTCAAGGCTTCTCTCATTAATATGGGAGATGCGAGAGGTTATTTTTAGGAATGACGAGCCGTACCAGTCCGCTTGAACCCGAGAGGTATTCAAATATTATGCATCAGCGACTTCCCTCCATCTCTTTCCTATTGAGTAACCTTCGGGCGACAGAATGGAACGTGGATCGACGCAATGTTTGTCTAGATATGTGTAACCTCGCACGTTTGTCGGATATTGTCCTTTTTTTTAATCATCGGACTCGTGTTTTTGAGCAATAACTCCATCATTTCCTACCTGGTGTTAGTATGAGTAAGTGTTTGAAACCTGCAGCACTAAAATCGTTTCCGAGTTCACGCTCAGCAGTGGACCTTTTTACGCCAATATTTTTATAATGATTCATGGATCGTATTGTTCTTGTATAAAGGCTTATAAATTCAATTCCCACGAAGTAGAACGGCGAAATTTCAATAGATAAGTTAATGTTGTGCAAATAACGCACCAATTCTATATTTTGGTGCGTTCAATTTTGGACCATAAAATCAAACTGGTCAATCAACCGTACAATCGAATGGGCTATTTTTGTGACTTGTATAAATAAAAAACACCACAAATGGCAATGTCCTTAAGATACTGTGGGTGCCCGGGATTTCGGCTAAACAGGATGTTGGGTCCAGCCCAGAAAAAATTGCAATGAAGAAATTTTGGAAAAAATGGCTGGTAGATGTTTGAACAATAGCTGGTATAATATTTACGGAATATTTTCCTAATTTGGAGGATAGAGGTCGTTAGGCTCCGTTATAAACGGCGGAATCAGGAACCAGGATCCTCCAAATACCGCTGATCCGGATTTTGGACCGGTTCCTTGGTTTGCAGCCATTATGGATGAAGCATAAGCTTTGCTTTGTATGGGATTTGTGCCTTATCCACTAGGAAAGAGATTAATGACCACCCATCCCCCAAAACCTAGCTCGAGAAGACACCTTTTGCTGACGAATGGGCTTTAACCACCCATCCCCCTAGAGCTAGCTCGAAGAGCACCCATGTGCTGATGAATGGGCTTTGTGCCTTATGCTCATGGATGCAACCCAAGGAACCGGTCAAAAATCCGGTTGAGCGGTACGAGGAGGCCCCTGGTTCCTGATCCCGCAGTAAATACTGAGCACAACGTCTTCTATCCTCCAAATCAGGAAAAGATCACCCTTCGTAGAGTAGCGGTGATCGAATAACCAGAATTTCGTACTCTGTACAGTTACTGTTAAGTTTACGGAGTAGATGGAATGGGTTGTACTTCGTTTCTTCCGCCCGGTACTACAAAAGGAGAAATCCAAGCCTCTCAAGCGATAGTGGAAGCAAGAAAGGTTGCGAAGAGGAGCACTAAGTGCTAATACGTCACTTATAGAATTGACTTTTCTTGGCAAGGAAGAGCCATCCATAGTGCGTGTCATCTTCGCCTTCCCTTGAAAACCTCGGCCCTTCCCGACTTTGAAAAAGGAGAACTGTACGCCAAGGTCGCCGGTGTAATCCGATATTAATTCGCTCTCGAGATTGTGGACTATTTTTCAAGGCTGTCGCGAAGGGGTGGGTTGAAAGTGCTGAACTGGCTTGGATGGTACGAAGTTTGAAGGTTGTTCGACGGTCCCTACCCTTTTGCTTGTCTGAGGTTGAAGTGGCCACCGAACATCAATCAACTGTTTTTCATTGTGTATTCTGTAATTTCCAGATTCGGTCGGCTACTTCAATTTTCTCAGGGCCTAAACTTGATCCTCCGATCTTAGCGGGAAATGAAATTTCCACGATGGTGTGCTGATTGATGCCATGAAGATTGCGGCATAGCGCAGATAGGTTCTTATGCTCGTCATCAACAACCATAAGGAGGGATTCAATCTCAAAGTCGAAATGATCACTGAGCTATCGGAAGAATGGAAAAATTTCACTAGTTTTCGGACTGCCAGGTGAAAAACTCATATTCGGTGCTTGTCATACGCACACCTGGTGAGTGCTACGTCAGGTAGCTCAGTGCAGAAACAGCCGTGTTTCTTGAGGAGCTCTTGAACGCTACCAGATGTTCTGGGGTTTTAGTTGAACGCCATCTCCTTCATAGCGGATGAGCTGCATATGAGTAGGATGATAAAAAATTAATAAATAAAATAAAATCTCTACAACAAGTCAACTTGAGTTACCTCCGTTTTTTAAGCCTATGAAGCCTATGCCTAAGTATTAAAAATCCTAATAGGATGACTTGGAGAAAATATTTAAGGGCCATTTATACAGGTCAAAAGACCTGGTCCAAGGATATATTGCTTTCAGTTTACAGAATAGGCCCCCAGATGTTCGATGCCTGTTGAATGTGATTCAATTTGGTACGCACCTACCTATTTTGGCTGGTTAGAGGTTTAGCTCATTCATGAAATGTTCTTCAAAATTGCTAAACGCTATCAATTTGAACTCAGTGCCCTGCTCCAGCTCGCTTTATACGTGGTGTTTGAACGAACTGCGTCATTGCGTCGAATTGACGGATCCAATGATTGGTTTTCTAGATCTAGAGGTTTATCGAATACTGTTAATTGCACCCGGCCGTTATTTACGTGACTTCTCCAGTATCCGGTAAAATCCATGCGTCTCTGGCATTTTTGGTTTATTTGACCAGGCCTAATCGCCAGGAGAAAATGGGACGCCTGTAGTTTTCACCGACGAAATTCGCGCTATCGCTGCGGTCGTGCGATGACCGTATTTTTCAGCCGACTGATGAATCTCTAATTGAGGTGTTCTTTGAAATCAGCCAATATCCAACTGAAAATTCGAGCTGTTTCATTTTTGCGAGCTCAGCTCATCTTGTTTTGACAGCCCTGCGAATCCCAGGTTCCGAACTCGCTGACAATTGGAAAGCTATTATGTACGCGAGCAAAGTTCTGCCCCGTCCCCTCTTCGCTCTTCATTCCCGTCCATTTACTTCGATCGGAAATAGCAAACGGTTCGAATAACTTTTCAAACCGACCCGTTTTCTCATTCCCTCCCCTCGTTTTATTGCTAATTAATTTGTTCCGTCCAACTTCACTGTTTTATAGAAGTTTTGATTCGTTTTGCAAAAAAACTAACGCAAACTTGAACCACTTCAACTTTGACACTCGTAATTTTATTCATTTCGCGCGGCTTTAAACGTCTTGAACATTCCAATTTCAATCTCTTATTCTCGAATCTTTGATGCATTTGGCTTCATAGCCTCACACTGCTAATCAATGGTATTTTTTGCAAATTCTTCAGCGGCTCCTCATCAATATCCTTATGTCCATACGTTTTCCCATGTTGTCCCATATGATTTCATTTCCATGTGTTTCCAGGAATATGCTTAGCCTGTATGACTGCTTTGGGTCTACTTTACCTTACTACCTGACTAAAATCGGAGCAACAGCAGAACTCTTTATGCAATCCAAAAATCCAGACGCTCACTTTCTTCTAGTCTAGTTATTAGCTCATGCAAGAGTCAATAGTAGGTAGCCTATCTTACCATTGAAAAACAGGTAGGTATATCCGTAAGTATATCCTCCTACTGAATGAAATCTCAGAGGTACTCCCTTTTCGACCTGAAGTCATCGGGTCGTGACGCGTGTTCCTTACCTCAACGTTATTCGAGGATGCGAAGGGTGCGAGAAAAGAAAAGGAGTGCTGGAGGAGGTCATCACCTGGTGGTCGGAGGGCAGGTATACGCACTTATACGGGTTCACCGAACTCGAGATCCCGAGGTTGCGTTGTTATATCGCATGATTTTCACGCCATCCTCTTCCTTCGCCCAGAGTCTTCCAACCTTTACCGATTACCGTCTGGAGAAGTTGACGTCCTGCAATGTACACTATTAGTCCCCATCTCACACGCCAAATACCCTAATATGGGATCGATCACATGTGAGTGATGTTATCAATGCATAATTAATGCTACATTAAAATTGTTAATATAGTAGATTATAACTGAAACCACTTCTCGTGATGCTATGTGGTCCAGCTCAATCAACCCTTCGATCCTTTGAGAACCTAATCCAGTCCTTATTACCTCATTCCTCGAATGGTTCAAATTAAATAGGTGTCGTCAAACTAAAAATAAATCAACCCAATATAGGGATACCTACCTACCTCAGAGTCGTCGGCCCTTCACCTTTTTCGGAATCCCACTATCGAAATTATTCAAAGTGTCTAAGGAAATGTCGACTTTATTTTTAGACTGAGGCACATAGACAAGGATACCGCCCACCTGCCACTCAATAGCCCCTCCTGTTTGTATGATGAGTCATCTGATGACAGCCGGCGCCGTTCCATCTAAAACAGTTGCATTTATATGTCCCGTTTTTCAACTGAAGGAATCGAAATAATTCTGTCCGCTGACTTCTCGTGTGGGAGCCATGGTTAAGTATCGCTGGCGTGGGTGCGGCGATGAATGCCGCTTAGTTGGCCACACGAAACAAGTCCAATATATTGGCTGCCTTGGGTGGCATTGTGAGTGAGGCAACTCAGCCGATAAGAGGAGGAAAGGCGTATAAAATTTCATCACTGCTGCTCACATTGTCTTTTGGTTCATCGTTCAATAACAGATTAATGTATTTGCCAAAAAGTTACATTTTCAAAACAACCCTTGAAATTTCCATGCTTTACGTTTCAAAGAGAATGGAATCCGAAGGTGCGATGATAATTTCCGTCCACCCAACGTACGCCGTCAGCCCTTTTTCTCCCACGGGGCTGAAAAATTTTTTTGTTTGTAATTTTCAGAATAAATTGAGTTTGATCAGGGACAGCCCCAATTCTTGAGCCAACCCGATCGGCCAATTTTAAGGCTTCTTAAAGAATACTTGGGATATTAAAAAAATTGCTGTCATCTCGAAATTGAGACATTCCATTTGAGTTTTTTTCATGCTGAATCGAAAATTACCACCTCCAATTTGATTCAACCATTCGGGAGTTATAGCCGTCTCAGTGAGCCCCATGCTTGGATTTATTGATTTCGTCAGATTCATTAGAGCTATGATTTTCAGAGTTCATTCTTGAACCAAATATGTAAATTTTACTTTTTTTGAATAGAAAATAGGTATTGATTTTTTGTATCGATGTCGAAGTTTGCTCATCGAGCATTCGTTAGCCAAGGTTCACATGCAAGGTGATTCGACGAGTATAAAAAAACTCTGGAAGCGGTTTGTGCTTGTATTTCGGGGGTTTCAGGCATCGATCGGTGGAACCGCACAGGGTCGATCTATTAGTCGGCCAACCCATATGCCCGCATACGCGCCCACCAGCGACCAGCCAAGGTCGGTCAATCGACAGAAACAGTCACTTTTATGAGGGTTCGTTTTTTCCTCCCTCGAAGCGTTATGGGAGGAGTAGGAGCTATAAAAATTGGTAATAGCGAAGGCCCCTATAATAATTGGAGCGAATGAATTGAACGGAGCTCTTGTTTGACGATCAATTGAATAAATTTGCCGGATTTCTTTTATTCATTGTTTTTCAAAGGATTCCAACCCGGGGGTTATCTTCAATCCTGCTAGGCGGGATACTCTTCTGCTTGGAAATGAAACGCTGATTGGTTCTAGAGGGATTCGTGAAAACTCAGTACTGTAGACTACCCGATAAAAAGGACTATGTAATAGTTAGGGTATAATTGTATTCTTATGACTGTTCCAATTTCAGTTGGGCTGTCAACATTACAAAATAGAGATGACTTGAACGCACCATGAAGAGCACCAGTCTAATTAAATTTCCTTTCGCGAAAATATAAGTTTTATTGATTTTAGGCACTGGTTCGATATCTTACACCAAAATTTGGTGCTCATCTGTACCTAGTTACACGAAACCGACTGTCGTTTGGTCAGGTGCTCTGGCAACGTTACAATGGGGGATGATGTTGAAACAATGGAAATCAACAACTCCTGCCATCATAATCAGAGCTTAAACTGCCTTCACGGTGTGAAGATCCTGTTGCCACCTTGTGACGCTATGAATGCCGGCTTGTCTCGGCTTCGCTGCTCCCTCACGAGCTGTTCACCTCCCAAGGTCATTCCGCCGGTAAAGGCTTCTCCCGTGACCGACCGAGTCCAACCATCTTCGAAAAAGAAAAAAAATCGACGAAGAAGTTACAGAGGATCTACTCGAAGGAAGGACGAGAACGTACCGGCATGATAAAGGCATTTGTTTAACCTTGTGCATTCGAGTTCGACATGAATGTTTATACGACTTGGAACCTATTAAAAATGTGATAATCTCTTTTTGATGGATTCGAGGTGGGCATCGATAATATACTATTCATACCGACTATTCTATTTGTCGGTAGTAGGGTGATATACTCGTACTATTCACAATCTATTTGCCTAGCTCAGATAGAGCCTGAATTATGGCTGGCCAAAAAATGGTAATTTCTTTCCAAAAGTTGCACTTTTGAATTTGACTTGTTTTACGTTTCTGGAAGTACGTACCTACAGTATCTTCAATCCTCAAAAACTAAGATTTTGAGGCGGAAAACCAAAAATCCGAATTCAGTACCCTGAAGTAGGTTTCTTAACGGCTTTTGGATCCTCACCAGAGCCCAAACGCATTTTTTCAAACTCATGAGAGTCTAAACGAAGACCATGCATTTCCGCCATGAGATTTGACCATTTTAACCAATATCCGACAAAATTATGACGCTGAAAACTTCATGGGACACAAGGTATATGTGCACGTTCCTAACGTACGCTGGAGCCTTGCTCCGATCCGGGTTGATCGAATACCTGTTACGAGGATGAATATTTGGGTAATTTACGAAAGCTTTAACTTGCATGGTTGCTTTTAAGCTCCACTACGAATACCCCTCGTTCCTCACTTAAAAGTTAGACAGGAATCCCTTGAGAAATTCCCGGATCGTAGATGAATTTTCCAACAGGAACCACGAACTGCCTCGCGAGTCTCATGGGCCTCTTTCCTCAAGTTTTAATAAAAATGCTAATCAAGGACTTGTAAAGTTCCTGATGACTTGAAAAAATGCGTTTTCGTTCTCCCACCTTCGATTGTTCTTCTGCATTTGCCGCTTTTCATTTCTTGCATCAGAAAAGAATTTTCCTTGGAGAAATCATCGGTAAAAGTGAAATAACGAATTTTCCTCCAGTGAAGCCAATGGAAGGGATTGCGAAGGGAATTATTTTGTTATGTTATAATTTGGAATTCGTGAGCTGGAATTACAGCTTCTATAGAACGATATATCGTTATTTGAATCAATTCTTTTCTTATTTCATCCGAATTTTGTTCCAATCTTCTCTTCCTCGTGTTAATGTTATCTTCAAATTTCTCTCTCAGCCTTTCGTATCTTGACAACAGTACCTTCAAGAAATGGAGCTGATCAGTCACTTCTGATCGTGAAATCTTTTTGTCTGCGATTTTCTGGCGTCCTTGCCGAATGGTATCGATCAGTTTATCCTTTACAGCTGCTAGGACTGGATCCATTCTCGAGTTTAATCCGTTAATGCTCTGCTACCATGCAGAAAACCAACCCACTCGATTCTGCAGGTATACGATTTGGACGCATCTAGAATTGATACCAATGAACTTCGTTTGTAGAAATGGTCCGAATGACTCTCACTGTTTAGTTAAAACAGTTTACCTGCTGGGCCTCTCGCTCGATGTCAATCTGATTTGCTTCAATACAAAGTTGCGTAATAGGGTGCGAGTGAATGGGGAAAAGCCCTTCATTAATCGCTTTGCTGGTTGAGAAATAGGTAATACAACTGAGGGATTATCGATATAATGTCGGGCTGGGGAAGGGAGGGAGAATCAGTTGTTGATATCGATCTTGCTGCTGTAGCTACGTGTGGAGATCATTTCATTATTCGAATTTGTGATGCATCTGGCTCAGGAGTAATGACCCTCAGACTCATTCATCGGAGTTCTGACGGACTGCCCTTTCGATATTTTGAGCCTCTTTTCGAACTCGGCTATCATCCGTAAGACTGAGGGCCAGTTTGTCAATGCAGTTCGAGCTACTTTCAAAGTAGATTTATTTTCACCCAGCACTTTTTACTTCCATATTTACGAAGTAAGGGGAAGCATTGTAATCGCTTTAAAATCGAAAATCAGAACGGGGCTTCGGGAAATATTCACGTATACACTATTTCTCAGAATCACTTGCTGAACAAGTGACTGAGGACAACAAGTATCCGTCTGTGGTCATTTACAACCAGTGTAGTAGATAATGCACAATAATTTTCATGTTTTTATTGATTTCATATTTTTCACATTTTTTCATATAAATTTTGGAACCAACGAATGAGAACCACAAGCGCCAAAACCATCTTAAATAACAAACGGGTGAAGTGGAAACATAGTAAGTGAAAGGACGAAAGAGTTAGAATTCCGCATTGAGTTTACGCACAAGTTTACCATCAACTGCACGACCCTAAATTTGGGGTTCCATTTGAATTATGGGGTTCCACAACTTCTTCCCTAATAATTTACCCCTAGGACGGCTGAATTGTTCTAGGTACCATTTTTAGATCTATAGCGTTTTCGGTTTGATGTTGATTCCAAAAACCTACGTAGGTAAGCCTCGGTAAATGCTTCATCAACCATCCCAAATGCAGCGGCGATTCCAGACCTTTGTGCCGCATCAATCGTCATCAATATCAGTGCAATTATTGCAACGTGACCGCAATACTACAGTACAGTGAAAATTACTGAAAATTTGCCTTCAGATGGGGCATATTTAGTGATGAAACCAGCTGGAGCATTCAGGCAACCTTTTTTGCGGTTTATTTATATAACTGCTGATTCTGTCTGCATTGCTTGATACCGTTGCACTAATTTGCCTTTCCGAATGTTTTTCCCGTCTGGTGTTATGGCTACGGAGGTCGAACCGAAAAATGGTAGGGTTAGTCATTTTCGATGTGAACAGGCCGAAGTGAGATAATAGCCGAACGTGAGCAATCAAAACCTTACCCGTGCACGCGATACCATCGATTCGCCGTCCACCTTTGGCGTTCAAATGCGTGATTATGGTGTGCTGTGCGGCCCGTGTGATTATGCTGTATTGTGTGTGAGTATGCTCGGTGCTCTCCAATCGGCGTCCATTTTCATGTCGAAATATTTCCGCCCCTCTGGATTATGGAAAACAATGATGCGGAGCGGGCACTTGCTCCGATAATGTCAATGATCGAAACACGGGCTTATGACGTAGTCGTGGCCTTTGTTTGCTTTCTGAATGTAACGTTGATTTTCCAATGTGGGAAGTGGAATATTTTACGCAGAAATTCACTGTACATTCGGCATTGGCGACTTGTTGAGCGGGTATCTTTCGAAGGTTGAGAAATTTTATTCTTCACGCGGTTTTATGTTGGAGAGTTCAATGCCATTGGTTATGTACTAATATACCTACTATTAATGTGCTGTGGCTGCCTTTTATGACTACTTTTATGGCATTTACATTTGAAAGTTTGCTATGTCTGGTATTCCAGCTCGCTTATACCCAATGTACGAGGTATGTGACGAAATGTTAATAATTAACATCCCTAATTCGATAATTATTATCAATCCTCCCCAACTTCCAAATCACATATATGTGTATATATGTGTATATAAGCCTATATACTTAGGCTTATATACCTAGGCTGACCAGAGGTACTGTTTTCAGCAGTACAGGTCCTACGTTCTAGGTCGTGGTCCTGCTGTCCACAGAAACCTCGAAAGGACCCTAAAAAGTACTGCTTTCGTGTGAATGGTCCTGCCATGGGCTCTTCTTTCGACACTATAAATGTTACCTACTAAGCCTTTCCCATCGAACCAACTGAAAAATTCAACTACCTACTTCAACTGAAAAATTCGATGAACGTTTTTGTGGTAGGTATTTCGAAGACTGAATTGTGCAATGATAATGAAAGAATAAAAGTATATTTCATGCATTGTTACCTAGTTATTCTGTTTTGAGGATGGTTTTAAAAAGTATAAGAGTTTTTCAGTATTTGAAAGTTGTCTTTTTGTTGGGTCCTGTTTTCACTGAAAAAAAATCTGGTCACCCTAGATATACCCAGCGTATACATATATCGTTTTGAGAACAGTTTTTAGCCCCTTTTTTAAAATGTTCACTTATTTGCATGAAATTATTGAAATCGTGTTAAAATCGAGAATTGGATCGGAGCTTCAGAAAAAACGTTTGCTTTTACCTTTTTAAATAGAATCACTTCTTGAACAAAAGACCGTGTGTCCGTCTCTCCGCCTGTAGTACGGAATTAAAATATAAAATATTAGAAAATATTAATCATTTACAAAAATTGTCACATCTCCCTCAATTCTCAACCTTTTTTCAAATTTCTCAAACTGGGATGTGTTTGTCTCGTCAAGGCATTATCACGATCTATAATCGGAAATCGGAATCCGAATCAGGTACTCACAGTACTTCCGATAGATCAGAACTTTTTTCTACTTTAATTTGTTTCTGGCCAAGAAAATAAATTGATTTGAGCCTAGTTAAACATGTGTTGTTTTTTTTTTAATCTCAATTATTTTGATTTTTTTTTTTTAGTTAAACGCTGCTGTTTTACATTGCAGAATAAGTGGATACCTTTCATAATCCGGTGACTCGACTGATTTTAGGTAGATTTTAAAATGTGTAAAGTGTGTTTTTTTTTTTTTTTGACACGTATAGCCTCGAAAGTGTGAAATACAATCAAATTATGTCAAAAATTTGCGTTACAAAATATGGAAGTATTGTGTGTTATCTACCAACCACTGGTGTTTATTAACTTAGTTCTCGATTCCGAGGGACTCCTATTCCACAATTTCTCCGTTCCAGTCAAAACAAGGTTGGTCACCGTTCATCTTTCGGATCGAAGAAGCCTTTTGGCGATTCCGTCTATATTTAGTCGCTAATGGGTTTAGCCGTAGAAAATTGCTCCCAATCAATACTTTGACGTGGCCGCCTAACCCATAAATAATTGAGGTGGCTCGTCGCGATGTCTGGTCCGGCCGGCGATCCTGAATACCAATCAAACGTACTGCGCTTATGTGTGTTGTCGTATGAAAAGCGAATTGATGTTGGCTGATTTTACTCGGCGTTGAAATTGATCATCGACCATTAACCATTGCTTTTATTTATTCATTTTTTCATGTCAGGTTTAATTGATACATCACAATTTAGTGGCAACTAGCGCTTTGCATTATTTAGGCGGTATAATGAAAGCTGCGTTTTAAATAATCCGTTTTTCACTTGGGACACCTGTTCCTTTCAGTATTTATCCTTATCCATGCGCCCATAAACAGCAGTGATGAGCCCACTATTTTAGCGCTGTCTTTCGGCCCGAAAATACCATCTTCGTTTTTGTGAACGCAGTGTTTGAACCGGCGCCGGATTTCCTCAGGCCTTGAGCCGCTTGAGCGAGAACGTCACTACGGACTATTGACCCCGGGTGATCGATTGGTGAACGTAGATTTTTCACGAACCTATAGTGACGTAGTGTGACGACTTCAAATACTACTGTCACCGATCTTCCCGCAGATCGATATCAGCGGCTTACGAAAATAGCTGATGTAAGCTAGAGGTATGGCTTCAGTAGGCATAGGTTTTACAGGTTATATATAACCATATATGCTGGACTATGTATCGAATCTTGTCAGACTTCATGTTGACAGATAATGTCGCGACATACCTACCTACTTGAATTCCGGTCCGTAATGTCAAATTTTGATCTGTACCTAGCAAGCTTTTAATTTTTTTGCAATTCACCTTTGCGTTTTTCGATCTCGAAAGTAACTCATTATTTTTTTTTTTGTCTCTGTTGCAGACGAGGAGTTTCATCCCCGCGCCGCGCAAGTTCCCGAGTCGCAGCCGCTAACATGCGATAGTAGCTCCCCGCCCCACACCTTTTCCAGCCAACCATTGCACGGCAGATCACTTTCTGCCCTTAGCCGCCTTCCCTTTTGCAGATAGACCCGCCAACTATCGGCGCTCAGCCCTCGTGCCAGCCCCTAATGACCTAAGGGCTTCGCTCGCCGTTTCCCCAGCCTTCTCTCTCTCACCTCCTTCCTTGCCCTCTTCTCAGTATTTTCACTTCCAAGCAGTTCAATTTTATTTTGCAACTTGATAAATTCCTCGAGCGAACCGCCAATTGTGCTCTCACGATCGCTTCTCCCAAAACTTCCTCTCTCACGTAACTACGGTAAACAATGGCGATGGTTAACATGAACAACCTCCTCAACGGAAAGGATTCGCGGTGGTTGCAACTCGAAGTTTGTCGCGAATTCCAGAGGAACAAATGTTCCAGGCCGGACACTGAGTGCAAATTTGCTCATCCACCAGCCAACGTCGAAGTCCAAAGCGGAAGAGTCACTGCCTGCTACGATAGTATTAAGGTAATGAGATTTTCTACCTTATAAAAGTTAGCATGCCTTTCGAATTATGAAATTATCCCATGAATCAATGATTATCAAATTATTTAAATCGCAAGTAATGGTGGTATTCACGAAAGCGTTCAATTTTGACACCCACATGCATGACCACCTACTGGTAGGTAAATGGTTAGTTGTAGATTACTAAAATGGATTTCAACATGATTATGATGATGAAAATCTCTATTACTGAGGTAAACCTGATTTTACTGCGGAGCCTCCTCCATTTTGAAGCAGATAGGCTGAAAATACGAAATCAGCATTGGTTAAAAATGACTAGTTAATCACAAATCGCAAAAGCTGGCGAAGAGTTTCCTCACGCACCAAAAAACAAATTTTGCGCCAGTTTTTTCATTTACTGCTTCATTGACCTCCCAAGGTACCGTCAATGGCGACCAGGAATATGGAAAAGCTGTAAATTCCGCGGAATACCGTCTCAAAAATTCTCGTTTTATCGCGCACTTTTCGAAATCGTGAGGGACTGACCTCTGCTGCTAGCCACTAGGAAGCAGATGGCCAGTTTCGTATATTAATATTTCAGTAGGTCCACCCTCCACACCAACGGCTAACACCACTCTTTCCATTTCACCGTCCCGACAGCCACCCGAGTCCACCTGGCCCTTTTGGCCGGCAGTCTCTAATAATTAAGGTCATTTCCACTCCAGCGGGGTCGTGAGCTATGTTTCATGTAACCGGATCAAAAACGCCCTCGCACGCCATCGTTCGCGGTTTGGAGGGCCCCAAGTCACGAAAACTCGACTGGGCGGTCTAGAGAGAGCCAAATTCTATCTATCCCCTGCCTCGCCTATATTTGATACAAATATATCCACTCGCTATCAGTAGTACAGATTCGTGACTTTGAGTCTTTTCCCGCAAATGTCTTACGTCCTATCTTGATTCCCCACCGATTCGTATCCGCTTTGAGGAAAGAATATGCGAAATAAACTCCGGTTCTATTTCCAACCTCGGTCGACTTTCCTTACATCTTGAAATTGTAAGTTTTGAATATTTATGGGTTGGAAGGTAATTCCTTGTCCCTCTTTTCGCCCCCTCATAATCTTTTTTGCCGCAAATAATCTGAAATATTTTTTACTCGAGTAGGCAACCAATGAGATGACGCGAAACAAATACACACAAGCAATACATCGGTATTCGATACATACCACATCAGCGATCAGGCTCAATTGATATGTGAAAGCTGAATATACTCGTAGTATTACATTATTTCATTCACATACCTGAAACACTCGAGAAAGAACGAAATGTTTGCAATCTCGATCGAATGCCACTGTATACGATGAGGAACTGCAGTTAAACTGTTCCACAGGCTGGTTTAAAAGTCGCTCTATATGCAAATCATACTTTAAATTACATTGCTGAAAGGGTGAAGACGAGTTCTATTTTTCACCTCTCGAATAACTTCTTGACGGTGTTTGTCAAAGTGCAGCATGTGGTTCTAGTCGATTTTTTTCCATCCTCTTTCTTACGTCTCGGTTTCCAATTGGATAACACGAGTCGTGTGCTAAGATCGGCCGGGTACATGTGTCAGCTTGAATGACTTCATTGGGCATGTGCGTCTTTTTATTGTAGAATTTCTTTAATCAAGGTTAGCTTTCTTAGGAGTTAGACACATTCCAGTCAAGCGTGTTTTTTTGCATGTAGTTATGGTTACAGAAGTAACTATAGTTCTTTCAATCAGCAGATTCATGCTAAGAACTTTTTATAAACTTCTCGGAATTCTTGGGATCCTTCAACATAATTTGACGTTGGATAGCCCTGGGAATTTCGAAAATACTCGCCAAAGTGCATAACCCGCAGCTACTCAGCGCCCTCTTTTCAGCACGGGGTGTGCCTAGATTTCACAGTTTTTTGAGCCGCGTCCCTTTTTTTACCATCTAAAAGCATTGCGCCCGTCTGAAGAGCCTATACGGGTGGACAGGCCGTCTGGTCCGTCTCTTCCGTTTCACAGCAGCGGGGCGACGCGTCTCGTCTGGCGGTTGAACGCTTGACTTGGCCCAAACAATGATCTTTTCCGTCGTTTTCGGTTCGGTTTAAAAAACCTCGCCCACTAAGTTCATCCTAGCGTTCATCTCTTCTAATAACGGCGTCCACTCTTGCCAAGGATTTCTGAGCCGGGCAATCTATCTTCTTCAATCTATTCCGAAAACATTTTGAAGAATTTAGTAATGAGCTACCGCGACATTTTGAGACGCAGCAGAACTCGCTAATTGGCCCGGATTTTTCCGCGTTAGGCCTAATATTGTTTTAACACTGTCAAAACAATCGTCGGAGAACTTGATATATTCATCCCGAATCTGTGAGGCTTTATAAATTCTTTCGTGGCTTTTGCCTCACCTTTTGGCTCAATTAATAATTTTTAGTTCTGAGTCTGTAGGCTGCTCTGATCGACGTGAAAAACGCCACTTATAGTTGCGTGGGCGTTTGACACTGAGGCCATTCTGTGCCGTCAAATGCCGTTTTCACGAAATTTCACGTAATCGTCTTTTAATTTCAAATGACAAATTGCGGATTCCGCAACACGACAGCCCTTCTTCCTTCTGTCACTCAGTCGCTGTTGGAATTTAATATACCCCGTCAAAATTCTGACTCCTAATGTATTCCGTTCGCTCTTATCAGATATGCGCTCGAGCGTCCCTCCGCAACGGCGACGGGGCATGTAAGGCATTTTCATGAAGAGCCGTCGCCTCATAATTTACGTCTCCTCTCTTCTATCCATCATTATTTTCCTTACGATCTGATGAACAATCCACTTTTTCAACTTGCTCGTTTTTTTCATCGTCGGTGCTGCACGATTGCTGCGGGTTTTTGGAGGGTTCAGTTATTTCTATTTTTGGAGTTGGAAATTCTGGTTTACCTATTGGGCATCTGGTGTGGCCGAGTGGTCAAGGACGTTTCTGGACCACGGACGAAAATTAAGGGTTTGAATCCTCAGACCCTGGACATTTTTCCTCCCTTGCAGATCCTTCCATTCAGTATTACAATTTATATGAGCCCCTCTCATTATAAGTTATTCCCTGTCAATGTCATAAATCCTGGTACTGATAAGAAACTATTTTCATCACCTATTCTACTATTTTATCCTCCATTTTATTATCTTCTTAAAGGAGCAGGTTGGCAATTCTATCTACGGTAGTTCAGCAATAAATTATCGATATATCGACATATTTACACTCCTTATTCCAGCGAGTTGACTTTTATCTTGTCAAATTACACATGCCCGCATAGGAAGATTTTATCACGAACATTCCCATCCTTGTTAGCAGCGACGGGCCTCCCATTCTCGCGTAGAATCTTCGGACGATTTCGTCTCCTTATTAGGCGACGCATTATTCGCAGGGCGTCCGAAAGTCGACGTCGGTTGGGCTTTCTCGTTTTTCGGCTCTTGTAGAGACGTCAGGTTTTCGAATGCAGACGGAGAGGCCGTTGCCCTCGTGAGTTTACCCTTATACGGCAACGATCCGCTTCCAAATATGGGACCCGCGCGGGCGGGCTCAACGAGAGATCGGGTACATTAGCATGGCCGACTCAAGTTCGCCACTTATAGCCCTCTAACTAACGCACAGGCAATCGAAATGTGTGAAATCCCATAAATTGTCTTGTCAAATGTCTGCGTCTTGAAACGGCCCTCCGCGGAGATTGTGAAAGTTGATTTCCTGACGTCAGCATTATGTTACCTATGCCATATTGGGTAGGTGCTTGGCTATGTCATACTTTTATGGTTAGGAATCGTGTTCTATTAGTCACGAGTTGGCTTTCTCGCTGCTGGAGTCGTATGAATTTGTCCATCACTACATTCGCATGCAGATCCTGTTTTACTGATCATGACTAAATATGAACTTCATTGGACTCACCTATGAGCGACGCGCTGTATGGAAGTCGGCCAGTTGTGAAATTGCAGCGGTGAATGGTACGGGGAAATAAGACCCTTCTGCGAGACTGGTGAGAGAAAAATTTATTTTTTCCCTTGCCTATTTCCCTCGATAATAAATAAAGTTATCAATGTGCGATTTCTCCACTCCATATGGTTTAGACAGCTGTGCAAACAATTTGGAACCGACATATTCAAAGATTAGGTAATGACGCATAAATATAGTCTAAGATCCACCTACTGTACGATAATGATCAGCATTGTTAAAAACAGTGAAGTACATCTGCAGCACTTACAAATGGTCCGCATCATACGAGGAAAATAGTCCGCAGAACGACCTAAAAGAGGCTGTCTGAATATAAAAGGTATATCTGCTCGCGTTCGTATACCTACTGCAGAACATAACGGGTTTTTTTGTCTTTCTTTTTCTGTGCCTTTAGGGCCTAAATCGAATCCACCATAAAGCGAATGTCGGCTATGGGATGGAGGTGGTACGGAAAGCGGAGTCAAACTTTCATACGGGGATACTCTCCGACGTATGCCGTTAGGGCAAAGTTGGAGCAGTTGGGCCTATATGCACGAAATGGAAGAGAAGGTACAACATGAGGGAGGCGCAGACCCGTTTCCTTGCTTTTCCCAAGGATTTACGACCCCGAGTCTCTCCAGCTCGGAGGAGGGGGTAGCAGTGGGGGGCTATACTCTATATAGGAACTGTTTCAATCTCGTATCTAACGAGGCTATTTCCAAGGGAATATTGTTCGCAGTGCAGAACGGAAGGGGCCGACTTGGCGGTTTGAACTGGAACCAGCCATTGCCATCGGCAGGATGGAGAGTTCCGAACTTGATAAACGTCTTTAGTTGGGAAGGAAAAGGGTTGACAGAAGAACGAATGATCAATACAAGAATCTTGACGTCCTCCGAAGAATGGAGAAGATAGAAGTCAGCACTGTTTAGGTCGCTCCGAAAAATCCGGCAAATGAGAATGGGAAACAGTCAAATTGAAACCATTCGGAGGGTTATTTTTGGCTAGGACTCTATCTAGAAGACTTGGAGGCGCTTATTGATCATCGATGGTACCAGCAAGAATACTATGTTCTGCAGAAAAGCCTTTTTTGGAGTCGATTTAAATGGGATATAATTATCATGCTTTATAACCAAACGCTAACATGGAAACTCTATTACTCGGCTTGCGCCTCTTTTCAATAAATCCTTCAATACAGGGGGGGGGGATGCCAATATCGATTTCCAGGAATTACATTGGGTATTGCAGGAATGCGTAAAGATATTTCTGCGTGAAGCGATGTCCGGGCAAATTATAAAATTCATCCTCGGTCGGGGAATTTCCCTTTTCCCTTTCGATGAATAAACCGTAGCTTTCCCTTCGGGAGCCGAACTCAGTGTTTACGTGCTTCGGGTTCAACGAGCTCTTTCGACATTCTTCAACGCTTTGACGGTTAACCGATGGTGAAAAGCTAATCAACGGTTCGTCGATTTCAATACAATTGTATACCAGCTGTGTTTCTGTAAATCGTGTTGTTCGTAGTGATAGAAAGGTTGGTTTTGGGTTTGTAAACGGCAAAAAAAGTTATTTCACCCGAAAATCTGTTCATAAGGGGGGTCTCAGATCTACCTATTTAAAAAAGAGCCAAAACTGTCCCATGGCCTCTGAAAAACAACCACTTGCATGGAAATTGTTGAAAGTTTTTGCACCCGATGGACAACCCGTGTGGAAATGCCAGCTGTGGGAACATTGCGAAAAATTCCATTTTGTCGTACAAATCACCGTTTATCTGACCAAAGCGTACAATAGGCGTGCAATCTTTAAATTTTTTTATAGAGAATTTTTATTTATTGATAGTTATCGGGCTAGATGAGGGTATCTTTTTTTGGATTTCGGCTCCTTTCCGTCAATAAAAGCCTTGTCTTAACGGAATTTTATCGCTGTACTGTTTTGAAACAGTTTCACGCTAAGAGGTTTCATGCTATGACTAGATTTTTGAGCTCGATAACTTTGTTCTCAGGGAACAAACTTATTGTAAGTATGGGCACTATGTCCAGGAATACCAACTAAATTTTTTGTTCAGCGGTGGGAAGAGGACATGCTTTTTGAGTAGGTAGTTTGGTTTTGAACATTCTTAACGTGATTAGGTATAGCTCCTGCCAGCAACGTAAACTTAATTTCGTGCAAAGTAGGTCAACTTTATTTTTCACACGACGGACGAATTATCTGCTTAAACGGGCATCGTCGGCCTTAAAAACGAGTTTAAATTGCGAAAAGTAGCGCTCATGCCGTGTGGCGAATAGATGAAACGATGACTCACAGGAAACATCGGATTGAGCGAGTCATCTTTTCCTACTCGCTTCCCAGAGATACGTATTTTTTCTCAAATGTGCTACAAGGACACCGCGAAGATACAACTCGGTCGAACTCTGGTACTAGAAGTGGAAGGGACGAGCTGGGATCTCAGTGCCAACTGAGTCGTTTTCCACGATTCGTTCTCCTCTTGCTCACAATCTCCGTTGTCTCCAATTGTCGCTCGGTTCGTTACGCTTGAAAACCTCGCGGTCGGTCTGATTCGTTGTCTCCCATCTGGGACAAAACATTCCCACCCGAGTTTATTGCTTGCAATTGTGTGTTGTTTTTCGAATCGCAATTCGACTCTCCGTCCTCGGTCACCTGATAACCGCCCAACAGCCACGGGGGCGGAATGTGTGTGATGTTTGAAGAAGCATAAATATGTGCGAGAAAGCGTTGTATGAAAATGTTCGAAATAAATCATAAAATGGTGATGAATAAAGAAAATGAATGGGAAAAATCACGTTTCAATTTTTATTTTCCATAAAATACCTTCGCTTTTACGCATTTGCAACGTGTTTTATATTAAATATAAAACTACAAAAATGTATTCAAGTCGTCTGTCAAACCGAATGCATTAGGGGGATAGTGAAAATTCGGATTTTGAATTACCTGTCTTAGATCCGTGGGATTTTTGTAAAGCCACAACACCTCAGGACCTCTCAACTGACAGTTAGCCCCTTTCCTGTTTCTCCTCCGTGGGCTATCTCTCTTTGCCTCTAATATTTGACCAATTATTTTAGTTGCCCGCTGAATTCGCCTTGACAACGCCACGAATGCTCACAATGCTTTTGATCCTACGCTTCTTTCCAAATCCGTCCATCGCGGCGGCAGATAGAATGCCTCCGATGCGCCTGCGTGGGTTTGCTTTTACCAAGGTAAAAGCCCAACACTCGGCTATTTATATACAATATCCGCTTTTGACACAATATCGCTTTCATACCACTTGTGCCAAAAAGCCGAGTTCAATGCGCTCAATGTCAAGTGCGCCCTGTTGAAGTGAGCATTGTTTATCCTCTTGATCTACGGCTTTGAATCGGTTGGCGGAGAGCCGCATTATTATCCGCTAGAGTTCATCGTATATCATTGCATTCTGAATAACAAATTGTTTCCCGACGTCAATCTGATGCTGCATTCCTGTATAGATGAAATGTGCGAGCAGGATATAAATTATGTCCCTAAGGTTCAGATTCATCGTTATCAAATGAAATTTATCGCTCCTTCGATGTTGGCAGGAACAGTTTCGATTCATCAGTGATACAGTCTAGAGTAGTCGCAATGCGATTCATCATTGCCCTATAAGTCGAGTCACCCTCAATCAACTTTTTCCTCAAAGACAGTAACTGTTATTCGCTGTTTTTCGAACTTTGTCCGTTGCCACGTCTCTGAGTTGCCGACGCGTGAAACTTTCCATCTAAATAAATTTCATCTCGTCTCCGGAATCGCAAAACCTTCCTTGGAGATTTTCCCAAGTCGGACAGAAAATGAATTCAATTCGTTCTTTTTCTGCCGTGCTATTGAGAAATAGCAAGGTAGTAAACGTTGCTCAGACTTGAGAAGTGTGTCCAGGAAACGTTCCCTCAGGTGAAACACTTGGCACTTCTTGACAAGTTGGTCTCTGCGGAGAGTTGAGTGAGTGAAGTATGAAGTTTTGAACCCCACCCTGCATTCATCACCCCTACCCTGCTGTCGTTTTGACCCCTTCTCAACTCTTCATTCGAGCAAGGGAAACTTCGTCTGCTCCGACTGAACCGTCATCATCTTGTCTCAAATCTTATTCAACTTAGTCCCCAATCTCCTGTTTGCCTGATCCGTTCAGTCTCTTCGTAATAAAACCCAATTTTCCAGACGTTGAAAAATTATTATCGGTGCTCAGTTCACGTTCTTATATTGCCGAATAAGAAAATTTGAAATGTTCACCTGAAATCAAAATACCTGAGTCATGATTTGCAAGAGTAAAGGAAATATTCCCGTATTCTGAAAGGCGAACAAAAATGTTACAGAACAAAACGCTCAAATCCGTCCAGTTTTGTGGAGAGAAATAATAAGAGAAAAACTAAAGGTTGGTTTGACTTTGATTTGATATGATCCCAATTTTTTCCTAGTAGGTGAAGTTTTCGAACTCGAAGTCAAACCCACGTTGAAACTGAAACTCAAACTCATAATCGAACTCGAAGTCAAACTCACATTGAATCAGAAACTCAATCTCATAATCAAACTCGAAGTCAAACTCAGATTGACATTGAAACTCAAACTCATAATTGAACTCGAAGCCAAACTCATAATCGAACTCGAAGTCAAACCCACATTGAAACTGGAACTCAAACTCTTAATTGAACTCGAAGTCAAACTCATCATCAAACTCGAAGTCAAACTCACATTGAAACAATATAACAAACTCACAATCGAATTCGAAGCCAAACTCATAATTGAACTCGAAGTCAAACCCACATTGAAACTGAAACTCAAACTCTTAATCGAACTCGAAGTCAAACTCATAATCGAACTCGAAGTCAAACTCATAAACGAACTCGAAGTCAAACGCGTAATGGATCAAAAACTGAAAACTTATAATCGAGAACTTGAAGTCAAACTCACATTGAAACTCAAACTCATAGTCGAACTCGAAGTCAAACTCATAATCGAACATGAAGTTAAACTCACGTTGAAATTCAAACTTTGTTTGACTTCGAGTGTGTGTTTGAGTTTTAATGTGAGTTTGACTTCGAGTTTGATTATGAGTTTCAGTTTCAATTTCAATGTAGGTTTGACATTGAGTTCGATTATGAGTTTGACTTCAAGTTCGATCATGAGTTTGAGTTTCAGTTACAATGTGACTTCGACTTCGAGTTCGATCATGAGTTTGAGTTTCAGTTACAATGTGACTTCGACTTCGAGTTCCATTGTGAGTTTGACTTCGAGTTTGACTATGAGTTTCTGTTTCAATTTCAACGTAAGTTTGACTTTCAGTTCGATTATGAGTTTGAGTTTAGTTCTATTGTGACTTCGACTTCGAGTTCGATTATGAGTTTGAGTTTTTGTTTCATTGCGAGTTTGACTTCGAGTTCGATGTTTCATTGTGAGTTTGACTTCAAGTTTGATTATGAGTTTGAGTTTTGTTCCATCGTGAGTTTGACTTCAAGTTCGATTTTGCGTTTGAGTTGCGAATAGTAACTATGCTAACAATATTTCAGAGACCAAAACCGATTAATCGGTTCATTTTTGTGGTCAGAAAAAAAGCTAGAAGTGCTAATATATTGGCAGTAGGTACCTACTATGAGTAATGAAAATTCCGATTACACATGTATGTATGTATAACCATGCATCACAAAGAAAAACATCCCGGTTTAAGAAATTTGAAAAAAAATTTGAGAATTGAGGGAGCTATGGCAATTTTTTTGAATCTCCACAGGCTGACACACTTACTCACAGCAAGTGATTCTGAGTAAAAGTGTACAAGTTAAATTTTTTTCTGAAGCTCCGTTTCGATTCTCGATTTTGGGACGATTCCAATCCTTCCTCACTTCGTAAGCATGGAAGAAAAAAATCTTTATGTTCGAATTCGTCCTCGAATCCGAAGATCGTCGATCTTTCAAACTTTGGTACTCGAGAAAGTCAACACCCGCTCATGGGTGTATAGCGCAATGTTAATATGCAATGAGCGATCCCTCCAGAGTTATTCCGACCCGGGCCCAAATGGTATCGATAAGTTTCCAATGCGCCGGAATGATGGAGAGGCAGATCGGAAACATGACACAGGCTCCGAAAGGGAGCGGCTGCTCCTGGATTCTGAATGAGACATTAGCGCTGGCGGTTCGACAAAGCAACCTACAATGATCTACTGTAATGGCATCCAACGAGCCGGAGAGAGAGGGAAGACAAGCGAAAATCTCCCTCGCTCCGGCAGTGACGAAACGACAAATCTCGCATTCATCGTAATAGGCATCGCATAACCGAGATATGGGAGAGCAACGGCAACCAGCTTGCAATAACAATTTTCTCCGTACTCGACGACTCGAAATGAATGCTCGCATGTTTCTTCCACCTCCGATTGTTCGTTGTTCTCTGTATTGACGCTCCGATTTCTCTTTCCTCTGGTGCGTGATTTAGCATTTTGTCGTTTATTGAGATTTAAAATTTAGTTTGAATGTCGCTAAGACAAGTGCGATCTGTTAAAAACAAGTATATAAAGTTAGCTATAAAGCTGTTTTATGCTATAAAGGAAGTTGTCTCGGGCGTGCCCTGCCGCCCTTTAGGAGAGCCCCGGAACTAGTCTCACAGAACTTATGTAGGTACTGTGATACACGGCTACCCAATACTACACCCCCTTGTTAGGGGAGGGGGGGGGGTGGAATGGAGTTCTCAACTAGAATTAGAAGCGCTCTGAGCCATCCCGAAACTCAATTGAGCCTTATTTTGCAGTGTTCCTCCCTAAAATTGGTATACCCTTATGGACTATAGGCCTAAATAAAGGAAAATGAATTCTACATTATTACAACTCCACATAAATGCCAAGTTCAAAATGCATCTCAATAATAAGATGTAGAAGAGTGTCTTGAACTCTGGAAACACCTTAATTCGAATTTTAATAGACTAATGAGCATCTAAAAACGCAAGTAACTGAATATTAAGACACCCGCAGTGAGATAAAAAAATACCTTAATTTTAAGACTTTTTAACACCACTAGTTCAAGAAACATCTTAAAATCTTTAAAGTAAGATGCGAGTAAGTAAGCTTTCTTTAAATAAGCTCAAAGTAAGTAAGCTTTCTCCGAAGTAAGATGCGAAATAACATATACGTATTAAGTATCTTAAAATTCAGTTGTTTTTATGGAAAACATCTTAATTTTAAGACGTTTTCGAAAATCCTTTCTGACAGTGTGCACGTATTATCTTTTGTAGATAATGGATGGATACTCAAAAATCGCTGAAGAAATATGTTATGTATCAGGTATCATAGACTGCGAATAATTTGGCTTAGAAGCCGGTAGAACTAAATGCTTTCTCGTCGAACGTACCTAGAGAACACCTTTCTATAAAGTTATGATTGAATTAAATAATTTGCATCCGTGATTCGCAACGACTACCAGTTAATCAACTTTAACAACTGGTAAATCTATAACGTCAGTTTCAATGGCGTTCTATTAACGACGCATATTGACAGATCGGAGTTACAACCTCGCACCAACGACAGTAACTGGCCTACTGAAATTTAATTTAGTCGGGCGAGAGTTCATTCAGGCTAACAACTCTTGGGGTTTAATTTCAGGAACCGGCGGCGGCAATGAGATCGATCGATACGCATCCGGTTTATCCGACAGAAACAGAAGGGAAGAGCCGAGGGGAAATATTGTTATCGCTGTATCGGAATCCTCAATTATCCAACTCGGTCGAAGGGAGGGTTGAAATCGGACTGAATCGTAACTGCTGTTTTCCGCGCAATCTGGAAATCCAGTTCAAACATGCGGTCCCCGCATTCGTGTCCGTCAAGTTTGAAATACCAATCACTATGCAAAGTAAAAGTGAAAACCCGGAAAAAGGAACCCCTCGTTCGATCGAGCGGACTGCGGAGATATGTGTAATCCAAACCGCACAGAGGCTTTTCCGATCGCGATTCCTTTCTCCTTTTTCCGGGTCCACTCGAATTTCAATTTTTCCCCGAAGTTTTGTTTGAGGTTCTCTACTGGTGTGTGGACCGTCTCTTCGCTCGGGGCGCCATCATTGCTTTGCCGGAAGATAAATCAACATTGAGCTCATGGGTTTTTCGTCGCTCTCTTCAACCCGTCCGTTCTAACACTTTTTGTGTCCTGCCGGAGTTTTTTTGCGCTTTACTTTTTGTTTCCGGGAATTCAACTTGTTTTAGATTGAACGGATCAAGTTTTCAATTTACCTACACCCTGTACTAGGTAAGCGACGTCTGATCAGACCAGATCATCCGACCAGACCATCGTAGATTCGTTCTACATAATCCGGGAATATATAAGAATATATCCGGGAATATATTAGAACTCGGCAACAATTGAAATTTTAGAACGAGCGGAGGTTGCAAACGGTTTGATTCTAGCGAGCGAAAACTTTAATTTTTATTTTGAATTCCGCGTCGCCAAAATGTGGCTAGGAAAGTAGCCGCAAATCGATGCAGCTTTTCATCTTTTCTGTGAACTTTTACGGTAGTAGCTTGAAAGACGACGGGAACCACTGTAAAGGAACAATAGAACAAGTAAAAACTAGAGCGGAGCTTAAAAAAGGGGGAAGGAAACCATTCTTTCCAAGTGCTTAATGACCACTGAACCCTTCGAGACACCCTACCGTAGGAAAGTCACACGTTTCAACTCTTTTGGTCATTTCTCGGCGCTTTCGAGAATCTGGCCGAGACCGAACAAGGGAGAAAAATAGCAGGAAAAACAGAAAGATGCTGTCGCAACGAAACCTGGAAAATACGATGCCAAGCCTTAAATCGGATTCTCAGCATGAATAATTAAGTTCCTACGATAGTTATAGTTACCTCTTTTTTCAAAATGGCTGTCAAAATCTTCTCTTTTTCATTTGCATCTTTATTTTACAGTTTTCAAGCTTCTTTTTGGGTGCAGATTTACTTAGTTTTTGTATAAAAATTTTCTCACTTTTAAGTTGCGTTAGACAATAAAATGCAACTTGCCTGATGCAAAATTAATATAACAGGAAGAGACCTTGAGCATGAAAAAGTCGAAATCGGTTCAACCCGCTTGAATCCGCAAAAATGGGAAAAAATTAGTAACCGCATCAAAAAATCTGAGACCAAAAATTATGTTTTCAAAAATTCCAGAAAAACTCCCAAATGTATGGTAAATCAAGCGGGGAATCCCCATAAATCCTTGGAAAGCCCCATAGAATCTTCTTTAAAAGCGCAATTCGCTAGAAAAAACGTACTACTAAAAAAAGTTGGAAAATAATTGGAAATAGTGTTAGACCAGGATAAAAAAAGGTGCGAGTTGCTAAGTTTCGAAAATATCTTTCTCCATGTTTTTGAGATTTATGCTACATTTTTGGCCGTAGTGGCACCAATATTAATCCTAAAAAAGGGAAAAAACAGTGGTACCGGATGGCGCAAACTTCCTCGACATCCTAGAGAAAGGATTTTCGAAATCGGGTCAAAAGTGGCTGCGCGAGAGCGGAAAATACATTCTGCGAACAATCTACAAATAAAAACCCCTCCGACAAGTCCAATGGAGTGACCTCTGTTTTTTAAGTCGGTTAAAAATTTTCGGGGAAATTTTCTTAGACCGGTCCGTAACTGGTGCTTCTACTCTGACTGTCTGTTCAGAGGTCGTAGGTAATATTAGCGTTATGCTGAAATCACATGTGCGTTTTTCTGTGCGTTTTAGCCACTACAGCCCACAAACGAGACTGTTCGGTGAAGTTCGATCCATGCCCTATTCTCGAAGCGGGGCGATGCTTATCTGTCCAAATCCATACTAAGTTCCTTCACTCGTAGACAGCTGTATCGGTCACCATTACCAGGGATCCGCTCCGTTGAGTTCGAAATGATAGTGTTAATTCCGAGCAAACAAAAGCGGGAAACAATTATAATTTCTAATCGACTGATATTGAGGCAGCTGTTCGCCTTTGCGTTACTTTATGGCCTCGCGAGAATTGTCATTATTTTTATCGCTCCTGTCTGACCCCTCGTCCAAGAGGAAACTCGTTTTAGACTATTCGCTCGTTACCAGAACGGTGACCTCAAATGGTTGAAGGAGGGGCCGGACCGTAGGTTCTTGGTTGCGGGCATGACGTTGCTCGTTGTCGAGCGTTGATCTCAATGCTACTTGGATAGAGTGATGGTTGGATAAACCAGAGGTGCGTCGATAAGACACCATATTTTAATTCGTAAATTTTTGACAAAATTTTGATTATCTTTTGACGATTTTCGAGGCTGTCAAGGACAAAAATATCAAAAACTCAAAATGCTAATTCAAAACTCGCCCATAATCAAAATACCTCAGGTTATTGGAATAAAAAACGCTGCTAAGTAGATTAGTGACATGGGTACATTATTTGTCTGGGTATCTCAGAGAATAAAGTTCAAATAGTTGGAGTAGGTCGGTTTATCATCATATCATTTGTGGAGTAATGGTCCATGGTGAGCTCAATGATGCTTAAATGGTACGTTTTCACAATGATGAATAAATAGGTACAAAAAGAAGATACGCGTGCTCCCACCCCTCCCGGGGGATTCAACCCTCACCATACCCCCACCCCACCCAACCACCCTTACAACATCCGTCCCTCCCATACCTCTTCCAGGATATACCTGCCCCAAAATTTCGCCAAATTTTGTGGCCACGTCATCGTATCGAACCGCTGATCCGATTTTGGCGCGGTTGGTCCTAAAAGTTGTGGTTTGCTCTAACTTGGCGCATATTGTCTGGGGAATCCGATCAAAAAAAATTTTAAGGGGTCCAAAACCCAAAAAAACTGTTCTTGAAATTATGACTTTTTTTACATTTGAGCGTTTTTGAAAACTTTAGAGTGAATTCAGCGTATTCTACTATCCGAGGTGCTTATCAAAGATAAGTTTGCTAAATGCCCGTTTTTTGTTTTGTTTTTTTGAAATCGGACAACTCCTTCCATGCGTTTTGCGCCTGACGGCGTACGGATTACGGCGGACGGACAAAAATATTTTATTGTATATTCGTGTTCCAGAACCTCTGAGACGTAAAAGAAACAATTTTCAGGAGGTGTTGTCAAAAAAATTTTCCTGTCCGATTACATAGGTACATTATTGGAAATAATGTACCAAAATAGCGAATGTAAAAAATCAACGTAGAGGAATTAATTTTGAGGGAATGTTCACTTATTAATTACTTTAATGATTCTAGAAGCAGTCATATGGTGGTGCTTCAGCCAAGTTTTGTTTCATCGCCAGACTGCCCTGTATGTATACGAACGTTGCCTCCACACGTTCAAAATAAGTGTAACACGGGCGATCTCGAGTCGAGACAATCCATCAGAGCTAGACTTCAAAGTTTCGATTATCAAGAAAAGTTCGGTCGAAGGTAAAATGAGTTTGCCTGATCTCTCGTAGCTACCAGACAATAAAGGGGTAGATAAGAGGTTGGAGGGAGAAATGAGAAAAATCGCTAAGCGTTTCGCCTCCAATGTCTTCCTCCGGCTGAGAGTGGCGGCAAACCGTGGCAAACTTTTGTAATAGGTGTTACCTCGGCAGCTTGCCGAAGTTTGGACGCCAAGATCGGATCACCTCCTCCAACTGGAAGCTGAAGCACTTATCAGTTCAAAATTAGTTCACCACCCAAGTCTCAACAATTGCCGGTAAACTGGCAGAGCGCTAGCGACGGCGGGGCTCAAAATGTGAGGAAGTGAGGACCGATGGAGATAGGAGATGGTGATGAAAGAACACCAATAGCTGCAAGCGCTTTTCGTTTCGGTGATAATGAATACTTTCCTTTTTCTTCTGTCTTTCGAAAACATCGAGAGCTGTGTAGCAATTATTATCAAGTTATACTTCCACTTGGCGAACAACGCTTATACTTCACGTACGCTTTTGGACGACCAGGTAATATAATATGATATTTCCATATATCGGTTTATCTTTTGAGCTCGAGGGCAGGTTGACAGTAAGTTCTGTTCTCAATAGTTGATTCCACTAGGCGCTGTCACAGCACGAACGGTTCTCTCATTCCTACAGTAATAACTCCTTTTAGATTTTAGAGTAATGCTTACCTCGGTAGTTAGGTAGATTGGTACTTATAACTACTTATAAATAACTTATTATGAGCTTGAATTGCTTTGAATTATCAGTGCGTCCTTTAACCAACGGTTATGTAATATTTTGATTTGCGTGAAAAAAGTCGAAAGATCATGAGATGATCAATCTAGGATGCCATTTTGTGTCGAATTCGACTTTCAAAATAGAAAATGACGGCTAGATTTTAAGATGAAAAAATTAATGCTCAAGAGGGAATTTGGGGTAGCCGTCATTAACGTTCAAGTGGGAAATATGTTTAAAAATGTTTTTTCTAGTGCGTAAAGAACAAGATAAAATGCGTGATCCATCCTCTCTCGGACACCCTGTATATAACTATTCAGAATGAAGCCAGGGTCCGTAAAAAATATGGGGGACCTTACAACAGCACCTTGCCTGAGGTCGTTGACACGAAGCGAAACAATGAAACGCTATTACACCCTCTTTCACAACCATATGTCAATTATTGTCTACATTGGTTTTTTAAACAGGGTGTACAGAGGGAATCGAAGGTTGTTGGAAAACGCCTACCCCCCTGATGAACTTCAAGGTGGAGGGCAAAAACGTTAACATTTTATTCACGCAAACTAACATGTTTGAAAAATTCAATGAAAAAATCCCCGGAATTGATTCTCATTTATATGTGCAAATAGACCGACATATCATTCAACTATATGTATGTGCCTGCCCGGTATATGCAAACCTAAACGACTGTGAGCAGATGGTTGAGCCTTGATTCACTTCATCGTCTTCTCAAACTAAGAAATGATTTATCGGCGTGTGAAAAAAACGCTAGAAGGTTAAACGCTAGCGTCGCATTTTCAAGAAATGATTTGCAACCGTTTGTATATGAGCCGTCGGGCATCGCAGGGAGCCAAACACATTAATCAGCTTCCCTGTGCGTTTCGTAGTTCAAACTGATATTGCGGGTTACCCTGTTGTTGAATTTATGACTGCGCGGGAGTGAGTTATGCCGTGCAGCCGGATTAAGGCTACATTTTCGAAACGTTTGTGGTCCTTTAAACCTCCTCCCGCTGTCTATAAATAAGGTCCCTTTACGAGGAGACGGCTTCTGCAAGTGCGAAGACGTCTGGTATTTCTGCGTGATGTTAGGTGAAACTGAAGAAGACGCATGTTCCGCAGCCGCTTCTTGCCCGAAGGTGTTTTTCGTAGCACGCTTTTATATTTTTTCTTCATGAAAACACCTGATAACTGGAGTCGCGAGGTGATTTAGGCGGGGTTCGTGAGATCCATCAAAACTCTTGAACGGCTGGCGAAATGCGTGATTTACTTTGAGGCGGTTGATTGTGAGAGGCATGAGTCTTCTTCCCCTCACAAATATCTCGAGCGCTTTCGGCTCGGCGGCCCTCATCAGGGCTTACTGGGTTATGGGCCAATTACCCCAAAGCGTCTTGTTTTTGACGCTTTGTTATGATGGGCCGTTGGTCGCATTATCCGCCGATAAACGTGCCATGATAATTTACATACTTGAATTCATAACGTAAAATGTTTCGCTCTTTCTTAATTTCTTTTATTTCTTTCGTCATTTTATACCATAGTGTATTTATACTATAAATGTGAACTAACTAACTTATAACTTATAACTAAATAACTTATAAGTTGGATCGGCCGTTGGCTGTGTCACGAAGGTATCGTAAATACGGAGTAGCCTCTCTATGTATACTATCATCGCAGATCAGCTGAACTCTGGCAGATCCAACTTTCGTCTCTCATTTCCATTTATAGTCACTGACTCACTCCGAATCAGTTCGCCCAACTTTCTCTCTCTCGCTCGATGTTATAGTTCGTACGCAACCGCTCGGATGTCTGGGTGTTGGTTTATTTCTCTAGTAGGTACACGAAAGTCGACTGGTTTATCTCTCAGTTAACCGAGCATCAAAGGGTAATGGAGCTGTTAAATTCATTTGTAGAATGATTGTTACTACTGACTCCACACCGAGGAATGACTATATTTGAAATGTGCATCATCTGGTGTATTTCGAATTTTTCATCGAGTTGAATATCGCTCTAAACTCGAAGTACCAATATTAATGGCAATAAATTAGGTAACCCACTATTCAAAAATGACCAGGTGAGTAGCAAAACGCCATTTTGTAAGTGACCGCAGATAGAAAAACATTCCTACACGCAGAAAGATTGTTTCTCGTAGTGGTCTGCTTCTGGGCGAATAAAGATCGCTTCTAGAACAAAATGAGCACATATTCTTTCGTACTTCTTCCCCCTCATCGTCAGCTCCAAAAGAACTCTCGCCTGTTGAAGTAAGAGAACAAGCATTCAAACCAAACTGGTTCGTTCCAAGTCTTGTTCATATTCCCTACAAGGCAGCGATCCCGGAACGTTCGAGACCTGATACTTCAAAGAACGCGGTCTCGTCGTGCCGGTTGGTGGGATTGAGGCGATCGTCTATCCATAGGTAACGAGTGGCTGATGGGAATGATAAATTTCACAATCGGGGCATATTGCAACGGTGGAAAGATGAGAAGGAACATAGGAAATGCGGACTGATCGACTATCATGAAAGCGTATTCCTGCTGCCTAATGTAGGCCCTTCTAAAAAAAGTGCAAATAATGAAACTAAGGAAGTTTTGGTAAAAAATTTGCTGAAATTTGTGCATGAAACTCAATGTGCAACATCGTGCAAGACTTCATCGGATACGGCCAAATCAAAAAATCCTCTCAGTCTACTCCATACGGGTGCTCATAAAATGACTATAACTTTGGAGCGGTTGAAGATATCGAATCGGAGGTGGTTTCATTCGATTCAGCATCAAAAAATCGAACAAATGAACAAGCACTTTGAAGCAAAACAGGGAAATTCTCGCAGCATTATGAACCAAAAACTCTGGTCATATGACTATGCCGTATGGTTTCCAGTCCATGGTAAACAATTGCTGCAGCCCGCAGATTCGTCGTTTTCAAATAGGTCTCCCAACCTAGTGCTTTCATAATAACTCCTCTTGATAGTTTCGATGTTTGAGTCAAATAATGCGATGTCGACGTTTTCACGCACAAAAAGCGATACTTGACCACTGCACCTTGAAATTACCTTGACAATGCCAGTCTGCCATGGAATTCTCTCTATCTAGCCATGGAAGCAACTTTACTAGTTGCAGCCAGTTTCGATTCTTATGTTTTCGGCACTTTTCAAAATTGTTCCATGCTGGGCTCCCATCTCTTCGCGGTAAGCGGGCCTCCCGCTCCTCCTTATTTTGCGAAGAGGAGGAACAACAGCCGTGCTAATTATCTTTTATAACCGGAACCTAAAAGCATTTTCTTCTCTCTTCTTTTCGTCCCCATTGTTTTTGCTTATCTGAGTTGAGTAGAGTTTGAGGGTCTTGGGCGCGGGAGGATTCGTTCGAAAATTTCTCAACTTCCTCAAAGTGAAATTTTACCGTCGGGCGAAATGCTGAGATCCAAGTCACTTGAAAACTTTTACCATCCATGGGGTTTTCGGGTGTTGTGAAGAGTAGGTACCGTCGACTACTAGGCATGGTAAATACGAATTCGACCGTGTGTTACACAGTTTTGGTTCTGTCAGGACAAAGATTCGAGGGCGTATTTTTTTTAATTAGGAGTATAGTATAAAGAACGGCAAACGTGGACCTTTGGCTACAAGCCAGATCACGTATTTCGTTCTTCGCAACGCTTGAGTATCAGTCAATAACCCCCAAATATCCCCTTTTTGTTTCTCTTTCTCATCCATATTAAATCAATATTTTTGTGAAATGAAATTTCTTACCCAAAATCTATCAGTTAACAATGCATTTTCCGTTCAACCAGTATTATACTATTGGACTATAATAGTCCAACTGCTTCGCATAAAATATGTAACAATTTGCTTATTCTTGTTGCAGGTATGCGCTGTTCATGCTCTTCACTGATCACACGAACGTGAGTTGAACCAATAGGATGAAAAACTATATTCGAATAGTTTACAACGGAAATTATTATTACAAGGCTGGATACACCACCTGAATAGAATCGTGGGTATATACGACCAGGAGGGTATATAGGTTTCACGTAATCAATACTTGAACTGGATCCCTTGGTACGCGGCAGCATTTGAAAAGAAATTAAGAGAGATTGTATGCGTAGGATATTTTTGACGGATCATTCTTCTAAACTGTTTCTGTATAGAGGGTCAATTGGATCGTAGTCGTGTGTGTATGTACAACATCAGTGCGTACTCTCCGTGGTAGTCCCAAAACAGCATCGAAACCAATTACCATAATGGTGCATCCTATCGCTCCATCTGGTGCTCCGCTCGCGGGATTTTGAGCGGCTCACCCGTGCAGTTTACGTGAGTGACTTCTACCTTTTCTACAGTTGGCCATAAATTTCTCCCCGTCCTACGTCTTATTCGCCAAAGTCATAAAAACCCCGCAATTCCGGCCTTTTGGATGGGATACTTGCTCTTCTTCGTTCCACCTGCATGACACACGTTGGTACTTTCGTTTGCTCCGTTCCCATTCCGACTGAAACGGTTTGTGGTACGTTTTGGGATATTGATGTGCGGTACCCCGGTGTGCATTTATATTGCAGAGACCATTACTCATAAAGTAGAGATGTTCCTTGAATCTTTCTGCCAGGCTCTCGACCCTACTAAATTTCCTCCTTGCTTGCCAAGTTCATCTACAATGGGTAGAATGTTTCGAACGGAACTGCCACATGTGGCGCTCTGGGAGAACAGCGAGGAAAAAAGGGGGATATTTGAAAAAATGAAAACTCGCCGTTTTCCATTCTTCTCCATACCTGTATTTGAACAGAAGCAAGGCTATTATGGGAGTCGTTGCGTATATGCTTCACTGCCCCGTCAGCACGAAGGCGTGAGGATAGGTGGTAGCATAAATCAAAGAAAAGGGCCGGGAGAGAGTACGAAATGCGGCTATTTCACCGGCTCGAGCACTTCTGTCAGGAACGTCCTGAACTAAGTTGCGTGTTTTCGTATCCCATT
Organism: Nesidiocoris tenuis; assembly: GCA_036186465.1. Taxonomy (NCBI): domain Eukaryota; kingdom Metazoa; phylum Arthropoda; class Insecta; order Hemiptera; family Miridae; genus Nesidiocoris; species Nesidiocoris tenuis. Next base: position 40,642,031 of record AP028909.1, read on the forward strand.
TCAAACTTCGTTCCTGTCCATGGTGGGTTTCAAATTATAGCTTCCTCATCACTGCTCAAGGTGGGTCCCCAATTAGGTTTTCTGAAATACCTACAATTCAGTGCCTACGTCTGTGAGCCTTAGCTAACCTGGGCTAATTAGAGTGCAATACTATATACACACAATCTTCACAGTACGTCAGGTCGTTGGCATATTTTTCGAGAATCTTTCGACATTTTACACGACTCAAAGGCAAAACCGAGATAAATGAAAAATGTACTGTTATCATCTGAGTGATAACCAAGTACCATTTTTCCAAATTAACTTTTTGCGCACTACACAACGTGTAGCTTACCTATTTTCAAAAAAAGTTGGAGTGAGTTTGTTAACATGCCCAATAATACTTGTCCGCTGATCGGGGTAAGGGCCAACCAAAAACGAAAACAGACACCTATATGGCAAAAGGGGCTTCTGATTCTGGTTGACCCTTACCCCAATCAGCTGACACCTATATCGACTTGTGGGTCTGTATTTCCACCTTCGATGCCCATGCCCAATGACAGTTTCTTTCTTTAGTTTTTGGCATCGTAAATGCAGTTTTGTCAATGTCAAGTCAACCATAATTTTGACCCCAGAAAGGCACTTTCTACTAGTTTACTTATGTTAGCTCAAAATAACATATTGTTAATAATGAAAGGTTAACCTTTACAATAATTTCGTAATTATGATGTGATTTGACAAGTCTATAGACTTATTATCATTATATTATATTATCTTAGATTATAATCATGAAAACAAATCATCTTTTTGTGCCAATGATACTATCATACCAGCATGCTACTTAAAACATGATTCTTGGAGGTTTGGACAGTCTGAAAGTCATTATCAGCAATTTCGCACCAGCAGAAATTTAGGTATATTTAATTTTTGTTCGTACTAAATTGAATCACGAGTTTTTTTGTGAGAAGGTGATGGTATTCGAAATTGGCAGCTGACTCGTAGATACAATGTATTCGATTTCCGGTATCGTTCATTTTCATGGTTTTATCGTTGAGTTTCGCCAACCTTCCATGTTGAAGTTGTTATACTGGGTAGGCATTCCGTTTACGAGCGGCCCGCCCACTTTGCCATCGGTTTTATCGTTGTTTACTCATTGATAACGGTAAAACCTGCGGCAATTTAACTGAGTATGCCCAGTCGGGTCGTTTCGAAGTGCCTGATGACGATGAAAAATGAGCTTCTACGACATTGACAAGGGGTTTATCTTGTTATTAAACTCTTACAAGTTATTCGTTTGCGAACTGCCGTCTTTGGTCGATTTATGGGCTTTTTGATAAAAATTTCTAAGATATTGCCGAAGTTTCCAACTTGGTCGTCAGTGCCTCGCTGTTATTAGCGTATGGATTTGAAGCGGCTGTTTCAAACTGAAATTATGCTCGGACGGGCCATCTACCAAAACATGAATTTAGGTTATCTATATGCCATGGGTGGAAAAGAAAAAATCCTATCGGCTCATTCGAAAGCCAATTACTCTTTGATCAATGAATTTATGAAACAGTTTCGAGTGAAAATAAATTCTTTCACTCATTGCGTAATAATTGAGTAAAATCCTCCACTAGTTATGGACTACTAACAGCCCATTTTTGCTCAAATTAAAAACGGCTATCTCTTTTGCTTGATATCGCCGAGTTCTTGTACCGATGCCGAAAGGAATCTCTAATGATTCTCCCAACGCAGTGGCGCCGGGATAACAAAAAAAGGGAAAGATAACCATCAGCTGTTTCTCTTTTCTTCAGCATACAATTTTTTTTCCTGTCAGCAGCGATATCTCGAACACGAAGTCTCGCAGCGCCTCGCGCTAAATCCGATATTCCAAAGAATTCGGGAGGGTTCGAAAAAGAACTTGCTTTGCTGTTAAAAGAAGGAAGAAGAAGAAGAGACTCGAGTTGTCCAAGATAGCGCTTGTTTCGTGAGGGGGGACTTGGTATGGAAGTGCCTTTACCCCCGTTATCTCACGCGCTGCGTGCAGTGCAGGAGGTAGGGGATGATGTATGGATCCCTTATTATCTCCAACAGCTTGAAGTTATACATTCAGATAGTAGAGAGGAGATTCTCTCCGCCTACGAACTCGACTTCTGCATCCAAAATTAAGGCTTTACCTCTGTTGATCTTATCGTCTTGTATAAATAACTCCTAAAAACATTTCGCCGTTTTCAGGTTGCAGCGGCATGAATTTTTCCGTCGGTTGGGAGGCATAAATTAATCCTTCTCGATTGAAAAAATACATGCAATGCAAGGAGGGCATGTTCTCGCAATTTATTCACACGCCTGTAGGTGTAATGCAAAGTACCTATTTTGTTGCATTACAACAATTTTGGGTAATGAAATGGCGATTAATAGGTGCTTTAATATTTTCCCCCCTAGTTCATCATTTTGGTTTAATGGCCGAATATCCATTATTCGACGAATAAGCTTTTTCATGGATACGTTGACATGGGAATAGTCTCCAATTCCAAGAAACTACTTATTTAGAAAATAATAGATATTCGACGAATAAACTGATTTGTGAGACCCACCCTTGAAACGGCCACCGCCATTGTGCGAGTGCGAGACGTGTGTCAGTCAGTGATGCAGCTCGCACCTTTTTGGAATGTTTCTCATCAGTGCAATGGCCAATGCAAAGTCTGAGTCTACGTTTGGCAACACAATCCACGGTACTAGATAAGCTGCGATGTCACGAGGAAACGCATTGAAAATATTTTTACCTATACTAGATAACTGCCTACTTCGATGAAATATCCTCCATATGAACGCCTATAACCTATAGCATGTTCACGATGATATCGTTTACAAAAATCCGTTCCGTATCGGCAGTATTTTAACAGATAACAAGCCTATAAAAGGAGATGGAGAACTCTCAAGCCACGGTTGATCGGTTTATCGGAAGGATGTGAAACTTTACGAAGGTTTCATACCTCGGCTCTTTTTTCGACGGTCTTTTCTCGCACGTAAGAGGATTAGGTTGGTCGAGTCGCCGCCAAGTTGAGTCCTATTGGAAGAAAGCAGAGCTCAGTACCTATCTGAGAATGCTGCCGGATAGAAGTGGGAACCTGGCCCGTTTTAGGTACAGCGTTTTTCGAACCTGGAAATATTGAGCTGATACAGGTGTCGAATCCTAGGCCCTCGGGCATTTTTGAGAAGGAACAGATTTCTGAGCGAACGTCTTCCCAGTTTATTAAGAGCTTTGTCGAGCATTGACAGCCCTTGGAATATAATATATTATGCCAATCAGAAAAAGAGGTATGTCAGTTGTTCTCAATGGAGAAAAGATAAGAGCCTGACTGATAGCGCCAACTATACCTGACAGCAACGTCATTTTTAGCTGATGAAAACCGGTTGATTTTCGCAAGACTGATTTTTTCTGCAATGCCTAATAATTATTTTGATTTGTAAGAAGGAAGGAGAATGACAACAATAATTAAATCAAAATTTAAGTTGGTAATAAAAATGATTTTCTAATGACAAATATTATTTTTTGGTAATGGTTCTCAAGGGTTGGTCAGTGAATCCATTTCTTAAATCATTTTGATTATTTCAATTCTCAATCATTATAAGATTTAAACTCAATTTGCGTTTTCTTGAAAATTGAAGAAAATTACTTACCTCCTTTTTTCCCTGACGCCCTCATTTTTCATGTCCTGGTTTTCCTACAACTCAAATCCAAACCTCACTAGTAGGTAGTATTACTGGTAAAATCCTGACATAAAGTAGCAAGAATTTACGTGGAACATCAACAGCGAAAGCTACAAATCACAAGTCCATCATTAGGTACCTAAGTATTATACCTATACCTGTTTTAAATGTGAGTCCCTCCGTAAAGTCATGGGTACAGAAGGCCGGTAATGAAAATTCAAAATACATCGTAACAATTGACGGTGTAAACCAGTGAGAATGATGTTGACTTTAGGAACTTGTTGCAATGTGTAGGTGTATCTGTTTCAACGAGTTTAACAAAACGCCGTACCGAGAAAGGCGGACGTGGAGCTATTGTTGAATTTGAACCTTCCTCTTCCACTGTTGGCGAAGAGCAGAATATCCTCAGGCAACTTCTGACGCGTCTTTGTAACGGGGCCCTTCAGTTCTCAGATATTCCCTTATTCCACTCGTCTCACTCGTTCCACTCTCGTTTTGAGCTCTACATTTGAGCCCTACTCGGCCTTTTCCCTTTGAAAGCATTAAGGTCCTTTTTCATTAGGTTTATGTCCCGAGTAAAAAGGTCCTCAATTTATAACGATATCGTGGGCTTGAGGGTTCGAGTAAACTTGCGGGCTGAATAGGCAACAATCCATAGGTAACGAGTTAAAATATAATCAAAACTGATATTTCATACATGGAAGCTGGTAAATTCTTGTTTGATTTTCACAATAATCATGCACATAGACTTCCATTGATGCTCATTTCAGTTTCAATTCTCATTTTCCTCCTCCGCATATTTAATAAAATGCCTTCTTTATTTCGAGGCATTCAATGAGTCCCTTAACTCTTGAGAGAGAGACAGACAGGCTCTTTACATTTTCCGCAGGAGATGGAAATTTATATGAGAGACGGAGAAAGATGATATTCATTCTTGAAATACGGGGGAGGGGATTTTTAAAGAGAGGTTCTGACGTTTTAGCTTAGAGCGGCATTCATTCATCTACCTCTTGGGGCACCCTCAAGATAATTTGGTACGTACTCCCTTAATTAAGGCGTCTCAACTACCCCCGGTCCCTTTTGCCTCCTTCTCTTATATACTTTTCGTGTTTTACAGTTTTTTTTTGCGTCATTTTCCCGACTCCGTCGCTCATCTCGTTTTTCCTTAATAACGCCCGACTACACCTTCAGTATTAAGTCATAAATAAGGGAGAATTGTGGACGTTTTTCTCGCTTTCATTTTTCCGTTCAACCATTTCCCCGTCCTACATATACGTAATTTCACCGATCACTCAAGCCTTAAAACTGCCAGGACCCCGTTTTAATTACTGCATTAGGTAAGTAGGTAAATAAGTATCTAATATTTTATTTCCGAAATGAAAACTCGTTTTTTATTCGCTCGCCTTATACGGAATCAATTTTCATCCTATCGGCCTCGAGCTGATTGAACATTACTGTATAATTTATGACCTTTTGTTCGCGTATCGTAATTGCGTCCTGGGGGTGGGGGGTTGATCGTTGAAACTGTGTTATGAGGCCTGCCTGCCTCATATGGAGCGCAATCATCATTCTCCACTCTTCCCCATCAATTTCGGCCTGATTATCATGCTTATTAAAGTCCGGTGTACAAACTTATGCAAATCGGATGTTTCAAGCGGTCGGATTTATCCCGGTAGCCAACGAGGTTAGATCGGCGATGTTCTTGATTGGTCCAGTTTGTTGGAAAACGTCAACAGAGCGGCGCAAATTGTGAATTGGATACTGAAAGGACGACGCTGTCTTCCGAACCGAATCCCATTCCGATTCTGCCTAGGTTCCACAATTCGAGTTACAAATTACTTAGGCATGTAGGTTTATACCTACCTGGTTTATATATTTTGATTTTTAAAACATGCATACCTACTGCAAAGTTCCATAAGATCGGTAGTGGTTTTTGAAATGATTGGAAGACTGTGGATTATTGGTGCTGTGACCACATGGATGGTAGGTATATTCTATCTTTCTAACAAGCCTGGAAGTAATATGATTTGGAAATCGGACATACACTCCGTAGATTACTCGAGAAGTAGAACAACCAAAAAGTGATTTCATATACCTAAATGAAAAATTGAAAGAAGTTAATAATGGGGCGCATTCTGATTAGACTGCCGGATGCCTGATCCCGATGAATTAAACGTTTCGTGCTTAAAATTTAAAAATCATTGCAAAAAAACCTTTTAACCCGGTTTGCTGGAGCTTCAGTTTGGCAGATTTTATCAATTTTGATTTTAAATTCTATAAAAAAATATATACAATTATATGATGGTAGAATTTGAAGCTAACCCTATAACATTTGGGGTCAACTCAAGTCCAAACTTACACTTGCGAGAGGAAATTCCCGTTCGGAATTTTCCTCGAAAATATCGTCGGAATTCGTGTGACCGCAGCATCCATCGATTTCCCGTCGCGTTAACAATCGGCGAGCCTGTTCAAATGAAGTGGTCCGTCCTCCCAACGGAACTTAGCAGGGACCGATTAATTCCAGATGGGCAGCATCCGACACATCGGACCCGTCCAGAGCTGCAGAACAGACCCATCTATTCCATATGCCCATCCACCGTTAGATCCCTGGATTCATGTTGGCCCTTAATGATTAACGATCCCTAGCGACGTCAGGACATATCTGCCGGGGCCGAACTGTAGCCCCGATGTTTTCTCGCACAAAACACTCCGTCTATTGCTGTGTAGGAGGCTTGTTTCTTTTGTTGATGTTTCCTTTTAGGGTGAAGTCTCGGGTGAGTGCAAGGGGGCGATTGAAGAATGTGTAATTCACAAATACATAGTTCATGTTGACGGATATTTTTCATCCACAAAACGAGATAAAGGTCTTAATCAACTAGATAATATTAAAATTTTGCTTTGCTCCCAAAAACTATATTATTTCTAATACTCATGTATATTGGCACACGTTCTGAACGGTGTACCTCAATACTCTATAACCGTTATTATTACACCTGATACCCGAAAGAATCCCAATGCTGACAGAATCATAGTCGCGGTATTCTCAAAATTAGAGGTTAAAAAGATGTTTTTCTTCAGTTTCCGGCGTAGTATCCTGGTCGATAAAGTCGTTACCGTAGTCGATCAAGGCTTTGTTATCCGAGATTTGTTTACCGACTCTCTGAGAAAAAGCAGACCGCAGTTTCGAGCCGGTAAACCGAAAGGGGGGCAGGGAAGTTAGAAGGCTCTCCAGAACAAGACAGGGCTGGCGGTGAGGGGTGGGTGGTTGACTTCTGTAAACCTTACACCATCTCGCTCTTAGTCCACTGAAAATAGCCTGGCGTAACTTAACACTTCTCTCCATGCAAGGGCCCATTTCCGATTCTGTTCGAAATTCGAGAAAACCATCGCTTCGAAAATATCTCGACCGTTGACGTGGAAATGGAAAAAACAGATTCGGAACGTATCAATCTTTTTGCAACACAATGTTCCGCAGATGACACGGACCGACGAGATCTATGTTTCTTCTCAGGAAAACTATTGTTGTACAAGGTTCGCCTTTGAATTTATCGATTTTTCAACATCTATTTTTCGCTCGTTCCTGCACTCGGTAATATATATTGTCTACTCCGGAAATTTATCCCTTTCAGAAGTTTTCAGCCTGAGCAGAGATTACCCCTACTCATTCTATTTTATTTTCTATTATTTTTTCAACGAAGTTGTGTTCTTGTCTGCATCGCTCCTTAAAAATGCTAAATTCGATTGTAGTTCGAATTTTCCCGACCTAGTACAAAAAACGGTTTTGCATTATTCATGGAATTGGAAATGCTTAATTTCCTAATGGATTTTAATGCCGCAGTTTTCCACTCTTAAAACTCATTTTGATATAGACTCCCTCATAAAAGATGTTTAGTTAGCGTCCTCTAACCACATAGTAATAATTCTGTTAATGCACTGGACTGGAATACATCATGTTGTGGTTCGAAGGTAGTTCGCAGTACGGTATCACCTTGGAAACCTCTCGCTGATTTGAATACCCATTAACTCAACCTTGCTTCTTGACACGCCTCTAGAGTATGATTTACGGTGCCCTTATAGCCCAGGCCCTTGGAACTCGAGCACAATGCTTCTTGGTTACCATCCATGGAATCCGGGTCCTTCAGGTGATTCGACTCAATCCAATGACTTTATATAGGGGAAATTGAGAGTGCTCTATAGCTATGATAACACGGCAAAAATGAAATTTTACGAATATTATTTTCAGCCGTCAGCTGACACCTCATGTTATTAATATAAAAATAAAAAAAAAATTATCGTGTCGCCACCATAAAGTTTAATTTTCAATAACTCTAATTCAGTCGTTTGATATCTTAGATGAGCACTCAGATAATATTGAAGAATGTAAAAAGTTATGATGAAGTTACAATTCGAGGTAAAATTTCGTGTGGTCAAACATCTAGGAACAGGCAGTATAATTGGAAAGAAAAGCGTAGCTACTTAAATCAATATATTATAATTTGGAAAAATGAAATGTAGGATTCAAATATTTCTGAACACGTAAGGGTGATCGACGAAACTACTGCTGCTCTTCTTTGGGGGAATGCTGAACGACAATAACAATACCTAAAAGCACAAAGGGCATATGTCCCAAAATATCAATTTTGAGATTTCGGAACCGAAAGAATCTACTCATCAGGACCTATCGATTGCTCCAAGAATCATGATCCTTTCATCTATTTTTGGGGCCAAAAAACGACAAAATAGAAAAACGACAAATATTTAAAGAGCGTTTATCTTGGAAGTGTCAAGTGCTACCAAAGTTCTGGTTAAACGAGGTTGTAAATCTTGGCCAGACAAAAATTTTTTATTTTGCAAATTTTTTTATGGAATTGAAAACTATGGGAGAAATCTTTATTTTTAATAAATTGATCAAAAACTTATTTTGCGTTTTTCTCATTATGCCATTTTTGGACATATGCCCTATGTGCGTTAAGGTATCGATAAGTAAGGCGTTGCGGAGAGTTCGTGCAATAAAGAATGATTACTTTCAAGTGCTGCTATTGATTTGGTAGTCAAAATCTTTAGAAGTGCCACTCGAGGGGATCCGTGATTCAGACACGGGTGTGAAATGAATACGACCCCGGTGTATCCCAGCCAATGGAGAGTGCAGATGGGATTCCTCTGTTCGCATACACTTGACACCAGCCATTAGCAAGGGACTCCACCCTACGACCCCTCTCTCATTCTATAGCGTTTAATGTTCACCAAAGTCCACTTGTGGATTGATTCCTACTCCCCTCAATAAAGACGGTGTCCAGACCTATAACATTGTCTGTCTTACGGTGTCGTAGCCCGAAATCCACCCCCGACCAAACGAACCTTTTCGACCCTCTGGGTTTTCTCTCGTTTCCGAACTGCTGCTCTTTCCTCTATACATCCCTTAGATAGTTTAATCTGTTCTGTGGCTTATTTCCCAAGGGTACGTCCGCTTTCGACCTTATAAATAACCAAAGGCGTTCGTACTTTCTCGTTCTTGGGATCTATACCTCCTCCTCCTCCTCCTCACCACCTAGACCGTGCAGACCCGCCATATACTGGGATCTACACGCTCTGTGCTAAGCTAGTAGAACCTTACCGTCACGCCTTAAACCTCGCAAATCTTACCTCGCGATCATCCCTGGAGTTCCCTCGGTATTGGAATGTATCGCCACAAGACCCTCCCCCAGGTCTTGGGTTTATCACTATCAGAAAACCGGCTTCATTGCAGGGGATGTGTAAACCTGAATGAGTTCGACCTCGCTTTATGGCCTATCACTATAGTAATTCGGCAATATCATTCCGGGTAATCTGTTGGACGGATGCAATATAGCATTTCCAAGTCGAATCGCCAATTTCCTAAACAAAATTGACAATTTTACAAACCAATTCGAGAATTTATCGAACAGAATCGGCTGTTGGAGGTGGAATGAACATGGAACGTGGCTTGGAGACAACAATCGAATTTAGTGGGTTCAACGCCGACGCCACCTCGACCAATCACAGCTATGAATTTCTTACCCCCTCCGTCAGCATAGTGTGTGGGCGATGGAGAGTAGCATAGAGATGTTGAGGGACTTCTCATTCTCAGGGACAAAACTGCCATCTTTATTCGAAATTTATCGAATTGTTGCATAATTGTTGAATTATTGTTAAATTTAGTTTGTTAAATCCAACGCGTTTTGTCGGCCAGATATAATTTTCTGACTCCTCAAGCTAATTTCCCTCATCTTTTTCATCATGTATGAACTTCTCCTGAATTCAGAGGTGGGTAGGTGGCGCCCTCGGAATTTGGCTCGGTTTTTGGCCGACAAAATGAGCTTTATAGCTAAGCTTGGTGCATTCATGCTTTATCATCGCTTCAGATTTTTCATTGAAGATGGCCCACATGAAACTACTCTCTTATTATTTCAGTATAGTAACAATTTTTCGGTTCGAAGCTACATGGACCTTATCTCAGCCTGAAATGAGTTATGTCCTCCATGGCAAATTGAAACCGGCAAAATGTTCAGCCCGCTCACCGCAGAAACCGAAGGCGAAAAGTTCTGTTCCAACAAACAATAACTTGAACTCGGATGGAGCTATTGTCTCGGAGCAAATATTTGTAAATGGCCCTCAAATCCGCGATAGCGTGTGGTATTAGCGCATCTGCTCAGCAAATACAGGTGGGACCGACGGGAAAAATGTGACAATATAATTCATACATGTTATCTCTACCAGCAGATGAAGTATGCAGCCTTTGTGTGCCGCTCTTGAGAAACGGGCGAAGCATGATTCATAGAACATGCGTTTTTGAAAAAACGCTGCTTTTTCCGGCAGGTACTAAAATCAAACCTTCTAGGAGCGGAATAAATCCGATTCAGAACACGTTTTGAAATACTTATAAGAAGCTGACGAAGGCAACGACAAAATCAAAAGTTTCGACGTGATCTGTCCGTCCTTATTTCTCCCATTATACGCCAGGGCGACTGGGCCCGGGATGGGCAGGCCGATAAGAGGAGCAAAAGTTGAAGAAAGTCGATTGGCTTAGTTGTGCCATAAAGGGCGCCGAGGATAAGGGCAGAAGCAGAGAAGAATCCGCCTGTAATGATCACCGTTTCCGTACTACCTTTCATCTTTTTTGGCTGGAAAAAGGACGTTGCAAAACACCGTTGGCCTCCGGATTTCTCCAAGGTAAGCGACCGATGGAAAACATTTAGGAAAAGAAAAGTTTCCTTAAGCCCCATTTAGACGGGCAACTAAATTGCCGAAACTTGAGCAATTCTCGGCAATTAAAATTGCCGGCAACTCCGATCAATTCGGCAATTTTCCCCTGTTCTCTTGTTTGAGAAAAAGCAATTAATTGCCGGCAATTTATTGCTTGAAAAAATGGAGCAACTCCAGGCAATAATTGTTGCTCCATTTTTGCGTTTACACGGTGAACGGGCAATTTGTGTTTTCTTGTGAGCTCGTGATGTTGTTATATAATAATAAAATAAATAAAATAATATAATCAGGTAATAAATATGACGTGTGTGTGGGTGTGTGTGTGTGTGTGTGTGTGTGTGTGGGTGGGCGAATTGTCAGCAGAGGGACCCATTTCGCCATTTCCCATACCGCTCGTCATACAATACTGAAAATTGGTATGCAGCCACAGAGGAGCCCTATCACGAGATTTTGAAAATTAATCACGAGGAAAATCACGAGGAATATCTGATCAGCAGTGGGCCCAATGACACCAATTTTCTTACCGTTGGTCGTAGGATGCTGAAATTTGATATGCAGAATAAGAGGAGCCATTCAGCAAGATTGGCAAGACCAAATTTCCTCCTGATCAGCTGAGGAGCCCATGGCTCTGATTTCATTACCCGTGGTCGTAGGATGCTGAAATTCGGTACACAGCCTCAGAGGAGCCTCTCAGCAAGATTGGCTGGGCCAAAATACGTCCTGATCAGCTGAGGAGCCAGTGGCGGTAATTTCCAGTGGTCGTATGATGCAGAAATTTGATATGGACCCTCGGAATAGCTCCTCAGCAAGATTGGTAGGGCCAAACTCCTCAGCTGATCAGGAAGAACTCAGGTCTTGCCAGTCATGCTGAGGGGCTTCTTGGAGGCAGCATACCGAATTTCAGTATCGTACGACCAACGGTATTGGATTTAGCGCAATGGGCTCCTCAGCTGATCAGGAAGAATTTTAGCCTTGCCAGTCATGCTGAGGGACTCCTCTGAGGCTGAGTACCGAATTTCAGCATCCTACGACCAACGGTATTGAAATTACCGCCACTGGCCCCTCAGCTGATCAGAAAGTATTTTGGCCTTGCCAGTCATGCTGAGGGGCTTCTTGGAGGCAGCATACCGAATTTCAGTATCGTACGACCAACGGTATTGGATTTAGCGCAATGGGCTCCTCAGCTGATCAGGAAGAATTTTAGCCTTGCCAGTCATGCTGAGGGACTCCTCTGAGGCTGAGTACCGAATTTCAGCATCCTACGACCAACGGTATTGAAATTACCGCCACTGGCCCCTCAGCTGATCAGAAAGTATTTTGGCCTTGCCAGTCATGCTGAGGGGCTTCTTGGAGGCAGCATACCGAATTTGAGCATCGTACGACCAACGGTATTGGATTTAGCGCAATGGGCTCCTCAGCTGATCAGAACGTATTTTGGCCCAGTCAATCTTGCTGAGGGGCTCCTCTGAAGCTGTGTACCAAATTTCAGCATCGTACAACCAACGGTATTGAAATCAGCGCCATGGGCTCCTCAGCTGATCAGGAAGAACTCAGGTCTTGCCAGTCATGCTGAGGAGCTTCTTGGAGGCAGCATACCGAATTTCAGCATCGTACGACCAACGGTATTGGATTTAGCGCAATGGGCTCCTCCGCTGATCAGGAAGAATTTAGGCATTGCTGAGGGCTTCTTGGAGGCAGCATACAATAATAGTAAATACCTACAACAATGAATAAATACAATATAAAAATACAGATGTTTTCCACCCAATTCTGTCTGTTACGAAAAAATTGCCGAAAACAAGCAATTAAAACCCACGGGCGATGGGTTTCAAAAATTGCCTGAAAATAATTGCTGGCTTCACGTCAATTCCCGAAAATATTGCTCCACTCGGGGCAATTATTGTCGGCAATAATGAGCAACTTCCAGTAGGGAAAAAGTTGCTGGAAGTAGGGAGAAAGTTGCCGGACGTAGGGAAAAAATTGCTCGGCAATTTTTTTTTTGCAGCCGGCAATTCAGTTTGAGCAATAATTGCCGTAAAAAATTGCCCGTCTAAATGGGCCTTTAGGTAGGTACCTGCTTGCCCGCAAGAAAAATATTTTGATGAATAGAAACCTCCAGATTTTTGGTGCTAGCTTCAGGTATCTTATTCACGAAAAATTTCGATAATGAAACGGGAAATTTTAAAGAAAGTGTTGAGATTTGGGACGTTGTTACTTTTCCCCGTTATTTTACTTCGTAAATACATGCGATCATCTGGAAAACTATTATGCCGCAGCTGAGCGGAGGATCTCATATTCCCCAGCTTTGGCAGGACTCATATTATGCTGACATCCTATTCGGTGAAGTTCCAATGTCAAAATATTCTCCAGGTCACATGTATGTCTGGCGTTGTGACAAGGCGTCACATCTAAATATTCCTTCGTCTTCCCAAACATAGCTAACGTTCGTGACGGCTCGTACGACCTCTCACCCTTTCACTCCTTCGGCTGCACCTCTTGTCTTATCTCGCTCTTCCCTCTCCGTTCGTTATCCCTATTTGAATACACATTGCTTTTCTAATGGGTTTGCTCAACGGCGAAACTTCCTTCGAGATATTGGAGCCGCTTTCAAGAACCGATTTGTCATCGTATAATGTCTTTAGGAAATTCGAACTGGATTCCTGCCCTGGTTTCCTCGATGAAGTTCCTTGATTTGAAGAACATCATTCTGGAGCATTTTGTGAATACGCAATATGCATATCACAAATAACGTTCTAAATTAACAATATAACTTGGCACTGTAATCCCCAAACTGCATACCGATATTTTGGGAGTGAACAGCATTTTCGTTGCATTCAACAGAGTTCGCCGACTGATTTATTTTGTCCAGCAGAATCATCGGCTTGAGCATTGGCCTAGCTAGTTGTACGTGCACGAGAAACAGGCTTGCACCTCATTTGGACGGCTCTGAATGTGGCCATTGTGTTGTGACGGGAGTGAAGCTGTAGTTTTGAAGGACACGCTCCGATGGTACAGTCCAGCTCAAGATCGTGCATCTGACTGAGCTGGACCTCCGCGGATGTTGTGGTTGGAATCGTAAATCCCAGGAATGCACTCAACGTGCCTGGAGGATTCTTCGGTGATGGCTCTGGTTGGATTGTGAACCGATTCTTTGGTCTCGATTTGGCTCTACTAATTACGAAACGTTTTATCCGCTACTTGTACTTAGTGGACTATAATTACATCCTGCTTGATCAATAGTTCAAGCAATAGGTAGAAACCTTCAATTCGAATTAGAATCTCAAATTGAGGAAATGGAAGTTGTCTGTTCCACGGAAGCTTACAAAATCGTAAACAGACAACTTCCATTTCCTCAATTTGAGTTTCCAATTCGAATTATGGGGTTCCACAACTTCTTCCCAAATGATTTGATTCAGGAACCTTCAGCTTGATCATACTTTGGTCAATCTCGAATAAAAGAAGCTCATCCTTTGTGCTGTTAGGTAAAGCAGGTATTTTTGTTTATGAGAGAAAAAATGTCAAGGATTCTAGAACCTACGGAGAAAATGTGTTTGAAGACATTATTTTTGGAGCGATTCTAGAGAATTCTTGAAGAGGAAGAGAAGAGTTTTACCTCCATATTTACAAAGTAAACGTACATAGATATAGAAGGATAAATAAAAATTTTGTAACCGTCCTGAAATCGAAAATCGGGTCGAAATTTCAGAAAACATTGTCTTGAATGCACTTTTACTCAGAATCACTGCCTGAACAAGAGTCTGTGGCCCGTCTGTGGGCGTTATTTACAAAAATTGCCCAAGCTCCCTCGATTCTTGACCTTTTTTCAAATTTCTTGGACTGGAACTATCAACATGCTCAACTGGAATTCGAATTGCTCACAGTACTTTCGAGCTACATCTCCCGAAACGTAAAGTGTGCGAGTTTGAATTGCCTAGGCGAAAACGAATTACCTTGGCAATTACACCTGCTCAACTTTTTGGAAAATAATATACGAAAAATTGGATTCGGTATCGCACATTCCAGACAAGCTGAAGGAAAGTTCACGATTGCGTCACGCGTGTTATTTGTGATGCAGCCATGTTGTGCCTGAGAATGTTTCACAACATTCACAACAATAGGCTGTAAAAACTCATTTGCACAAGACGGTCGCACGCGCGACCCAAGGAAGGTTGCGTTCATTAGTCACCGGCTAAGGAGAACTGTCTGCTGAGAGCTTCATCGCTCCTCAATGTCCGAAAAACGAGACAAATGATTCGTCATCGAATTTATACGGGCTGTTGTTAACTTGATTTTGATAATATGCTTCGAACGAGGTTATGTTTTTGATCAATGCTTGGAGGCTTTCAGCCCAGGAACCCTCCGTTGCAAACTTTGCGGTAACCCGCAGAGTTGAGCCCCTCTCATGCCAGTTGGGAAACCAGCAGTTCGACGCTAAGCACCTGACCTGTGCCCTCGATTTCGCTGTATCCAGCTAAATAGATAGCGAGATTAACAAGGATTAGGTTTGATCGATTGAGTCAATCTTCGAGCAACTACAACAGCAATAATTGACCCCGAGCCTGGAGGCGTCGTGTTCCATCGGTAGAAACCAAACCGCCTTCAGCATTGTCATTTGAATACGGTTAGCCAAGCTACCTACCCTAACCAGGAT
This sequence comes from Nesidiocoris tenuis, assembly GCA_036186465.1. NCBI lineage: Eukaryota > Metazoa > Arthropoda > Insecta > Hemiptera > Miridae > Nesidiocoris > Nesidiocoris tenuis. The sequence continues at coordinate 40,657,575 of AP028909.1, forward strand.
CGTGAGCGAGGACCCTGGCTCATGAATCTCTCCTTCTATCGCCCATTAACTAAATGGGACTTTAACTAAATGTGTTGCTGGATGTACATCTCCGTGTACTTCGGTTAGTCCAGCGTTGCATAGGCCCTCAGCTTTAATTATTCAGGAACGTTTCTACTTTACTTGTTACTTCTTCGTTGGTATTGTGTGGGCGGATTGCTGCTACGTGAACCTGATCATAGTGCCTAGTCTGAGCTGCTTCAGTTTACGAACCTTTTTACTTCCATATTTACAGAGTAAATGGAAGTATTGTGATCGTCCTAAAATCGAGAATCGGAACGGAGCTTCAGAAAAAACTTTTTCTTATACACATTTACTCAGAATCACTTCCTGAACAAGTGTCTGTGTGTCCGTGTGTCCGTGTGTCCGTGTGTCCGTTAGTCCGTTAGTCCGTGTGTCCGTTAGTCCGTCTGTCCGTCTGTGGTCATTTACAAAAATGGCCATAACTCCCTCATTTCTTAACCTTTTTTCAAATTTCTTGAACTGAAATGTTTGTCTCGGCAAGACCTAACACCCTGTTCAATCGGAATTTGGATAACGCACAGTACTTCCGATATATTTGCATTTTTAGTGTTTTCTATTTTATTTTTTTCCGGCCACAAAAATGAACCGATTTGAGCGTTCTTGGTCTTAAAATCTTTGTTTTACCTTGCAGAATATGTGGATATTTTTTATATTCCAAAAATGTATTGTATTTTTATTTTGGGCGAATTTTAAAATTTTAATTGTGAATTTTTTGATATTTTTGGCCTAAACACCCTTCAAAGCAGTCAAAATATGATCAAATCGTGTCCCAATTTTACGTTTCAAAATATGGAAGTATTGTGTGTTATCTACGCACCACTGGTTTACTTCCATGTTAATGAAGCATTGCAATTGTCCAAAAATCAATGTTTGAAATGGAGCTTCAGTAAAAATTCAGAATCAATTTCTGAACAAATGCGGTTGTGTCCGTCTGTGGTCATTTACAAAAATGTCCATAACTCTCTCAATTTTCAACATTTTTTCAAATTTCTTGAACTGAAATGTTTGTCTCGGCATGACCTAACACTCTGTTCAAACGGAATTTGAATTATTCACAGTACTTCCGATATATTTGCATTTTTAGTGTTTTCTATTTTATTTTTTTCCGGCCACAAAAATGAACCGATTTGAGCGTTCTTGGTCTTAAAATCTTCGTTTTACCTTGCAGAATATGTGGATATTTTTTATATTCCGAAAATGTGGCGTACTTTTATTTTGGGAGAATTTTAAAATTGGCATAGTGAGTTTTTTGAGATTTTTGACCTAAACCCCCTTGAATGCAGTCAAACTATGACCAAATTGTGTCACACTTTTACGTTTCAAAATATGGAAGTATTGTGTGTTATCACGCTCCACTGGCTTCACCTTGTCTTGAATCACCGTAGTTCAACTAGTGCGATTTATCGACCAAATAATACGGTCAAGTATCTGTCTCCTGTTTTGAACAGTTTGGATAAAAATGTCTATACGGCTAATAAGTAGTGTACACTGGCTATATTCGTCCATAGGTCAATGTTGGATTATACAGAAGAAACATCTCTGTAGGCACCAACTTATGAATAATTGCTGGACAATCTTCAGTACCTAATGTTTCTCCTCTCTGAATGTGCTTCCTTTCGTTTGTACACTCAGCAGTCGATGAAGAAAACTGAGAAAAATACAAATTCGTCCACTTACTTGACTTATTCAAGCACGTGCGATGTCGGAATGTCAGCATGGCCAGTTTACTTTAGCACGGACGAAGGGCGTGACTCGAATTTTCGAACAATTCCGAGAGACAGTTTTTCAAAGTCGTGTTTAGCATTCTGTCTCTCCGTCATTTATCAGCAATTCGCTCTCCAGCTCGATTCCATTTGCGTCTTCCGTTTGCATACGGTCATGGTGCATTCAGGCTGCGCACGATCAGTATCTGCGCTATTTGCCGGCACGACTAGTATTCTTCATTTGCCGGTACGTACACTCATCAGTTATTTGCGTTTCTTTCGGTGAAACGCGTCCTGGCAAATACCCCTCACGCCCACGGTGTATTAATCATTGAGAAGAGGCTCCGCCCTTCTAGGGCTTTATTAAATGGAAAATATTCATGAAGCCTTTCAATCAGAAGCTGTCCGGTATACGCAGATGTTACTGACAGATCATTAAAAACCTCCGGACGTGTGTCGGCAGGAATCGTGCAAGGGGGAGTTTGCGTGGCCAAGCTTTAACGGATGAGATCAGCCTTTCGCACAATAGCGGATCCGAGATTAAGTAATTATGATAAGGGTGCAATTGTCATTAAAATATTATTGGGTACGTTAAACCGCGCGTCAAATGGCGATTTGCGTGATCGAAGATGGAGGAAAGGGATCATTCGAAAGATAGATAACGATGAACCTTCTGCGTAGATTTTCAACTTCATGGTTAGTGAGGCTCATAATTTAGGTGTACCTCGAGTTATATATTTTTTTGACCCTTTAAAAAATGTTAAAATTCAAAAAAAAAAGTATTTTTGAGTAGGTAAGTAGGTTTTGGGTAGACAGTACATGACACAAAAAATTTGCAATTTTCTACGACTATCCCAGACCGAGAAAACCGCAAAAAACCTATTTCACATGAAAAATCCAAGGTAAGAGCTTATGAAAAATTTCAAAAAAATGATGAATTCGACTTCGGAGTTTTTTTGCGCAAATCTTTAGATATCGACTAAAAAACATGAAATTTGAAGTTTTTTTTCGAGATTTTGGTCAACGGGGTCAATTTTGGGGGAGTGAGAAGGCCTAAATCACGTGTTTTCGCAGTTTTCTTGGTTTTGCGACAAAAGTACCAATGGTTTTAAAGCGAAACATGATGGAGAAGAAAATATCGGGTGTTGAAGTCCCTATCAGATGAATTCAGGATTTTCAGCAAGGTAGGACTACCCTTGATACCGACTTTTTACATGAGGGCATCAGTTTATTGGCTCGGAACTGCAAAACTGCGATTCGGCTATTAGAAAGTGAATATTTTTCAGATTAGCCATCTTATATTGATGCTGTGGACAATTTAATACGGAAGTGGAGACGTGTATGGAGAGTTTTATAGAGTGGATGGGGCTCCGCGTCATAGCCCTTCAAGTAAATCTCAGGTAGAAGCCATCGTCCTCATGAGACCTCGTCAAAGGTATCACTGTTGTGTTTCATTTGCATACAAATTTTGAATCCTATAATATGATGATGAACCTACCTATTCCAACTATTTGAACTTTACTTATTTTTTGTGATACCCAGACAAATAATGTACCCACGTCATTAATCTACTTAGCAGCGTTTTTTTATTAATATTATTATTTTTAGTGATTTTACTTGCCATTTCTACTCGAATAATTATTAAATATTGCCTGAAAATTACTGGTAAATAAGATTTCAACTTTTTGATCACCCTCGAATTTCATTATTGCTGTAGGTCCTCCACTCCTACTCCCAAGAGTATTCCCCTCGCCACTATTGTGCATGAGCCCACAAGAGTGACGTTAATTCAGTTATTCATTTCCTGGTGCGCTCATTGTTTTCGTCGTCGGGCTAACGTTTCCCCATATCCCGCTCGTTGTTCTGTAGAACTGGACCGTGTGAGTGTAAACATCACGGCGTTGAACAATCGCATGCGATGGAAGAAAGCTCGACAAGTACATTCCGTTGACTCGTATTACCTACGCATAAGTTAACACTCGGCCTTGAAGCGAACCCTTCAAGCTCATTAGCCATAGAAACTTTAATTTCAATTATGGTTGATTCCCAAATAACTGTCAATTTCTTGTCCCTGGGCAGTCACACCCTATTCAGACATGTTTGAATTTTTTTTCCAGTAAATAATAGGTGTGTTCTGTTACACTCCAGTGTGCCGAAAGCTTGGCACAGGAGACTGCGTTTTACTGGTGATCCCTGATCCTACGACAACTCCACATTTTAGTTTATACCCATGGAGGTTTACAATTGACCACGGAGGGTTACAGTTGACCATAAACCGACCATGGAACGTTACCAGCTTTCCATTGAGGGTTACAAAGAGATTAATTTTGAGTAATTTTGATCCCTTTGACCTGAAATTTTGAGGGTAGACTCTTTTGAAGTTGTGGATTATTAGATTTACTGCTTATCTCTTGGTAGCATTGCCAATAATTCTGTACATGCCAATAATGTAACCCTCCATGGTGATTCCGATCTTTTTCTTGATTTTTCTCAATCTTAGGAAGGTCCTGTGAGCATGCAGGATATTTTTCAAGATTTTCCAAAACGGTGAAATTTTAATTTTTTCCGAATTGAAAATTGACAGTTATTTGGGAATTAACCTTATAGGTACATGTAGTTTCCTGAGAAAAAAGGATTATACTGAATTCCAGTAGATGGATGATCGACCCATGAATAATTGCTGGTCGTGTTAGGTGATCAGGGTTGGACAACTGTCTCCGCCGAAATTTTGATATTTTATAATATTTTCATCAGGGCCTAAAACAAATGCAAGGCCGATAAGCATTTATGCATTTGCATTGCATTTTTATAAAAATGCAAGGTCAAGTAAGGACAACAAAATTTCTAGAAAATAATTACCTATAACAAGACCTAAACTAACCACAGACGGACACACAGACACTTGTTCGGGAAGTGATTCTGAGTAAATGTGTATTAGAAAACGTTTTTTCTGAAGCTCTGTGCCGGTTCTCGATTTTAGGACGATTCCAATACTTCCATTTACCCTGTAATTATGGAAGTAAAAACTGTCAATTTGCCGAACAATTTTCACTGTTTGCGTAGGTATGAATTCGCTGTTTCCCATTTAGTATGCTCGCCTAGGTCGCATACTTGCTACGCGGATCGGAAGCTGTCAATGTGATCGATTTGCCGCACTCCTTGCCATTCCAGCCGTGAGATCGTTCCTCAAAGGGCGAAGACCGCGGCATCCTCCACTGACCCCTATTCATTAAAACGCGAAAACGACGGTTTCAATGAAAGAGGCCGAGAGACTCGAATGGCCGCCGCGTCTGGCCTGGCGGGGGTTCCGGCTTTTATTAGAGCCGAACTGGCCGGAAGTCGGACGGTGCGGCCGTATTAGGAGGGGCAGGGGGCAAGAGCAGGGGCAGGGGGCAAGAGCAGGGGTTGCTCCAGTGCCGGTCCATTGTGCCCCGGGCGTTCGCCGTTTCTCCCCTCAGCCCCGTCGGGAAAGGCCGGAACTGGTCTCTGACCGGCCACCTGTTCACTGTTTTGAACTACTCATTGCCCGTATTCGTTAGGTTGGCGGAGTGAGACTCCCGTGCCCAACGCTCCAGACGACACGTGTTCGCGGCCGAGTACGCGACTATGAGTCACCGCCTTCCTCCAGCATAGTGACGCGGTGTCCTGCACTACCGGGTTACAGAACTGTTTTTACTTAGGTACATGTTTACGGAGTAAATGGAAGTGTTGTGATCGTATACATAGGTACTAAATTACTCGCGGTGAAATTGTGGAATCCCATAATTTGAATAAAAACTCAAAAAAATGAGGGAAGAGAAATAGTCTATTCCACTGAGGTACCTATAAGGTGTACCTCATTAGTGGAACATACTATTTCCCTTCCCTCATTTTTCCGAGTTTTTATTCAAATGTTGTAATCGTCCTAAAATCGAGAATCGGAACGGAGCTTCAGAAAAAACTTTTTATTCATACACATTGACTCAGAATCACTTGACGATCAAGTGTCTGTATGTCCGCCTATGGTGATTTACAACCAGTGGTGCGTAGATAACACACAATACTTCCATATTTTGGAACGTAAAATTGTGACACAATATGATCATATTTTGACTGCTTTTAAACCCTTAGGTCAAACACCCGTTTTAAACACCCGTTTAGGTCAAAAGTATGAAAAAATTCACTATTCACACAAAATAAAAAAAACGCCAGTTTTTTTTTGGACATAGAAAATATTCACATATTCTGCAAGGTAAAACAAAGATTTTAAGGCCAAGAACATTTTTAGTGTTTTCTATTTTATTTTTTCCGGCAACAAAAATTAACCGATCTGAGCGTTCTTTTTCTTAAAATCTTTGTTTTACCCTGCAGGACACGTGGATATTATTTATATCTCGACAACTTGGCGTATCTATCTTCGTTTTAGGCGAGTTTTAAAATTTTCCGTGAGTTTTTCGATATTTTTGACCTTAACACCCTCAAAAGCGGTCAAAATATGATCAAATTGTGTCACAATTTCACGTTTCAAAACATAAAAGTATTGTGTGAGTTATCCACGCACCACTGCTTTCGATCGCAGCTAATTTTTGCGTTTAAAGAAAGGTATACTTACCACCGTGGGACATGTTTTTTTGCAATAGCTTACAGCTGGGGCGAAAATCCGACGCTTTCATAGGTTCAATTTGGCCAACTATGAATTCCCAAGATGCATTTTTTTAATTCTTGGTATTTTTTGGTCATTGTACAAAATTTGTTTTTGAAATTAAATTTTGGCTCTTTCGAATCCCAAATCCATGTGACCCCTTCTTGAAGCGTTCTGTCGCTCTCTGATAGCAAAAGATCGACAATTGATGACAGTTACTCGAGCGTATGAGTCAGCATCCCCCAAGACGTTTGTCTAATTGCCTTTTTCTCAAGACCCCCAATAAATTGGCAGTCCGATGTGTTGTGGGAGGGAGGGAACGAACTCGAAGACTGGAGGCTCATTAGAAGAGTGCGTTGACCTTAATGGAAACTGGCGAACGAGAAACTAGCCAATCCGTCGTGGGTGGACCTTCGAGGAATTAGTTCTCGTCCGTAATAAAGACGAATGCTCTCCGGACGCGATTTGCCAGGTGTAATATTCGGAATGGCGGTTGACTCGAATTTCAACAATATTTGGTTTTCCGAGTTTTGCGAACACGCTGCCTTAATTTTACTGAATAATTCATCCGTTACCTGTAATTTTGTTCTTGATCCACCATGGTTCAACTGGGAAAAGTCGATTATTTCCTCAATGTTCAACAGAGTGCTCTATTCACCTTTTGCTGGGCGAAGGAGGATTTGTGTTTATCTCGGATACATCTCCTCCGGGAGATTTTTGTTCCGTGGAGCGTAGAGACGCCGTGGCTGAGCGCGTAGCGATGTTCTGTAATCACCGAGCTGAACCGGATGAAGGTGAAGCGGTGAAATCGAAAGCTTTTCCCACAGGCTTGGACCATCTCTCTGTTTTCGGTTAAGCCTATACCTAATCGATCTTCAATGATAGCAACGACTGTAATTGTCCTCTACAATTTCTCTATTCTTCCTGACCGGTATGCCTTCTGAATCCTAGAGTTGTTGGTACGTAGATGCTTTTGCATAGACCTAATTTCCTGCCCATAATCTTAAATCTCCTTAAACCCATATCTCCCTCATTTCTCAACCCTTCTCTGAAATTATTTTGAACTAAGTAGACCTACTTACCTGTACCTAACTCTGCTTCTTGATTTTAAAAATTAAAAAAAAACACATTCGAGCCGACTCCTTGTGAAACTATTTCTATAAGTGATATTTTCTTTTACACATTTATTGCACTTGTTACATTATTCTGTTAATTGTCTGCCCCTGTCTAAGAATCACTTTTCTGTTTGTGTTTCAGGTACGTTGACTCCCTCGCCGGTTTTGCGAATATCCCGCCACTTCGACCGGTCAAGTCCGGTCGACCCTGAAAGGTAAATGTTTCACTATCAAGTATTAATGTGAGGTGGCCATTTAGCCCCCCGCCCCACTTGGAAACTCAAGGCTCGTCCTTCATCTGCCTCTCACTCTCGCATTCACCTTCACTATCACTCTGTAACTCTGGAGAAGTTGATCTATCGCAGGCTCTTGATCAGCCTGTTTGACCACGAGCTTAATTTCTCCCTTTCCCCTGGGCTATTTGTCCCCGTTCTTCGTCCGAACCCCTGCCTCGACGTATCAACAAAGATCAATAATTGCATTAATTAGCGGTAAGGGGTCAGAACCGATGGCCGGCCAACTTGATGGTTAGGGCTGTGAGGGTGGGTGATGGGGTAGTTCCATGTCAAGCAGCGGCCAGCCTTCCATTTGTTCTCCTGAAGGGTTTCAGGATAAATCTCCCGGGGACGAGGCAGTTGCTTTTTACGGACACAATACGCGATCTTCCAGCCCATTTCGTGCTGAACCCTGTCCCTAGGTCCATCAAATGAACGAGACTTGGGTCGAGACAATCTTGGATGAACCAACAAGTTGAAGATAACCGAATGTTTTGGTTGGTACTTAGGGGTTGATTGGTACTTAGTATAAGTGGTTGGTTGGTACTTCTCAATCGCCTACGAACATACAGTGTTCAGGGAAGTAGGGGATACCTACTTTCGTGCTCCAATATGTATGCGACAGAATTTATCAAGTCTCAATCACTTTCACGTTCACTACACAATAGGTACCTACATTATTAGGTCTATTATTCACCAATAACCACAAATATTCAGGGAACTAAGGCGGCGGGCCCCCTGACCACGAACACGATTGCAACTACGCTCCCGCGCGTTGGTTCCACTACGCTCTTCTCTTATCTGATAAAACGAACCACCATAGAGCTTCAAGCGTAATCCAACGTTCCACACTCTCGCAAAGCGCAGCAATCGTCTGGGGACCGCCTGGGGACCTCAGTAGGTAGCCTAGAATTCCCCGTCACATGACATGTGACATGACGCATTGTGTCATTGTTTTGGTGGTAGGTATATAGGTAGTAGTAGGTATATAGGTAGGTATATAGGTAGTATGTGATAAATAAGACATACCTATACCACAATTGTTCACATGGCCTCGTTTGAATAAAATAATGTGCCTTTTATCCTCAAAAACGACATCATCAAAATTATTGGCTTGAAAATACGCATTTCATAAAATGTATCGATGAATTTCGATTTTTATAACCAAAAAGGAGTGAACCTTCTCCCAAGCTGATGAGGAGTTCCATGAAAATAGTTCTTCAAAAGTGGTCTCGTATAGCAATTTCAACCAGTCACAACAGTAAAAGAGGCAGAATTTAAGGTCGTGAGGTTTTTATCGCGTCTATTCATTACGAACTATACACAGCTCTTAACATCAGGTATGATCTCATGGTGAAAAACCGGTAAGCCCCCACGCCATATCTACTGTCAGAGGCTTTGCGAGGTCTTAGCACGTTTCATTAGCATGACAGAAATGCCGAGCGAATGCAACGACAGGCTGGCAGGTAGGAGCTCTCTCCGCGAACCCCATATTGATGTAGTTAATATGTAAATGGACCAAAGACATGCACATATATCTAGCACGCAAGCTCAGAGGGCACACGTACCGTATTACATCACCTGGCACGCACAAAGCGTCACCAGGCGTATACAAGGAAAATTGACGAATTCTATGAGCGTTACCTATTAGGTTCGCGGTTATCTGGCGACTCGAGGGTTTTAAAATTTTCATTAGCGTTATTGATAAGCGCGGCGATGAAACACCAGCCGGCCGGCCATTGATCAAGAACGAAAAAAAAGAGACTGTTTGGTCCTCCAACTTCGGACCGAAATGTTCCAAAACACCCTCGGTCCAGGAATAGCATGAACTATAAGGGTGATTCTCTGCAAATTGTCATATTAAATGTTCGTTCATCATGCAACAGTGATTAACTCGATTTTTTCAACTTTTAAGGAAATCTAAAAACTGGTATCCTTGCAAATTTAATTATTTTTCCCTCAACCTGCAATAGTAATGGGTCTTACTAGTTTTTCAAAATTTGAAAAACTAGTAAGACCCATTACTATTTAATATTACGCAATATTTAATATTACGACGCTGTTATGCTCACACCTTGTGTTCAAGCCAATGATTGAACACGTTGAACGTATGATAATTTGACTTTTTTGGGAGAAATTGGTTAATGAAAATTCAGTTTTATGATGCAAATGAATGAAGTATAATTCTACAGATTTACAGTCCTTTGATAATTCGATGGAGCTCCAAATACGTGATTCTGGTTTAACTGACGAATTTAATACAATATTCAGATCTGAATCGATGAACTGCAGATTGATGAAAAGGTTTCTGATGCCGATTAATGATGACACGAAAATGGTACGGATATTTCTTACCGTGTGTAACTGATGACGGTAGAAATTACAACCCTCGCGGAGGTCGTACTGGCGAATTTCTTGAGTGACTGATTCAAGAATTCGGCCAGACGCGATGATGGGCCTTCCTCTCACGGTAGCGCCGATGTGAGATCGCAGGAAAGCAGGAGAAAAACTCACGGTCACGGATGTGTGAGCACTCGTGGGTTCGACGTGCACGTCGGGTCGTACAAAAGCGATTATGTACGAAATGATCACAACGTTAATCACGGTTAACGTCACTAAATCCCAACTGAACCGAAGAGAAACGATTTCGGACAGTTTTTCACAGTTTTCTGATGAACGATAGAGAACTGGTCTAAGGATTTGAAACGAAGGATGAAGCATAGATGCGCGCGCGATGGCTGACAGTGGGGTACAAAACCAAGAGCTGGAGCTGGGTACTCAGGCACTTGAGTACCCCCACTTCTGGCGTATGGTGAACTGGAGGATTTTCCTGTGGTGTCCTGATTTCCGGTTTTGGGCTGCAATTTCACGTTTTGGGAAGTGGTGTCTTGTTCCAGTTTGTGGATTGATATTTGGGCTATGGTTGTTAGATGAAGGCTGTAAAATCTGGTATTATGCATGTTATGACTGGTATTCTGTTATGTGGCGTGAACACCTTGAGTCTCCAAACCCTGAAGAAGATAGAATAAACTATCGAAAGCTCGGCAAAGGACACGCCTGTTCTGTTGTGACTCCTATCCCGATTACTGACTTCTGTAAAATTATTTCCAATTTTTGACCTATTTTGTTTCCACTAAGTAGGTGGGACCTCTCATTCGAATGACGCTATCAGCATGAATACTGAAATAAATTTACTCACCCTCAATAATTGAAAATTATTCGACGAAAATTATTTTCGTCTCTCTAGAAAGGTCCAAAATCTGGAAAAAGTATCCAAAAACGTAGGTACCAATCTGTTCAATAGGAAAATTGTTCGAACTATAGAATTATAGATATTATAGAATTATAGAATATTCGAACGTATACGTTTCAAATTTTTTTATCTTAGATTTTCGTGCCGTAGCTTGAGATTATTAACGTTTGACATGGAATTATCCTAAGGCCAATGGTCTTTTGACTCATAACCAACTGTTCGCGAAAGCTTTATAATAGCTTTTAACCCAGATTCAGCAAATTTCATTGCAGGGTTAGAAACGTGAAACTGTAGGTATATACTCAAATGATTTGCTTGTAAAACATGCGAACGACACGAGGGATGCGAATAAAATGACCCTGCGCAACTAGTTCATCGTAAAACTGCCGATACTCAACACTTGGCCTCTAACAAAAGCTCCCGATTAAACCAGTGCCCAAGTCAACAAGTCGAAAGGGTAGGTTCGACAGAGGGTTTGCTGCTGGAGAGTGAGAGCTTTTCAACAAGTTTTATGGCACTTCGCATCTAATCGACATCTATCCTCCCTGTCAACTGAGGGATGGTCGAGCTCAGCATTTTATTGCCGCTCCGCACGACCCATGGAAAGTATGCAACAACCTTCACGACCTGTTCAAGTTATTGCGATGATGTGTATAGTATTGCGAGTTGATGGGGGAAAAGTTCAAGGGCCCATAACCTGCCTAAACGAGCTATAGCGAATCGGTGAAAATTCAAGTATAAAATCATTTTTAGGTATTGGACATTGATGTCGCCAAAAGTAGAAAAATCGGAAAAGTTGATCAATCGGGTAGGTAGGGAGGGCTATGAAAATTGTCTTCCCAAAAATCTGTGGGTACTGGCCAAAACTGCTTTTAATTTTCTAATTTGAGTATTTTGACGAACACACTGAGGTCAAATTTCTCCAAACTTTTTACGCCTAATGCGCTGCTCAATTGTTGTTGGTCCCAGGTGCACCAATAAGCAGGAATAAGCCATCCTGTAAACCAGTGGTCCGTAGATAACACATAATACTTCCATATTTTTAAATGTAAAATTGTGACACAATTTGATCATATTTTGACTGCTCTAAAGGGTGCTTAGGTCAAAAATACCAAAAAATTTGCTATTAAAATTTTAAAATTTGCCCAAAATGAAAATACGCCAAATATCGGAATATAAAAAATACCCACATATTCTGCAAGGTAAAACAAAAATTTTAAGACCAAGAACGCTCAAATCGGTTCATTTTTGTTGCCAGAAAATAATAAAATAGAAAACAATAGAAATGCAAATATATTGGAAGTACTGTGAGTTATTCAAAGTCCGATATTAGGTCTTACCGAGACAAACATTTCAGTTCAAGAAATTTGAAAAAAGGTTGAGAATTGAGGGAGTTATGGCCATTTTAGTAAATGACCACAGACGGACACACGGATAGACAGCCCAACGGACACACGGACATACGGACACACAGGCACATGTTTGGGAAGTGATTCTGAGTAAATGTGTGTAAGAAAATGTTTTTTCTGAATCTCCATTCCGATCTCGATTTTAGGACGATTCCAATAGTTCTATTCACTCTGTATACATGGAAGTAAAAATGGCAATAGCTCCCTCAATTCTCAACTTTTTTTCAAATTTCTTGAACTGAAATGTTTGTCTCGGCAAGACCTGACACCCTGTTTAATTGAAATTTGAATAACTCACAGTACTTCCGATATATTTTGATTTTCATTGTTTTCTATTTTATTTTTTTTCCCGGCCACAAAAATGAACCGATCCGAGCGTTCTTGGTCTTAAAATTTTTCTTTTATCTTGCAGAATATGTGGATATTTCTTCTACTCCTACAACTTGGGCGTATTTTTATCTTAGGTGAGTTTCAAAATTTGAATAGTGAGTTTTTCAAGATTTTTGACCCAAACACCCTTAAAAGCAGTCAAAATATGATCAAATCGTGTCACACTTTTACGTTTCAAAATATGGAAGTATTGTGTGTTATGTACGCACCACTGGTTTGAGATCGCTATTATGAGCCCCATTGATTCAAACTCCCGAAAGTTATGCAGTTGCATGCAGTCCGAATCCTTGAATGGTAGGAGGGGTCGCATGTCGCAAATGCGATCGCACGCTCTGCTGATTCGGCTTTAGTGCACAGGTTTCATTCGAATTGCTGCAGGCGAGTTCGTACGACTACAAACTGCTTCCAGTTGAGCGTAGTCAGCTACAACGTGCGAGAGGCCTTAATTCATGCTAGTAGGTACGCGAGCAAAAGAGGCGTATTTGTATTTTAATAGATTTCAGCAATGAATCGTAGAATGTTGAGACAGCAGGCAAGCATCAGGGTTCAGCAGTTGACACAGAAACACAAGTGCATCTACTCATTGTCATCAATTCGGGCGAAGAACAAGCAAAAGCTTTTAAAACCCTCGTCTACGGGAATAGCCTCCACTGCTCAAAACAAGGCTTCTCTCTTACGTCTCTGCAATGATTTCTATTTAATCTTGGTAGACGCCCGATTGCAGGGCAGACAAATACAATTTTTGTCTCGATTGCTTCAAGGATTAAAACCAGTGGTGCGTAGATAACACACAATACTTCCATATTTTGAAACGTAAAATTGTGACACAATTTGATCATATTTTGACTGCTTTTAAGGGTGTTTAGATAAAAAATATCAAAAAACTCACTATGCCAATTGAAAACTATGGGAGAAATCTTTATTTTTGTAAATTGTTCAAAAAATTTATTTTGCATTTTTCTCATTATGCCATTTTTTTACATATGCCCTTTGTGCTTTAAGGTATCGATACAATCTAATTGTGTCAAAAATGTATGCATCACAATGACAAAGTGCCTATTGTGCGTTTTTACGTACCACTGGTTCGATGCAATGGCACTGATTAATCGAAGGGAAATCGCAGGCGTAATACTCAACTAGAAGTTTGCCGTTCGGCCCCCTGATAGCCCAACATTGGAAACGATGCAGTGATGTGAATTTTGCTCAGCTGTGTTGACGTTTTACACAGTATCTGACAAGCTTGACAGGCACTTCGGTGTTCACGGCGCTGTTACCGGGAGGGTGAAGATTTTGATTACCATACGGCCAACCTCCGACCCTCAACAACGTCATAGTTCACCCTTCCTACCGTTCAAGGTACATTCCTGGCCTATCCAATGCGCCACTTGTAATCAATCTCACCACCTCCACCGCCCCCGTTTGCAGCCCCAGTCAGTACATCAAAGTTACGTAACTGTAATTCGCGTCTGCTCCGCTGGATGCCGGGCGGGAAATGAAGCGGCGGTGCGGCGGCTGAGGCTGATGAATGCGTATTAGTTACGTGGACAACCGCAAATTCAATTAGGCCTGATTCAAGAACCCCCAACCGGAATTATTTCAATGACTGCGGGATCTCATCCGATTTTGTTCTTTAGAACTCGTTTCGCCGTCCTACGATTCGTTCCGAAGGAGAAAAGGGGTAATCAAGAGGTGGGATCGATACGTGACTCCCATCTTTGCTCGCTCTGATTGCATGTTATGATTCCGGTACGAATCCTGGTCAAAATGGTCGACGGCTAACGAGAGGTAATACGATAGATCTGTTCTATACTTGCCCTCTTCAGACCTTGGAGCGTGAATCGTGGCAAAACTTATTTTGGATCTCAACCCTTTGCAAAGAACTGATACACGTATCATAAGTGTTTATAATATATGAAGAGTTTTCCTCCAAAACTGCATTCATCCACTTTCGAGTTTTGTCATCATCGATTTAATTTTTCAATTTTCGATTTCGATTCATAGCAGCTTTGGTACCTATAAGCAATCAAAAATCGAAAAAACGAAATCGATATCGACAAAACTCGAAAGTGGATGAATGCAGTTTTGGAGGAAAACTCTTCATATAGGTACGCGTTCCTTCTAAGGGGCTATGTGACAATTTTGAAACTTTGGGGAAATCGCAAAAAACTGTCCTATGTCACCGAAATGGTCCAAATCTCAAATTTTCGTAGGTGTTCCGATAAAGTGAGACATTTCAGATTTTCTCCTAGATTTCCAGTGGTTTTAGAAAGAGAAAGTGTATCAAATTAAAATTTGCTTACATAGCCTTTTTCATTTTGGGATTGAAAAAACCCAAAATCAAAAACAGTTGATTGTTCAAAAACAGCTTCATCAATCTCAAAAATGTATTTAGGAGAAGAAAACCTTTGCACCTCAAGTAAGGTTGGTAGGACATAGTCACGATTAATAAACATTGTATTATACTTCACGGTTCGGTTCACACTTCAACTTGAAATCAAATTCAAACTCAAACTGAAAATGAAACTCATACTCATAATCGAATCCAAACTCCGAGGGGAATTCGACTCGAACTCGGATCAAATCATCAATCAACTCATCATCAGTTTGATCAACTCATGATCAAAATCAACTCAAACTGAAAATCAAACGCATACTCATGATCGAATTCAAACACGAACTGAAAGTCAAACTCAAACTCGTAATCGAATTCAAACTCAAACTGAATGTCAATCTTGAACTCAATCTGAAGTTCACACTCGAACTTGAAATCAAACTCAAACACATGATCAAATTCAATCTGGAAATCAAACTCACACTCATTATCGAATTCAAACTCAAACTGAATGTCAAACTCGAACTCAAACTGAACTTGAAATAAGAACTCTTGAACTTGAAATAAAACTCAAACTGAGTTCTCCAAGGGAAAGTCGATTTGAACTCGGATCAAACTCATGATCAAATTGAACTCATACTCATAATCGAATTCAAACTCGAACTGAAAGTCAAACTCAAACTGAAATTCACGCTCGAACTTGATATTTATTGAACTCAACCTCATAATCGAATTCAAACTCGAACTGAATGCAAAACTCGAACTCAAAATGAAATTCAAACTCGAACTTGTAATCGTGAGTTTCAGTTTGAGCTTGAGTACTATTAATGAGAATGAGTTTGTTTGAATTTCAGTGTGAGTCCGAGTTTGACTTTCAGTTAGAGTTTGAGTTCGAATATGAGTATGAGTTTGAATTATATTAAGAGTAGGAAGGTATGAATCTGATTTTCCGCTTGAGTTTGACTTCACTCTGAGTTTGAATTCGATTATGAGCATGAGTTTGATTTTCAGTTTGAGTTTGAATTTGATGCCGAGTTTGAGTTTGATTTCAAGTTCGAGTGTGAACTTCAGTTTGAGTTCGAGTTCGGCATTCAGTTTGAGTTTGAATTTGATTATGAGTATGAGTTTGATTTTCAGTTTGAGTTTGAATTTGATAATGAGTTTGAGTTTGATTTCAAGTTCGAGTGTGAATTTCAGTTTGAGTTTGAATTCGATTATGAGTATGAGTTTGATTTTCAGTTTGAATTTGATCATGTGTTTGATTTTTGGTTCGCGTTTGACTTTCACTTCGAGTTTAAATTGGATTATGATATGAGTTTGAATTTGATCATCCGTTCAAGTTTGATTTTGAGTTCGAGTTTGACTTTCAGTTTGAATTTAAATTTGATTCTGTAAGTTTTTTTTTTTGAGTTTGAGTTTAATTTGATAAGTTTGGGTTTGATTTCGAGTTTATGTGAGCTCACATTACCCCTTTCAAAAGAAATCAAACATTACTGAAATCTAGTTTTCAGGGAAGCGGCAATGTTATGCTCTTTTTAATAATTATTACAATCGATGTAACCGTGTGTGGAAACTGTGGAAATGGGGAAAAAGTAAAACTTGCCAAAAATGGCGCTTTGAAACAAAAAAGCTTTGGGACATAATATGTCGTAATATTATTACGAGTCGTATGTTCCTGACATGTGTTCGGGGAATGAATCTACATTATACAGATTTTCTCAGTCCGAAATTACTCAGTACTCAAAATGGTTTCACTGAGTGATACAAAAACCAGATTTATGGCTAGTTGGGTAAATTCAAGAAGTTTCTTCAGTTAAAATGAGATAATCGGTTGGTTTTCTTTTGCGTGGGTCAGTTGCTACAAATCGCCGAATGCAGATATTTCCTATGAATCCCATTTTCGTTAGCCGGACGATTCAGGTTGTTCGGCGCATCAACCGAAGGAGGATTGTGTCAGGTTATGACTGTGGAGATGCAATGTTGTACCCTGGAGCCGACCGCGGTCTCCCAGGTGCGACGGATCCGGTTTTTCCCTCCTCCGCATATTTGTTCGTTTTTCTCAATCGCCCCATCTCCCCGACGTCTTTTATGTTTCTTTTAAGATCCTCCTTCCCCCGTGTCCCATATGGTAATGAGTGACCCCTGATTGACCTCCAACACCCACCGTGGGGTACGCCTACGTTGAGTCGGCCTCCCCACCTTTGTAGTTTTAAAACCTCCCGTGTGAAAATAGTGATCGTCGTATTCATATTCATGCTATGCTAATAAGTAGTACCGTCGCATTTTAACGTACGCATTTTAGCAATTTGACATTTGGAAGACGATTGTCTCGAATAGCCGAGGGCTAGAACGCATTGCAATTCAATTTGCCTGCAAATTCCACCCTCTGTTGGCCTTTTTTTAGTAGCAAAAAAGTACCTGAAAGTGCAGTGTAAAATCGCCTTTACGGAGTAGGGTTGATTTTTTTCGTAAAAAATTTTTCTTTGTGAAGAATTGAGTTGGGCCGGATTTTTATGCTTCAAATTTCCGGTAAAGCAGCGCCGTTTTCACGGATATGTTGCCTCAATTTTCGACGGCTGCCTTTGAGTCTTGAGTCTGCTCTATTGACAGTTAAATTTTGATTCTACTACCTACTAAAATTTGGCTGTACGGTTTGCTCCATTGCACGCTAAGAAGGTCAGACGTTTCAAAAAGGCGTCGTACTCTGCATGCATTGCGCGATCATATGAAATTACTAATGGCGTAAAAGTGCCACTTATCCTCTGCGGCATCGTATTTCATGTGTTTTTGATGAGCATGCGTTTGAGATATCGTTGCCCAATCTTGCGAAAGGTAAGAAGAGGCATCAGCATTGACAATGCGGGTATCTAAGAATCAACCAACCAATGGTAGATCCCTAATCTTGCGATTATATAGGCACACTGATCTAAAACGCCCGTTGAATGAGACAAAAAAAATGAAAAATCAGGATTGTTGAATTTTTTTGTTGATCTTATTGTTGGTCATAAACATAATATTCAGAAAATAATTTTAGTTTAATTTTACTTGTAGGTAGTCCATTATTGATGGTCTATAAACGATGATATTTCGTTACAATCAGTACCTGCAAAAGAACCAGTTAAAAATGGATTTCAAAGAGCAAAACCATCACCTGTTTCTTTAAGCCCTGAAGAAAATAAATTTTCGAACGGTTGGCGGAGGAGAAGGGCATGCTGGCCCTAACCCAATAATTGACAAATGAAAGTGAAAACTTGGATTAAACGAGAGCGGCATACCATTAAATGGTATACGAGATACCATGATAAGATACGATGATAATCTAGTATCCCAACTTCAGGCCATTTTCATTTTATTGGATTTTCTGAATGAAATCCGAGGGAGGTAATGAGTGAGCAGCACTTGGGTAATATGGGGCAATAAGTTTTTTGACACTCCATGCAGAAGGGCGAATGAGGAAAAATCTATTTTCGGAATCAAATCATTTGGGAAGAAGTTGTGGAACCCCATAATTCGAATTAGAAACCAAAAATGAGGGAATGGAAGTTGTCAGTTCCACGAAAGTTGACGAGTTTCTAAACCGGTTTCGGCGGTCAAGCCATCGTCAGTACAAAACCAACAGTGAACACCACGACCACGACAACCACCTTAATAGACAAGGGGTTGGTTTTGTACTGACGATGGCCGTTTTTGAGGTTCCGCCTAACCCAGAAGCCACAGGTTTGTGTCTGTTCGAATGGTTTTGAAAACTAGGAAAGTAGTGACAACAAAAACTAAACTTGAAAATGTTTCATCTCGCTACAAAAAAACGCGATTTCCCAAAACCTGCATTTCCCACGCACGCCCATCTGCCTGGACTGGGCCGATATATTTTTGAGATGCAAGGCTATCATTATGATGCAATCGCTGTACTAGGTATTCGATCTTTTTGGTTAATGCTAATAACGCGAAAACGATACTTACGCCCAATTAGTCACACTGGTGGGTTTAAGGGCGATTCGGTTCAATCCGTGCAGGACCCATTACCGAGTCTGCATGAATGCAACATCTGACGCTATAATGGAGGGTCTCTGTTCCCTTAAATCTGGAATGCTTCTGTGGTCGGTGAATTCCCCGTCCCAGTGTGGCCAACTGAGTGCTCTACTCGACCTCGGCCTTCCCCGTCTGCTGCCAGTGACTCTTTGATCTACTCTCTCCTCGCCCCACCCCCACCCCACCCACCTTCTCCTCCGCACTCCAGCATCTTTATGTCTCCTCTCATACTTTACTGCATCATACTCCTTGAGCTCCTTGCGAGTCCTGCTCAAGCCGATGGACTAGCGGAAATATTGATGAGGCGTTGAAAGTGAAACGGCCTCTGTTAAGTATAGTGCACTGCCTCCTTCGTAATCCGTAGCCCACCAAAGGGAAGACGAGGAGGATCCCCATTCTCTGTCGTGATAGATATTCGGCAGAAATCCACTCATCCTACACTGCACCCATATTGTTTTTGTCCACAGGTCAAATGACAGATTTTGTCATTCGGACCTTCGATTCGATTTTCATTTTTAATTCCACAATTACGGAGTGAATAGACGTTTTGTGATCGTCCTAAAATCGATAATCGGCACGGGGCTACACAAAAAGCTTTTATATTATACACTTTTACTCATAATTGCTTCCCACACAAAATTTGTGGGAGGAACACTGGTATAAGTAAAATTTTCGACTTTTTGGGTTCTTTATACCTTTGGTTCCCTCTACACACAGGTACTACTGGTTTGAAGGTAGTTCAAAAAATGACCGCAAGAGAGCGAAAAATGCGTTAGGGGTGAGCGCGCAATGATTCAGAAAAATTTCAACCGCCATTTGCCAAAACTTAGGTTAGTTAGGATAACTTGATATCGTCACTTAAGTTACAACACCGCCTAACTCAATTTTTGGCGAAAATGAGTTGGACACACCTCTCGACAGATTTTTCAATAGCCGATATCATGGTAAAACTGCCAAGGAGATTGAACCAACCAGTGAAGAAGGAGATGGAGAAGAGACAGCACCGCTCAATGTATTTCCATGTTGAAATAATTAGTTTTTTGTACCTCCTGAAAACTTGGAAAAATTGAGTTAGGTGGTGTTAGAACTTAAGTGACGATATATTTTGATATTAGGCGGGTTTGAAAATTTGCATAGTGAGTTTTTTATATTATTGACCAAATCAGCCTCGAAAGTTGTCAAAATTCAATCAGATTGAGTCGAAAATTCGCGTATGGACCTATTGTGCGTTATCTACGCATCTCTGCTTCTTATGATAATCATAATATGATATATTATAGACAGTTTCATTATTCACGCCCATTACAAAGTAAAATGGCAAACATGGAAAAGAAGTACCAGCCGAAGAAGTACCGAACACGAAGACTGAAATTTATGAAGCATGCGCGCCAGCAGATGATATGAGCAGAGGCCGAAGCGTCCTCCTCTGAGCATGATAGACATTATTTGTCTCTTTAAAAGTATCGGTGTTTGCGCTCCCTGACCGAGGAGCTGCAATAATTGTCTGAGGACTGGGATGACAAATAATTTGTTCTATCAAACCGAAAAGCGATAATTCAGTGAATTTGATGCGTGCAAGCCCATGACAGACCGAGTTAACTCTTTCGTCGAAAATGTCGAGTATCGCAATAAATGAAGTAAGCAATACCTAGGCCTGAAAATTGCAAATGCCGATTTTACTTCGACCGAAGCGAAGTTGCAGTCGACTGCCATTTAACGCTGTCCGCCTACTGTGACCTGGAAATCATCGGGTATAAATCTTGTGCAGCGTTACGCAACAAGGTTGAATCACGGCCTGGCAGTTTGGAGAGCGTTCACCGGCCGCGCTACACCCAGACTAACCCCTCAGGCTCCTTCATCCGAACACCGTCAGGCTCAGATGACATCAGCATACCTCAGACCAGAGAGAGGTCGTCAGGTTCACAGCCCGGATCAATGATAGCTAAAATGCCAAACGCCGGGCAACGAGACCCCGTCGATGCCGCGATTAATTACCGGGCGTTAGAAACAAAGCTGATCGGCCGGATGGTTTGGTCGCAGAGGTGTAAATCAGATCCGTGCAAAAGCCGGGCTTCGTTCGACTTTCAGCTACCTGTACGCTTAGAATCGATTTACTGTTTACTAAACCCAAGTCTCCGTTATTATACTCACATTATGATAGAATTGCTACGTAAAATTGGATTTTTGAAAAATTCATATTTCTAGAAAAAAAATCTAATTTTACGTTCAGGAACGCTGAAAACAAATCATTGTCAAAAATAGTAGACTATAAAAAACTTTAAAATATGAAAATTTTCAGGGTAGTTTCCGGGTACCTACCTAAGTACATAACACAAAATTGGAAATTTTTCACGACTCTCCAGGACTGAAAACCGATTTCTCATGAAAAACCCAAGGTTTTCAAAAAAAGCCTGAGAAAAATTCCAAAAAAATTATGGATTTGATTTCGCTTTTTCTGGCATGAATCTTTCGGTATTGACCAAAAAACATCTACTTTGACATTTTTTCGAGATTTTTATCAACAGGTTCAATTTGAGGGGTTCTTTGGGGCTAGAATATTTCTTTGGATTGACGGCGTTTTTCAAACATGTAAATTGTGAAATTTGGTTAAAATATTACCCGATCCGAATCTCACACTTTAACGAATCTGACGAAAAAGAACAATCCTCGCAGTATGGAGCAGATACTCGCAGAAAGCTCTCCAACTTTTGAACAAAGAAAGCTGCTGGCGTGGCTTGGACAATTAATTTTCTCAAGCGATTATAATTGTTTATCATTGAATAATAAATCGAAAACACATTTCCCATGTTTTCCAACATCAATAATTGATTATTATAAACGTTTTCCTGCAAAGTCGCCTCAAGTTGAATAACTGCGTGATTTTCCTTCGTAAGTGAAGAATTGAATGTCGTTAATAGGTTTTTTCAGCAGATATTTACTCGCACGAATAAAAATAAAGTCCCTACTCCGGACTAGAGCTCGGAAAAATATCGCTGCGGGACCCTGGCTCTTCACAACCCTCGTCTCGAACGCGCTATGTCTCCAATCTGGTGTATCAGTCATAAATTTCATCCTTTCGGTGATGGGACAAGGGAGCCGGGAGGGATCTGGATAGCTTCTAAACGAGGAAAAAGGAAATATATTCATGGTGGCTTGTTTACGCCATAAAGGGTGTGAATTGTTGGGGAAACGCCCTGCAAGAGCTGAAGAGAAAGTGACTTCCAGTGATAAAGCCTCGGAACAAGAAAATGCGAGGATAAAGTGGGGCCCATTTAAAAAATAAATTCCGGATAGTTGTCGACGGTGAGACCGCGATGCTACGAGAATATGTGACTCACACGCAAAGTGAGTCCAGTATTTCTCTGACGAAAAGAACCGATAGAATGAGAACACATAAATAGGTACTTTTTTCGCTTCTTTCATTCCAGAAAGTCTTTTCATCGTGGGCTTTCGATCATCCTACCAATAAATAAATAAACCATATATTGTGAACGATTTTCACAAAATGAATTTATATTTCTACGGGAAATCTCCATGCTCGTGTCAGTAGAGGAAAGGTACTATCAGAACAAGTTGATAAAACTAGTCGATTTCCATCTCTATCTCTAGAAACCCAGTAAAATCAATCCGCATGCGCATGGAAGCCTTCAATTTGAAGGTACGGATCGGGGTCGTATGAGATTTTTTGTTTACTCGGAACAGCAGGAAATAGCGAAAGTTCTCGCCGATGCCTTGTTTCCGAACAAATCATTTCGACGGTGTAGAATCAATACTGCCCAATTCGTTTGCCATGCAATCTATGGACGCGTGATTTGCCAAGTTGCCACCAATCCAAGTTTTGAGAAGTAGGCAACCCAGACGCCCCCAAAAGACACGATGCTTTGAATTGGGCAGTATTGCAGTTTCATCGTCGATTTATTATTCCATTGTTTCCTGCCTAGAATGGCCCCAGTTATTGTTACCAAGTCACCAGTTATTCCGGAGAATGGCCAAAAAAAAGTTTCCCCGATCGAGTGTTCTACTCGCTTGACAGAACACCGGCCGTTTCACATTGCTGAATGCAGGCAAGTGTTCGCAAGGGAAAAGCCCTCAATCTGGTCTGATTGATTGGAATATAATCGAGAGCGCATAGGTGAATTTTTTCAACGCATTGTCGAGGGATGAAACGATCGGTAATAATTCATTGCAGGTGTCCTTGGATGAATCGAGTTTTAAAGCGATAAACCGGCCCTAAAGGCAGATCTTCGAGGACGCCAAAACTAAATTTCGATATTATAGATATGCAGCACATGTCATTGCATAAGTTCGAATGGAATACCTACTCCTGATATTCTAGTCGATATATTTGACTAAATTGGAACTCATTTTGAATGGAGAAATTTGAGGAAGAACTCACGCTCTGTGTCATATTATCTGTAAGAAGGACTGAAACGGTTGAATCTGCTGCCACGTCACTCAAATCTCTCATCTCGTCAGGAAGCTTGTGAATCCCGTATATCAGCGTTCTGCTAGTTATGCGTTCCCCTGGAGCTAACGGTATCTCTGGCTTCCAGCATATTATGCGGGCTGATGTGAAGCATACATTTACTGAACTATTGCCAGTACGAAGGAATAAGGTGTCTGAAGGGGGAGCAGAATATACCAGGTTCGTGTCCTGTTAGAGAGTGAAATTTCCCATTTATTGACTTTAATGCTGAACACCGGACGTATGATTATCATTCTAAAATAAGATGTTTAACTTTAATTTGTACATCTATTTTTACAGCGCAAAATCGAAAATTCTAACAGAGCTTCAGAAAAAAACGTTCACTTATTAGTGTGTAAATACACTTTTACTCAGAATCATTTCCTGAACAAGAGCATGTAGGTCCTTGTGTCCTTCGTTGTCATTTGGCCTCAAATTTGGTTCAAAATGGCCATAGCTTACTCGATTCTCAACCTTGTTTCAAATTTCTTTAACTGGGATGTTCTTATCAGAAAGAACTATCACTCTGTTTAACCGGTACCTAGGTATCGGAATTAACCGGCACTTTTAGTTTTTTCTACTTAATTTTTTCCTGGCCACAAAAATTAACCAATTTGAGCGTTCTTAGTCTTAACGTCTTTGTTTTACCTTGCAGAATGCATGGTTATTCTAAATTCGGATAACTTGACGTCTTTTGATCTTTGGCGAGTTATAAAATTTGCATAGAGAGCTTTTTTTATAGTTTTGGCCTAAACCGCCTCAAAAGTAGTCAAAATATAATCAAATTGTGCCATAAATTTGCAAATTTGCGTATCAAAACATAGAAGTATTGTGTGTTATCTACTCATCACTCGTTAATTTTACTTTCCCCGAAGAAGTTTTTACGTCAGAAATGTCCCGCTTGAATTCTTCGGCAAGACTTTTCTAATACTCGGCTAAAATCGTTCGGCCAGATCGTATAAGGGTCCTAGCAGACACTTTTCCAACCCGAAGTTCGGATGCCGGAGGCATCCTTGGCAGAACGCAGGGACTCGCTTCATATCTTTCACTACTTCCGCCGCACACCACGTGCCGCGCATCAGCCCTTTCGTACCAAATAATTCCTTCTCCCTCGAACGCTCTATCACGCATGTCTTCCTCCGCTCTCTGTCGTTCGCGCACGTTTTTAAAAGACGGGGCACGTACGACGTGAGGCATCAGTATGCTGGCGGCAGCCCAATCAACCGGCCTGGCCAACGCCGGAAAATACCCTCCGCGCACCATTACCGTACTGGTGATGCAGTACAGGAGGAATCTGAAGGATTCAGGGGAGAAGGATGACCCCTCTGGTTCCGTACCGTGTTACTGTTTTTCCCTTGTCTCCCTTGCCTTCAGACCAAAATCGTTATCTACCCATAAGTTGGTTTCGAGGATGGCTTTTCTTGATGATTTTGAACATTTATGAACCGAAAATAGGACTTTAGGCCTGTGCACAGGGGAAACGCTGTTGGCTTTCAAGCGTTTCAACTCGTTTTCCCCCACTGTCATAAAATTGTTAGCTCATGAAAAAATTGAAAACCAGTCCATGTGCTTCCATATTTTGATGCGTTCTAAAACAATTTGGTTTTCACAAATTTGGTGGCTACAATGATCAAAAATGTAAAAAAACTCACTATGCAAATTTTCAAACTCGCCTAAAATCAAAATATATCAAGTTATCGGATTACAAGTGTGTTACAAAAGTGTGTGAGCATATTTTTTTTCTAAAACTCCAATATCCGATTTTAGCACGATTACGATACTTTCATTTATTCCGTAAATATGAAATTGATTCCCCCTCCGCCACTCGGTCTTCCAGTTTCGACCGTTGCGCATTTCGCTTTTGCTCATCGCGTTTTTGCTCATTGCGTTTCGTTTCGGACATAAATTCCACAAAATATTAACTTTATATATCTGGTAGGTAGATAATTTCATATGGAACCAGTGTAGCGCAAGGCACGTGAATCTCGGATGCTCTGTATAGTTTGACGAAGGAGGAACCCATTGTGTAAACTCCATTATCGGAATGCCATTAGGGAGCGTCAGCGATAGGCTTTAAGCAAATTTCACCTAATGCTTCAATACAAACACAATTACAATTAATTTTCCTCTGACCGGCACTGTACGCACTCAGATTGCTGGGAGTGCTCGGTTGTGGTGATCGACTATGTCTTGCTTTAAGTTTGTTTCGAATGTACAAGGTACCTACTAATATTCCCATGAAAGTTTAGTTTCTACCTTCCCATAAAAATCAGATTTTAGCCTGAAATCTCTGGGAAAAATCCATTGATTTGTATTGTATAGCATGCAAATCGTCGCTTAAGTTCTAACACCGCCTAACTCAATTTTTGGCGAAAATGAGTTGGACACACCACTCGATAGATTTTTCAATTGCCGATATCATGGTAAAACTGCCAAGGAGAATGAACCAACCAGTGAAGAAGGAGATGGAGAAGAAACAGCACCGCTCAATGTATTTCCATGTTGAAATAATTAGTTTTTTGTATCTCCTGAAAACTTGGAAAAATTGAGTTAGGTGGTGTTAGAACTTAAGTGACGAAATGTTAATATACGAGTACTAATGAGGCGATAAAATGTACTATCGAATTCCGCTAATGTTTTGTACTAACAACACTTCTCTATTTCTTTGTTGCAGGTTAGTCACTCAAATCAAACTCACTTTTAACTCGACAGTGAACTGGTAAGTCCTCCTGTTCACATTTGGCTTGTATTTGGATTCTCGACGGTTTATTTAAAGAAAAAACCCCTTTCAGGATCAAAGAGCTTGCCAATCCTGATTGGGTTGGTTTTCATCCATCGTACCTCCTCTATAGTAATGCATATCGAGCACTTGCATCTCTATTTGCCAATCCCGCCTGATTGGTATTTGCTTTGTGTGCTTCGAGCTAGGGGTAGCTCCTAGGGGAGCGACAGTTTTCTCAATACTCGAGTCGAGTGCCATTTACGAGAGGCGCTCGTGTTTTACCTGAGGTACTTTGGCATTGCTCAGAAATCCTTTCGAAAAATGATGAGAGATCAGTATTCTCCTCAAAACTTCATCTGCATTTTTCTTATAAACCAACACAATTCGCTAGGTCCTTTCGAGCAAGTCGTCAATTGATTGGTTGGCCAATGGTTGCTCATGAGCTCTTAATTCGATAGCATTTCCGACTCGAATTGAAAATTTTTCGAATCAAGAATTCGAAATTCGAGAATTTCTCAGATCAAATTGAGAATTTTCCGTACGAAATTAGGAAATTTTCAATTCCAGCCTAATAAGCTTTCTTAATTTTGGAAGGTCTCTCGATTGGTTGTATTGCATTAGACTATGCATTAGAAATGTAAGCGGTAGAGTGAAAAAAGTCCAAAAAATCGAGGGTTTTCGTGAATAGTTATTGTGATGCAGCACCATCTTGAGGTGGCAAACCAAAAATCACTTCGGTGGTCAAAATTTGTTAAAATATAACGACTTTGGGCCAAAAATTTACGTATTAAAACATGGAAGTATTGTGTGTTATCTATTAACCACTGGGTTTTTTGAAATAATGTTTTCAACTTGCGTAGCAATGAGGTGTGGAACCTCTGCGGTGAAACGGAACAAGAGCCTGACAGCTACGGCTATTCAATCTCACTAAATTTCCCAGTAGAGGGTGGAAATGCTAACAATTGAAACAGCTCCATAATGATGAACGCAATCTCTCAAGGGAAAAAGGCTGAGCCGAAGAAAAGCTCGCTTAGCTAAACCTTGAGGATAATTAGAGTAAGGACGAGTTGGGGCTGCGACGGGAGATTGGACCGAGATATTGAAAAGAGAACTGGTGCGAGAAGGGCACGAATCGCTGAGGTTGGCTGGCCAAGGTTCGGGTTTGGTAGAAGCA
>AP028909.1:40690125-40850573 GCA_036186465.1 Nesidiocoris tenuis
GGACTGCACTCCCTATCTGCTACCTCGGTGCTTAATCGTCACGTTCTAGGTTTCTGGAGCGTTCGGTTTCGCTGAAAATCGTCAATACATTGTTATTTCTCATATACACACTTCATGCAATTTCCCTTTGCGAATCGTTTGTACCCAATTGGCATAGAATGAATTGAGGGTATTGATCACTGCCACTGGTTTTGAATTACACTGCTCGATAGAATCAGCACAATCCAATTCAATGATAACATGCAGCAGCCTCAGGTGTGGATAATGAGGTATTGTGTAATGCTATTTGTTCAGTTTAAGAGCCTTCACATCAGCCTTAGCGGGGGGTATTTATCCAATTTTGTTTGAAGTTACAGTTTCAATTTATTCGGCTTCGTCGCTGTTTTCATTTGGACAATTTATTGGGCAAGGGAGTAAGTCCGACGTTCTCTCATGGTATATATTTCTCACTGAGGTACCATCGACCGTCTTTCGGTCGTGTTCAGGAGTGACATTTCCGCTAACTGCATGAACTGCATCTGAAATTCGAGCCTAAGGGCCGCTTTATCAATTCACCTAATCAACTGATTATCCAAGGACGCACCGACTAACTGATTCCGTGGAAACGTGACGTATGATTTTTCAGCATGAAGTCACCTGGAAAATAGTTAGTCGGTGCGTCCTTGGATAATCAGTTGATTAAGTGAATTGATAAAACGGCCCTGACAGTCTTCGAGATCTGGCGTTCGATGTGGAGCAGTAATTTTTTTTCGGGTGATCATAGAGAACTGTTTTATTCGGTTTTAAGGATTTAATTATTTAAAGTGACCATATAAAGAGAGAGAACGAAGAAACGCACTTACCCCGAAGACGCACTTACCCCACCTCACCCTATATGAATTTTGATTGAAGCACATTGTAAATCTGCTCGATCAGGTAAACAAGAGAGAAGGACGGCGTGCTTAACGAGTATGATCGGTCCAATACTTACCTACCGAAAAGCACCAAAAAGGAAAAAAACGTGAATATTCGAATATTTCCTTCACCTGATATTGGATCCCTTCAATTAGCCTTCCAATAACTCATGTTTCACACAGTAAAATTCTATAATGCGTTTGGATAAGCGTGCAAAAAAGCGAAAGATTTATCGCATGGGGGTCCAAAAATTCAAAGAGCTCAAATTTATAGATTCAAAGCGATTCAATAGGTCGAGGATGGATTAGACGGTCGAGGCCACGGAAGTCGTGGGTCGACGCTTTGAGATTTTGAAGGTTGACATTTTGATCATCTGAAGAGGAGGATTGGAAAGAGGTGGTAATAATTTCAGGTGAACAGCCCGAAGCGTCTCCCACTCGAGAATCGGTGAGGATGCGTCCTACATTACGTGGTACCGACTCCGCTAGTTCGGCAAACTCGCTGATGAATGCGTAAACAGATTACCCCGCAATTGCCAAATCCCGAGGATTTTAACGCGATTTGCTCCCATAAGTAGTGGGACTTACAGCGCATTGCAAATTTGATGTCAATCGGTGCTCGAAAATTATGGAGTGCCTGATAAATGACCATATTTACGTATTCTGTGGAATCAGCTAGACTAGGCTTCTTAGCATTTCGATCTTGGCTAGCAAATTCCTCCATTACCTACCATGAAAATTTATTTTTTCTATTTAGCAAGGAACGTGAGGTTCCTCGAAACGTTACGGTCTCGAAGAGAGAAAATGCGACCCGAATATAGAATGGGGGTTTTCCGATTTAAGTGTTTCCAATTCAACCAACAATAGTTAAAGAGTTTTCCTCCAAAACTGCATTCATCCACTTTTGAGTTTTTTCTATTTCGTTTTTCGGTTGCTTATCATGCTATAAGTAGGTACCTACCAAAGCTGCAATGAAACAAAATCGAAAAACGAAATCGAAAAAACTCGAAAGTGGATGAATGCAGTTTTGGAGGAAAACTCTTCAGTTATGGTTCTTACTGTTTTTTTTTTTTTTTTTTTCAAATTCAATTGCGGTGTTATGCCCACACTCTGAGAGTCTCCAAGCCCTGAGGAAGATAAAATAAATTATCCGAAGCTCTTCAAAGCAGACGTCTCTCTTTGTGACCCCAATCCCGAAAACTGACTTCCAAGCAAACAGTTGTAGTCAAAACTGTGTATCTGTTGGGTAGCTGAGACAATACGTTGATTGTTTACCTCCTTGGATAAATGTTCATCAAGAGTTTGCGTTAGGTTCCGGGAAAAACGACTTATTAATGAAAATAACTTTTTGCGTTTGTGCTGCTGAGGTGTAGGTTATAATCGACGCTCTATTCCAAACGCTTGAAACCGAATAAAACATTAGCATACTAAATGTACCTATGTATCAAGATAAATTTTTTTTCTCGGTCCATTGAATTCGTGCCTGAGGTCGTTTTCCCCTGTACCTACCCTCCTCCTACCTACTCAAAAGAGGCCTAATTCTTCTCGGATGTAATCATTGTATTGATATAAAATTCATTTCAGAGGGAATGATAATTACCCGTTTTCATTTTTATTTGCAAAATCGTACGTCGGATCTTGTTTCATTCACCCTTTACTTTCCACATTCAGCCTTGTTGGCTCGTTGTTAGATCTTCAAGTGATGAAATTACTCGCCCATCTTTCGTCCTTGTTGGAATAATCATATTCAAATGGCCAAATCGGATTTCCTATTCCCCTCGAGCTAGCAAATACTCAACCCGCCCCCATTCTCGAGTTAAAGGAAGAAAATGCAACGGAAGAAATTGTTTATTGTGATCCCCAAGGCGTATATCCTATGGAAAAGGTATAGAGGAGGGGGGCTTTGTATGTATAATTCACAAGGAGGAACGCTTTTCCCATAAAGTACGACGCTGGCGCGGCGATTCGAAAAGAGTTTCTCGCGGCGAGTCCTTTTGCTTCTGTAGCAGCGAGGAACTAAGCTAAACCTCCCCTGAGACTAGAAGGGAAAGTGTAAAAGGTGGGATGATGCTGAATTGGAGCCAAACGTACAATCTACTGTGTAAGGCTCCCTTTACCCCGTGGCCCCATCCCTTTTCGCGGAAACTTTTCAATTCCGCGCATTCAGTTGATTACTTCTGTACCGGGAAGAATCAGTAGTATATTGCCTGTTCTCCAGAGAACCTGAATATTGAATGATCCGACGTCAGCCTATGCCTACAAAGTACTATAAATGGGCAAACGTTCATATTTTCAGTAGGGTTTTTCGAATATGAAGAGAACAGTGGTGCTTGGTAACAATACTTCCATAATATGGAACAATACTTCCAAAATATTATTTTGATACGTACCATAATTTTTGACACAATTTGATTATGTTTTGACTGCTTAAGAGGCTGTTTAGGTCAAAAATATCAAAAAAATTACTATGCAAAATTTAAAACTCGCCTAAAATCGAAATACGTCAATTTTTCGGAAAATAAAAAATATAGTGTATCATTAAACGTTTTTTCTGAAGCTCCGTTGTTAATGTCGATTTTACGACCATTACATATTTACTCAATAAATATGGAAGTAAAAATCAAGAACAATAGTTACCTGCCTTATGCAATATATAGGTAAATGGCTCGAACCCTCATTTTCTTGAAGGTGCAATGCAATGTGTTTCTAACAAACTTTATTCATTACTTGTATCTGGATACGAGACAAAAGGTAGGTGGGGAGCTGTGAAATAATTACGATTGAGTCAGGTATAATTAGCATGCCGATTTTGATGGCTCACAAAAACCTCTGAACCTCCCCCAATATATCATTTCCCTCTCCTCGATAAGCCAGAACACTCTCTCGTCCCCCTCTCACATCAGGAAAGTAAAAACTCGTATTTCCAGTGAGAAAACAGAGTTTCACGAGTCGAGCAGAGGGTGGCCTTCCCCAAATGAGGAATCCAGGAGCAGGACACATTCCTTCGAGACAGAGACGAATATCCCTCGCTGAAAGGGACATGCTATGGGCACGAAGGCAAAAACAAATCCCGGAAAAGCCCCACTAAATCTAACTCCTGAAGGAAATTAAGGGCGAGGCCGACTGTTTTGACTTAGCCGCTAGTTATCACTCTGTAATTAACTTCCATTGCTCTCGAGCTGTTCGGCTTCGAACGAGTCGGAGGACAGAGGGAGGGAGTGGGTGGTGGAAGGAAGGACAATGAGGTTGGCGAGGTGAAGCGGAAGAAGCCAAGAGGCCTTCCCATCCATTACACAGGGGAGGTTTCTGCTTCTTGTAGCGACCCCTCAGTTTTGCCAACCTCCACCTGGTGAACTTCCCCTCCTCTTCCATTTTATACCTTGAGAGAAAATGTCCTCAGCAAGTCCAATGTTTCGGAAAAGTTTCGCAGACTTGATATTCCTGTCGCCACTGCCGAAAGGAAGATAATTTGTCAAGATTTAACCGACGGATGGTTTCTTCCCTCGGTGGAGAAAGAAGAATAAGGATGAGAAAATAGAGGGGCGAATAGAGGAGAGGGTCCGGGTTAAAGGAAAGCCCATTTCCCGAGGATTTCACTAACATCCAACTTTTATTGAGTTTTTTCCACCCCCGGGCCTCAACTACCTGAAGGGAACCTTCGGAGTTCTGAGCCCCTCGTTCCCAAGTACTTGGAGTTTTCTTGGTGATTTTTCGGAGGATTTTGGAGGAAGAAACTCAAAAGTGGGGTTAACGAGTCCGGTATCCTATTCTACATTTATTGGGAATTTTCCACCGCACGAAGCCATCAATCAATGGCGAAGACTTTTCCCGCCTTCTCTTTTCGGTTGGGGAAAGTTCCGCGAAGAAGTTATCCCATCTACTCGAAGTTTTCAAGAGCCAGAGCCTCAGTTCAGAGTACAACCGCATTTCAAGTAAGAGGAGAAAGAAACTAGAGAAATTCCGAAAAATCTCCCTTCAATATAAATGTGATTTAGGAACGGTGAGAATTTCTAACGGTTTGCGGGGAAATGGCGTACCTACCTACTGTCTGGTGTCTTCCTGGTGGTTGAAAGGTTTATTTCTTGCGGTATTTTTACTTCCATATTTACAGAGTAAATGGAAGTATTGTGATCGTCCTAAAATCGAGAATCGGAACGGAGCTTCAGAAAAAACTTTTTCTTATACACATTTACTCAGAATCACTTCCTGAACAAGTGTCTGTGTGTCCGTGTGTCTGTGTGTCCGTTAGTACGTCCGTCCGTCCGTCCGTCCGTCCGTCCGTCTGTGGTCATTTACAAAAATGACCATAACTCCCTCAATTCTCAACCTTTTTTCAAATTTCTTGAACTGAAATGTTTGTCCCGGCAAGACCTAACACCCTGTTTAAACAAAATTCGGATACCGCACAGCACTTCCGATATATTTGCATTTTTAGTGTTTTCTATTTTATTTTTTTCCGGTCACAAAAATGAACCGATTTGAGCGTTCTTGGTCTTAAAATCTTTCTTTTACCTTGCAGAATATGTGGATATTTTTTATGTTCCGAAAAACTGGCGTTTTTTATTTTGGGCGAATTTTGAAATTTGAATAGTGAATTTTTTGATATTTTTGACCTAAACACCCTTAAAAGCAGTCAAAATATGATCAAATTGTGTCACAATTTTACGTTCCAAAATATGGAAGTATTGGGTGTTATCTACGCACCACTGGTTACTCCTGTATTCGACAAAAGTAAATTCAAGTATCTATGGTACCCCTACGGGTACCCCTAATGTGCCTACGCACATTACTAAGAAGGCGTGAAATTCGAGTCCTGCCAGAAAGCGAAATTGTGGTCTTGATCTCATTAATGTTTGAATATCTGTTTAAGGGTCTTACAAGCAATGTACCTAATTAGAAGGGAAGATACTCAGTGATCTAAGTCGGTATTAAACAGTAAGCAGAATCTCTGGATCAAAGTTCACGAGAAATTTTACCATAATAATTCATACAGGTCCGAAAATAGCGACCAAGATGGCGTCTCTGAACGCTCTAGACAGAAACAAATTGAAGAAGTCGACAAAAACGAAGCCCCGCCGTAGCTCACTATGCGGAGCAGCTAGTAAATCCGCTTCCGAAAGGGAATTAGGACCGGAATGGAATGGAGCTGAGACCCGAACTGTTTTGCCCTCAGCACGTTACCGCTAATTATCACTTGGTAATTAACTTCCAAAGCTTTCACGCTCTTCTCAAGTTGAATTCTCTACGTTGACTCGATAAGGTGACTTGAAGAAGCACTAGGAACGTCCCACGTGCCCCTAAGCCATCATCTATGTTGAGAATATCATGTCTCTATACCATCTCATCATGAACCAATCCTGATCTTTCAAAAACACTGCGATGAATGAAGACTGAAAAATCAACAGCTCTCGTTGCTTCTAATTGTTATCCATCAGACAAGCATACCAAGCTATATAAGCTGTGAAATGTCAAGTAATGTAGGCAGAACTTTTCTGGAAATGTGAAATAATGTTTCATCATGGCCGTTTTCAAACGGTTCGTTTGTTTCCATATTGGCAATTTCTCAATTGTAAGCATGTTTTTTCTTCTCAGCATAAGACCAGTGGTGCGTAGATAACACACAATACTTCCATATTTTGAAACGTAAAATTGTGACACAATTTGATCATATTTTGACTGCTTTTGAAAGTGTTTAGGTCAAAAATATCAAAAAATTCAGTATTAAAATTTTAAAATTCGCCCAAAATGAAAAAACGCCACATTTTCGGAATGTAAAAAATATCCACATATTCTGCAAGGTAAAACGAAGATTTTGAGACCAAGAACGCTCAAATCGGTTCATTTTTGCGGCCGGAAAAAAATAAAATAGAAAACACTAAAAATGCAAATATCTCGGAAGTACTGTGCGTTATCCAAATTCCGATTAAACAGGGTGTTAGGTCTTGCCGAGACAAACATTTCAGTTCAAGAAATTTGAAAAAAGGTTGAGAAATGAGGGAGATATGGCCATTTTTGTAAATGACCACAGACGGACACACGGACAGACGGACAGACGGACACACGGACTAACGGACACACGGACACACAGACACTTGTTCAGGAAGTGATTCTGAGTAAATGTGTATAAGAAAAAGTTTTTTCTGAGGCTCCGTTCCGATTCTCGATTTTAGGACGATCACAATACTTCCATTTACTCTGTAAATATGGAAGTAAAAAACGGCCCTATACCTCAGGGGCCGTTACATTTCAGGAATGCACGTCTCGAGTGTCACCCTCTAATTCGGTCCATCCTACTTGCTCAGGATATGGTGCTTTAATCGATGAGGAAGGGTTTTAAGGGCTTCGGGCCCTTATTTGTCAGGCTTCCCACACTTTTAAGACAGATAGGTTCGCTCTATTGGGGAAAAATAGTGAAATATTTTATGCATTCATTCCCCACCACAGCGTAGATGGACGTGATATACTTCAAATGTGGCTTGAAGCAGTGTTGTCAGTACTAGAGCAGTTATGTATTCGAATCCTTTTTGCAAAAAAATCCTTCTTCCAATTCCTTTTAAAGTACTTACAATTCCTGTCGAAGTGCTTACAATTCACAAGAACGAGTACTCGTATCTGTGTTTCAACTCGAGTCAAAAAGTTCGAATACGAGTACTTGTAATTGCAAGGTCAAGTACAAAGTACTGCAGTACTTTGCAGTACTGATCATGATCAGTTCAATGTACAAGTGCAAGTCCTTTCACATAAACTTGTCTAACAGCAAATGCCTGACTTCAATTCGATGTTATCGAGAGAAGTGGATGCGGTGCGTTCGCAAATTCGAAAGAAATTCTGTTTTAACCCACCTGCCTCTCAATTATTTCTACTTCTTAATACGCGAGTTAGTGAGCTCGTGCTAATTCAGTTTTCAATTATTAGAGAGTTGGAGGAAAACTACAAACATCTACAAAACAAGGGCAAAGTTTGGAATAAGATTTGAGACTTTTCTCCGAAAGCGGATCTTCTTATTGTCGTTAGGGGAACTTGTTATAGGGGTGAATAACGCCTCAGGGGTCCTCCTCTCGATTCAGTAGCTAACGTAGCACTTCCACTCCATTGAGGAGCTGGCGAGCATTTCAGCCATTGCTCTTTATAGCACTTCTGGGGTGGTATATATGGATATCATACTACCCAAAGCTCATCTTATAACGGCACTAAAACCATACTGGAGTTGTACGCCATTCGAGCGATCGTTCGGAATAAAATACCATGAAGTAGGTATGTACAATTGTGTTGCTGTTTGGAATCTTTTTGTCGGTAACCCTCGTTCGTTAATTATGAATTGAATCACGCTAGCTTAACATTGGTTTCGGTGATAATTAAATTGTTGGCATCGCTCAATTTTATGTAGGTAATTCCTAATTAAAATCTAGTATCCTTATTTCAAACCAGTCCCGAATATTTTTCCATGCGATTTTAGTAGGCCTCTTCAGTTTTTGATATATGCCTAAAGAGTTTCGCCTAAAATCTTGGCCTGAAAATAAAACAAGTAGCATTCACTAGTAAAATTGATATATTTAGAAATCTAATTGAGAATAATCTAAATCGATTTGAGCCTATTTTAAGGCGATCCAAATATGAAAATTGTCAATTTGGTTTGGGGAATGGTCGATTTGATTTGAAAAATTTTCAATTTGCTTGAGAAAATCCTCTAACTGATTCAAGAAGTTCTAAATTCGACTTGGAAATGCTATAAAAGATGACATTTGATGTACTCGTATTAAACTCCAAAAAGCGGTGAAATACGAATGATATTTAGGGAATTGGAACTCGTTCATTGATTACCAATTGATCGCCTCGTATTTTCTGAGCACGGACGGTGTACACTATAGAATGCATACAAAGTTATTTCTACGTACATATCCTAAATCCCTTTCTTTTGATTGGGTATTAGCCCCTAATGCTGGTACGCATAATCAGTGTACCAGCATAATTTAAATCTGTCGTGTTTTCTCTCCTCAGAACGAGTATGCAACAATAGGTAATATTTTCGTACGCATTCGTCTTTGTCTCTGGCAAAACTCCTTTCTCCAGCTCACGGGAAAAGAAGCATTGCAAAAATAAGTGATTCGCGATTTTAAAAAATATGGGAGATGAATAGCCTCGCGCACCTACGCATCGTGAATTTTCGGTCGGGCAGGAACATTTCCACGATTGTGCAGATGAGTCGCTCATGGCTTCCGAACGATTGTCGCAATACCGAAATGGGGACCAACTCTCTGTTGTGGGATCTCCTTTTTTCAACTCCACAGAGCATTTTGTGGTTGTTCAATGGCTCAATGGCCGCTGAGCAGCACGGGCCGCCCTCCAGTCACGCCGGGCCGGATTCTTCAGTCTTCGCCAGTTGAAGCTTTTCTTTCTTCCACCTCGAAATCCACCTCCTTTCCGCGGGATCCTCCTTTTGTTTTTCAGTCTCTTTGTTCTTCCCGTACAAACTGCTCGCCATTGTTTCGTCCGAGCCTGAGTCACTTCCCCGCCCGGTCCTTTCGTTTTCCCTCTTCCAACGCCAAAACAATTTTCACTACTTTTCGCTCATTTATTTATTCTTTCTGCATTTCAACAACGCCGGAAATGAGCACTTTCGTCTTTTCGTCTCGCAAAATAACGATTTTCTCGGCGTCTTACAATCAAACGCTCACTAAATCGTAGAAATGTGGTATATTTCATGAATTCCCGAATGCACTGAATACGGGGTCACCAAGCGAAATTGGCGAATCGGTGGACTGAGCCAAATCCAACTGAGAGTCACTAATCGGTCGAATTATCGATACCTTAAAGCACAACGGTCATATGTCCAAAAATGGCATAATAAGAAAAATGCAAAATAAGTTTTTGACCAATTTACAAAAATAAAGATTTCTCCCATAGTATCCAATGTCATAAAAAAATTCGCTAAATAAAAAATGTTTGTCTGGCCAAGATCTACAACCTCATTTAACCAGAACTTTGGTAGCACTTAACACTTCCATGATAAACACTCTTTAAATATTTTCGTTTTTCTATTATATCGTTTTTTGGCCCCAAAAATAGATAAAAGGATCATGATTCTTGGAGCGATCGATAGGTTCTGATGAGTAGATTCTTTCGGTACCGAAATCTCAAAATTGATATTTTGGGACGTATGCCCTTTGTGCTTTAAGGTATCGATATGGCCTCAGTCTCCCTCCACAGTACGTCCCATGGCTCAGAAGTTGAGTGATTTTATTACCGCTACGGGGGCGAGGTTGAGAAACTTGTTCGCTAAACTTGGACCACCCAGTTTCCTCGGTTGTGATGAAACCGTTCTAAGAAAGGTACAAGACTACGGCATAATGTACTTAGCATGGTATCTCGTTCCACGAGTAGAGTAAGGTCGCTTAACATCTGGATGGGGGTGTTCAAACTCTGACCAGCCGGAATTTATAGTAGTTTTGCGAATTTCAACAGTCGAATTCCCTTGACCGTGTGCGAAGCATGGTTATTTCCCTGGTGAGCCAACGAGGAAACCCCCATGCAGGGAACCCCCAGGTGGAATTAGGAAACTTTCCTCTGCTCCTCGATCAGCTTCCATGCCATCAGATGGCAAAAGTTGCCGGGGGTTCGGTGGTTTAGGCGCTCTGCGTATGTCGCTTGCGGTAGCCTAATTTACGAATTCGCTTTAATTAAATTTTGTAACTAAAAAGTTGCGACGCAGGTTTTTCGAATTTAATAATGAGTGAGTAGAAGAATGCGGAAGGAAATGGAATGTGTGAAGCTGATGACGCCAATCTACGAGTTATTGTAGTAAATAAAGACAACACATACTGGAGCAGTTCATAGGCAGCTATTGAAGATCCAACCAAGCAGGACGTGTATCAACTTCTGAACAAATGAACTAAGATATCAATTCAAATCATACTCATTACCAATACCTGCACGTACCAATTTGTACATATACCTACCAGGTAGGTCCTACCTTCAGCCATAACTGTACCTTTACCTGCACCTAAAGATACTAACCTATTACCTATACATACCTTATCATCATTCACATACATTATCATTCAAAGCATACTCATTACCAATACCTGCACATACCTTCCTGTACCTTTCCCCATAACTGTACCTATAGGTACCTGCACCTATAGATACTAACCTATTACCTATAGGTATGTATAGATACATACTACCTGAACATACTAATATATTGTATCATGTACCCGTGCTCATCCATATGAGGTGTATCATGACTGTCATCAACTCCTGATTGATACCGGCTGTGCCGGACAGGATTCCAATACACCAATCGTTAAAAGGGAATGAACGTGAGTCCGATTGAAATTCAAAAGCATAGTAAAATGGAATCCTCTTCTTGAAAACTGAAACTGGATGATAAATAATATATTATATTATTTCTGCCGTTGAAATGCGCGCATTGGCTCGCTGCAGAGTGCAGATACAAACCGTAGATAGCTGCGAATAGCGCGCCAGTGAGCGCAGGCGAGGTATTAGCATTAGAGTTTTACAACTGCCATCCTCTTTCCTGCTGATATTCTCTTTCTCTAGTTGGCTCGTACAGTAGCGAGATTATACTCTCAAAGTATCCAATATCCAAGATAGAAGGGACAAGAGAGTTGCAGTGAGTTGCACGCTTTCTTGAACCGGTTTCATTTTATTGCCGACTTGGGTGCCTCGCTTGGCTTGACTGTGAAAGGATTTAAGTGTGTAACCTCCTCCCACTGATTCTCCTGTTGCACTCCCATTTACAATGCCCTCCCACAGCCGAGGCATTCCCTCCTTTTCGCTCGTCGTTGCACGCGCCGGTTCGCACTCTCTCTAATGGCGACCGAGATTTGCTCTGTCTTTCCTTATTTGGTCGTCAACTCTTATCCTTCCTAATAAGAAAAAGTTCGCTCTTCCCTAGCCCCCGGTTTACGATGCAGTTGGCACTTGGGATGTAAGTTGTAACACCCCGAGCTCTGTCTCATCTCCTCGGGCTAGGGCATGTTGGGAAATGGCAATTCCACAGTTGGTTATTATGTTCCCGGACTGCGGCTTGACATGACTTTGGCCTCGATATAAACGAAGCTCATTGCGCAGTGTGACACCTAGTTTGGTGCGATCTGATTACTGCGGAACAGTTTCTTTTTCCGTATTACGGACAGTCCCCAATAAAAAGTAGATTAATTAGGGCTGGGCCAATAGACGAGCATGCTACAGCGTGAGATGATTGTCGGTCGAAGCATTCTCAGGATTCCGTTGGGTCAACATTACCTAATAATGTTCCCAACTCAAATAACATAAAAAACATTCCCGCATGCTATACGGACGATTAGGTCCACCTGGTCTCTAACATTGGCCGTACTTCTTTTTATACTCTCCATCTTTGAAAAGCGATATCTCTGATAACATGCTTTCCAAGCCTCGTAACACCTACTCATCCCGAGACGTCGGAATCCCCAAGATTTTCTTTAAGGCCTCACCAGGGCATACCGGAGCAGAAGCTTCCGACGTAAGTAGGGCCTAAACGTATAGGAACTGCTGCCAGAGCTGCCTTACCCTTATCACCTTCCAGTAAGATGAGCGGGAGTTTCAACTGGATATCATCCATATAAATCACCGTTCTGCCTTCTACTCTACATTCGATTTTCCTTTTCCCGCGCGCAGGTTTTCCTCCGCCTTCATGCTGGCTCGTTTTCCCTCGCTTTGCCAACCCTGGAAACTCGGTGGAAAGTGAATCTAGAGAATAGGATATCTCCAAGAGAACTCCGCTGGGAAGTTGGTACACGTGAAGAGGGTATGGAATATTTTCAGGAAAACTTTTCCGAATGC
This sequence comes from Nesidiocoris tenuis, assembly GCA_036186465.1. Lineage (NCBI taxonomy): Eukaryota > Metazoa > Arthropoda > Insecta > Hemiptera > Miridae > Nesidiocoris > Nesidiocoris tenuis. Next base: position 40,702,845 of record AP028909.1, read on the forward strand.
CTCTCTTTCTCGGCATTTTTCTCTTCTACCTTGCGAACCTCATAAACAACAATCGTGTTCGCTGTCAACCTCCCCCCTATGCTTTCTTATAAGAAAAGAAGTTTCCCCATTTAGAACGATTTTCAGCCGTCTCGTCCATTCTTGCCGACCCTCTTTGTCTTTTCTAAACATTGGAAAAACGGCTCGAGTCAACTTTTTTTATCCAGATATGGACGGCTATCGAGGTGGAAAAGTCTGAAATGTACGCGGACCTTCGATGTTCACGTTTCTAATCAATGAAGCCGTATATGGGCCGTTTTCCCGGTAGAGGATAATCTATTCACCAAGATCTCTGAAAACTGAAAGTTCGAATCAACCCCTGCCGAAAAAACAGGGATCATTTCTCGTAAATCGTAACGAGAATTGAACGATTGCTCGTTCAATCAACAGTTTTTGAAGTTTTTTCAAAAAACCTCAGGGTAGTTCTTACACCAGCATACTTGAAACCGTAATTCTTGAGTCGTTGGCCCTGTTTGTTGTGTAGAACTCCATACTCTGTAGTTAGGATAAATGAACCGACTTCAGTTCTACACGAACTTCTATTTTGTGGATAGCTATTCCGGCAGTTACGCCATCTTCAGCACATACACACTGAAAGAAATAAGAAAACTAGGAAATAAGAATAAAAACCCTTAACCGTCATGTACATGTACTATTTACATTATTTACAAACCTGGGTCTGTACCTACCTTTTGAGTCTACATATCAGTGAAAAAAAGGAACCGTATTTAAACTATAAATTTAGAAATAACAAATTTGAGCCTTGAATTAGGTAGAGTACAAAAAAATTTAATTTTTCAGTGTGAGGAAAAATGAGGAGAAAATGAACAGTAAACCAAACAGCAGGTTAACAGCGCCAGGTTATGCATCATGTTCCATCTGACTTATTGGCGCAATGCGTCCATGTGAGAACACGTAGCAGACATAATAATATTATACATATTATGTATTATATGCATTGTTAAATAGTCCCTGAGTCTAAGAAAACTTTTCTCCAATCCACAAATTGACGAAACAAGGAAGATAGGTACTCTTTTCAATTTATCATAATACAGAATACTTGAAACCATAAAAAAATCTGAATTTCGAGCGCACATTTGACTTTTTCCATTTTATTTTCATTCGTGGCTCCCTACTTCCGTGAAGCTCGAGAATACAGCGACGCCCGAGTGTCTGCAGGCTGTCGCATCGTGCCCGGGTCGCCATGAAGGTTGGCGTGACTCTTGATAAACGATGCCTTTTGGCCGAGCAACGTCGAGCCGACCTAATCAGAAGGGTCACGAGGCCCCTGGAGTGGAAGAAGCCAAAGATGAAGAAGAGAAGGAGCACGCCATGATGTTCTGTTCTGCCGGCTAACTCCGCGGAATAGATTTTATCTTTTGCGGCCGACTTCCATTGCCTTCGGTTCAGCTCTTCATTTTATAACTGCGGCAGTCGAGGCTCTTCCGTCAACAATTTACGGTGCTACGTTCTGCTTGATGCGGACTTTGAGTCGCTCCAGGCGCAGAAATAATGTGCTTCTCTGTCTGCTATATCGAGACGGTATTTTACTCCAATCTCCCGATAATATTCAGAGAGGCCTACCAACCTTGGACACTTTTGAGACTTGAGTAAATAAAACTTGCTGATAAAAACACTTGATGAAGAGTAGAAATTCATTACAAAATTGGGTTTCTATACTATACCTAGAGTCGAAGCATTTTTGGACTATTTTATTCAAATAAGGTACTGTAACATATTAGGTCTCATATCCCATGTTGGTTACTGCAGCTAGAAAATGATGTGAAGCAGTTGACTGTAAAATTGTTAATAAATTTGACTCAAAAAGATTAAATATAAGGCTGGACTCACCACGAGGTCGGAGGAGGTAGACACTAGCTGCTTTCCACTCGCATCCGTTCAGTTTGATTGAAATTATTCAAAAGGAATTGAACGTGCAGGCATATGAGGCAAATCGATGGATGCAATTTTGAAATTTAACGTAGGTGAGTAATGATAACAGCAGAGTGGCGAATGAGGGAAAGGGCGAGAGATGAGACCTCCACATGAAGCGCTCATGGCCAATTCAAGTGAGCACAGTGTACCACTGCCAGCGTTGGTTGTGAAGTACAGTACCAACTCTATGTACCTCTTTACTCGAGACAGTGGCGTTGTTCCTGTATGTATCAGCCCCATCCTGTAGCGCATTAACTGAAACTACTAATTACTTACAATCATTGAATTTTCTGCGCTTTGCTATTGATCAATAACAAAAACACTGACTGATAAACCTCCGTCTACTCTGTCTCATATCCTGTTCTTTGTTTATTTACAGGTGAGAGGGCGGTATTCTACCTGACACATTGTCATTCGTAAGTGATTCCGTAATTTACTTCTCTACGCTCAGTGACATTAATCAGTTCTATGTTAATAATGCTCGGCCTTCTTTTACCGGAAGAATCCTTTCACCTCTGGAACACGCACGCGTCATTTTACTGTCGACAATCGACGCTCATGCGCGGAATGGGGAGATTTTCGATAGTTTTCTGATACAACTCTCAAAACCACTCATACACACTGTCATTCAGCATTCAAACATTCATGTTTAATGAATGCTGAATGGCATTGTGTATGAGCGGTTTTGAGAGTTGTATCAGAAAACTATAGAAAAATTGTCTAATTTAAATTTCCTTATTTTAAGATTTAATCTTTCCACGGCTGTTGTTGGGAATAAAAACTCAAACTGAAAGTGAAAATCAAACAAGCAAGCTCAAACTCAAACTTGTTCATACTCAAACTTGAACTAGACTGAGATTGAAACTTATACCTACTTAGGTACTCAAACTCAAGCTGAAGCTTAAGTCAGGTCAAACCTAAACTCAAACTGAAACTCAAACACAAACTGTGACTCAAACTGGATATCAAACGTGAACTCCAACTGAAACTGAAACTCTAACCAAAACTGTTGGTAACTCAAACGTAAAGCCAAATTCCAAACCGAACTGTCACTCGAACTCGTTACTAAATTCAAACTGAAAGTGAAAATCAAACAAGCAAGCTGAAACTCAAACGTGAGCTCAAACTCAAACTTGTTCATGCTGAAACTCAAACTTGAACTCAAGACTGAAATAGAAACTTCTACTTACTCAAACTCGAGCTGAAACTCAAACATAAAGTCAAGCCTAAACTCAAACTGAAACTCGAACAGGAACTGAAACTCAAACCCAAAACGTGACTCAAACTGGAAATCAAACTTAAACTCAAACGTAAATTCTAGCTGAAACTGGAACTCCAACCAGAACTGTCCGTAACTCAAACGTAAAGTCAAACTCCAAACCAAACTGTAAACTCGAACCTAATTTCAAGTTTAAACTGAATCGAAAGCTGAAATGCTATTCTGTTTAAGTTTGAGTGCCAGTTCTAGTTTCCGTTTCAGTTTAAGTTTGAGATTGAGTGAGACTGCAGTCTCTTAAACTCATGAGTTTAAGTTTGTGTTCAAGTTTGAGTTAGACTTTCAGTTTGAGCTTGAGTTCGTGTTTCAGTTTGGTTTTCAGGTTGAGTTTGGCTTTATGTTTGAGTTCAAGTACAAGTTTGAGTTTGTGTTACAGTTTCAGTTTGAGGTTGAAGAACGGTTTAAGTTAGCGTTTTACTTTACGTTTGATTTCAAGTTAAAGTTCGAATTCGAGTTTCATCTTCACTTTGTGTTTGAGTTACAGTTTGAGTTCAAGTTTGAGTCTGAGTTTCAGATTGTGGTTGAGAGACAGTTTGGTTTTGAGTTTGAGTTACATTTCCTGTTTCAGCTTGAGATTAAGTTTGAGTTTAAGTTTTTCTGTACGATTGAGTATTAGTTATTGTTTTGGTTTAAGTTTGAGTACTAATTCAGGTTTGAGTAAACGTTTGAGTTTGAGGTTGAGTTACAGCTTCAGCTTGAGTTTGCGTTACAGATTGGTTTTGAATTTGAGTTCCATTCCCAGTTTCAGTTTGATTTCAAGTTCGCGTTCGAGTTCCAGTTTCAGTTCGAGCGTCGGTTTGAGTTTGTGGAATAAGAAATAAATGTTTGAAATCGAAACTCTGTTCATTGAACGCAAGAATGTTTTTAATGCTTGCAAAATTCGTATTCGACCATCGCGATTTTGATCCTGAAACATCATTATAACCATAAAATCCTCGATTTCGGTTAATTTGTCGTTGCAAAAACCGTCCGCCCGAACCGATTCGATACCAAACGATTGAGTTGATGGCGTGAAGATTCGGGTAATAAAAGGGTAGCCGCTCGGCGGCGATGAACGGGCGGCGGCAACGGCCGACGATCCGGGAAATCGCGAGGATCTTATCGAGCCGGCAAACCGAGCGCTTGTTCTCTCGTCGGGATCCGAACGTTTTCGGCTGTAGGTGCGGAATTGCGGTCCTCAAATCCGAGGGCGGAGGGGGCGGGGCCGCTTCCAGGATTACGCGAAGACGTTGGGAAAGCGGCGCGCTCGGCGAGGGCGAATTGGATTCCGCCGGCTGGAGCGGCGATGAGGGGGAAGGCGCCTATCTGTCGCCCGCCAGTCCGGGATTACAGTCGGAGGCTTCCTCGGCTCGACATCCTTCAATCAGTTACCTTTCGGCCCCCGCCGCCCCTTCGAGGGTCTAGTCCTTGAGCGGCGGTTACTAACCCTTTGCGGCTCATCGCCGCTTCTTGAACTCGGATCGCACCTTCTCTTTTTCGATTTCCATTGCACCAATAATTTTAATATTAAGCACGTTGTATGTTAATTTTGAGTTTTCCTCAATCTTTTCTATTGTCCCAAACAGCAGATATTGGAAATTTTCGAACTATTGAGGGGTTTATTTCCAAAAGGTACTAAAAACCATTTTTTTCGAATATTAGATAAGGCTTGTGTGGGGTTTCGGAGCCGAGTTTTATGGAAAAACTAGCTGTACCCACCCGGCGTTGCCTGTGCAAAACCAGTGGTGCGTAGATAACACACAATACTTCCATATTTTGAAACGTGAAATTGAGACACAATTTGATCATTTTTTGACAGCTTTTAAGGGTGTTTAGGCCAAAAATATCGAAAAATTCACTATTAAAATTTTAAAATTCGCCCAAAATGAAAAAAAAAACACATTTTAGGAATGTAAAAAATATCCACATATTCTGCAAGGAAAAACAAAGATTTTAAGACCAAGAACGCTCAAATTGGTTAATTTTTGTAGCCAGAAAAAAATAAAATAGAAAACACTAAAATTGCAAATATATTGGAAGTACTGTGCGTTATCCAAATTCCGATTAAACAGGGTGTTAGGCCTTGCCGAGACGCACATTTCAGTTCAAGAAATTTGAAAAAAGGTTGAGAATTGAGGGAGTTATGGCCATTTTTGTAAATGACCACAGACGGACAGACGGACAGACGGACTAACGGACTAACGGACTAACGGACTAACGGACTAACGGACACACGGACACACGGACACACAGACACTTGTTCAGGAAGTGATTCTGAGTAAATGTGTATAAGAAAAAGTTTTTTCTGAAGCTCCGTTCCGATTCTCGATTTTAGGACGATCACAATACTTCCATTTACTCTGTAAATATGGAAGTAAAAATTAGAAAATGCAGATAAGTGAATAGCGCAGGAATCTCTCTCTCTTCCCCCCCCCACACACACAAAATTCCCCGTCGATAAAAATCAGATACAGGGCTACCCAACCATATAACTCCCGTTATCGTACCTTCAGTCATTCTTGAGTTTTATCGGCACAAACGTTGTACACTTTCTTTTAGGACCCCGTAAAACAATCAGTTGTAAAAAATTGATAGTTGTACCCGCCCGTGTCCCCGTGTGCCCGTTTTGTCACTTTTTTCACTTAATTCACTTTTTTCGCGTTTAAAACTCACTTTTTTCACTTTTTTAAAACTTAAAAACTCACTTTTTTAAAATTCACTTTTATCACTTTTTTAAAATTTAAAAAAAATTTTTTTTTCAAAAATCGAAAATTGGGCTTTGAGGTCATGTTTCCAGCCCCTTTGTGCTTCCGTGTAAAAAATTCCAGGTCCCTGCGTGCGATAGATTTGGCTGGAGAGCTCGGTCAAACAAACAAACAAACAAACACTCGCTTTTATTATTATAGATGTGTAATATTATTATAATGCCAATATATTGCCATGGCAAGTCCAATGACAACTTTTGGTCTTTGGACTTGCCATGGCAACTCGATATCGACTTTCAAAGACATATTGCTTAGAGGTTACAGAATAGGCCCCCAGAACTGCTTCTTGATAGATTTTTCAGGTGCCACAAGGCGTTGCGAGAGTCAGGAAAATTCGCGTTTTGTGAAAACCACCAGTCTCCCAACGACTATTCTGCTTGACGCTAATATTTTCAAGCTGACGATTCTCGGAGCATTGCGACTCCAAGCTGAGAATGGTGTCAAGCGGAATGGGGTCTGAAAAACTTTCTGCTTGCAGACAGCCAAGTAAATGAGCCTCATCTTTCGGCTATCAACATATTACGCCATCGCCTCCAAATGGACACGATGGTTATCGTTGGCTAGCAAGCTTGGGGCAAGTGGCTGAAAAAAGGAAAACCGAAGAACCGACGAGGAACGGACTCAGGGCTGGCGAAGACAATGAAGACTCCCATTAAGACGAATGTTGTGGGATGAGGAAAAAACACCGTCTGATGGGTGGACATTACCGTCCGGTCCTGCCACGGGGAATTCACCAGCTCGTCCCGGCAGTGGAAGGAGGATGGGGAATAGTGTAGAACGTGGCTAACCCGTCTCTCTCGTTCGCTCATCTCATTTCATCTCCCGAAGGCCACGAAGGGGTCGAAATGACGTAATGTGCGTGCCCCCTGGGGGCCTCGAACCGCGGCCTGTTCTCCAGTCACGAGGTCGTAATCGCTACGAGGCCGCTGTTTCAAATGTAATGGAAGACGGAGTTCTTGCCGAGCGGTAAATACCGAGGACGGATTTTTCTGATCCGAAATAGACGCGCTTTATTGTCGGATCGAGCCCATCAAAATGCCGATAGATGATCTCATGAGAACCTATCGATGATGTTGGCTTTGTTCCAGGAGCGGTAGTGTAGGCATTAGGTAAACGGGTCGGTAGGCAACACCCCAGCAACGTCATAGCGAGTGTTGCTATGTCTCTCTTATTTCTACCAAACAAGTTTGCCTTATGCCTACACTCACGCTCCTGGAACAAACCTGTGGGTTTTCCAAGTGGAATTGAGAACTTTCCGGAACAAATTGAGAATTTTGGTGCAAAAATGTCTTAATAGACCATTTCCATGAGGCTGTGGATAGACCCTTATCCACGGAAACTCCTTAGGACCCGACCTCAGTTATAAGTTTTTTGGGATTGACAATAAAAATGCACATTGTATGCATGCAAAAGTGCAAAATGCATTTTGCCCCACCCAGCGCAAACGACAAAGCCCGTATCACACGTCAGACTGTTCTCCTCCCCATCCCACAGACTGTCTGGTCAGACCGATTCTTTGGTAACTTTTGCATGCAAATTCATTGATAATTTTTCTTAGAAATAAGGTTCCATAGATGAATAATAATAAACATTGATGCAGGTACGCGAGAGTGAACGTATCCATAGTTCCAGCCATTCAGAGAATATGGTCTGTGGTCTGTACGCTGGTCTGTACGGCGTTTTGGCCTGACGTGTGATACGGGGTTAACCTAGCGCATAACCTAAGGGTCTGTTTGATGAGGCTAGAGCCCTGGATAGTCCTGGGCGAGTGACTACTGCCGCCAAACAAATTCAAGCCATGTGATTTGGAGAATTTGCTTAGCATCGTTAGTAACTTGCCCAGGACTGGAATCTTCAAACCCTAAAATAGCCTCATGAAAAGGTTAGGTATATCTAATAGGTTATACCTATTATTCGGTATATACCGAATATTATTCGGTTTGGGAAATTATCAATTCGACTTGGAGATGTGATAATGACCCTGTAGTCAATTAAATGCACTGTGTACTTGAAGAACTATAGGAATGCCATCCAACACAAGAATTTTTACTTAACTATCTATAAAAACAAAAATAATATCGATACTTTAAAGCACAAACCAGGGTTAGGGTGACAACATAGTAATACGGGTCGATCATTCATCATCATTGAAGCACAAAGGGCATATTATGCCCTTTGTGCTTCAATGATGATTATTAAGTCCCATATTATGTCCCAAAATATCAATTTTGAGATTTCGGTACCGAAAGAATCTACTCATCAGGACCTATCGATCGCTCCAAGAATCATGATTCTTTTATCTATTTTTGGGGCCAAGAAACGATATAATAGAAAAACGACAAATATTTAAAGAGCGTTCATCTTGGAAGTGTTAAGTGCTACCAAAGTTCTAGTTTAACGAGGTTGTAGATCTTGGCCAGACAAACATTTTTTATTTAGCGATTTTTTTAACGGAATTGAAAACTATGGGAGAAATTGTTATTTTTGTAAATTGATCAAAAACTTATTTTGCATTTTTCTTATTATGCCATTTTTGGACAATTCCCTTTGTGCTTTAAGGTATCGATATATTTTGAGAATTAGATACTCTTATTTCTTTTGCTCCGGTCACGGAAACTTCGACCCCAAAACGTCGAGTCAACCAAATAGCAATACCAATTCTCAACAGTTGAAAGTGCGTGGGAGTCGTGAAAAGGCGTCTTAGCAGGACAAACAAATTACGATATAACTCGTCTTCCCTCTTGACTGCGACTGGTTGTTCCCTTCTCTGTACAATTTCTTTCTTCTTCCTTGACGAGCGGACGCTGCGGTATTTCAGTTTCGTTTTTCTTTTTCACGCTGTCAAACTTTAATGGACCTCGAGCTGGAGCGAATGGTGGAACCTGAATGCTTGGACTCTGGATGCTTGCACGATTCACTTTTTTCCCATGTTACAAGTTCCAAGGTTCCGTTTCTCAAAGGACGTGTACACGGAAAACGTACCGATGTACCTATTCGAAATCACCTATGCCCCATCTTTGTAATAGGAAACGAACAAGAATCTTTTGGAGAAAGAAGTAATCTGGAAAATTTGTCAGCAATTCCGGCTTCACGTTTAACTTTTTATCCAGTTTTTCAATTAATTTAGTTTAGTATAGTTCTCCTCCTACCCATCAGAAAGACATAATACGTGGGTCCCAAAGCCACATGTCGTATCTCGTTTTCACCAACTTTTCAGGAGAGCCCAAAAACTGATTTGTGACCATGGAGGTGATGAAATTCTGGTAATCCCCATTTTTATTATCTATATATATTTCCCTATATCTATATTATTATATCCATATATATATTATCTATTATATTAAACAAACATTTATTTTTAATTTAACTAAAGCTTGGTAGGAAGGGAGGGAGTATAATATTTTATTATCTATATTATATCATTTAATATTATGTCATTTAATGATGAACGATTAATAGGTTCCACCTGAAGAATAAAATTTTAGCGAAAATATCAACGCATGAAAAGATTGTCTATTCCAAGGCCAAGTAAAGTAAAAAAAAAAAACTTGAATTTCAAAAATTAAAATCGCGATAGCTAAAATCATTATCTACAGTTCCGCTTTTCTCGTTGTCAGATGAAATTAGACCTATCCATACCTAAAAAGGAACAAATAGTGAATCTCGGCATAATAAATAACTGCCTACTGCGTATACTTTTTGTGCGTCAAGCAAGGTTACCACGGCTCGTTTCGTTATAATTTTTGCGGTTACCCGACCAAGAGTGTCGACTGAAATTTGACCATGTCCACCGTGTCAAGCTAACCGCGTACCTTGGTTGCATAATTCGACTCAACCGCATTTGCACATCAAATCGGTGATGGCAAACGGGTTTTATGGCGTACAACGCACGACCGGAATATAATAACGTCGGGATTTCACAATCCCCTTCCCTCGAATGTTGACCACAGCCCTGATTATTGCTTTTTATGATAATTGTCACATTGGCATTGAATCGAATGGAAGTGACCTCGCTTAAAAAGGCAGATAGGTTGATAGTGGTTTATTTGCGTAAACGATTTTTCGAAAGGCATTTTTGCGGGCTCGATTTGGGCTTGATTTCTACGATCGGTTTTGTGAAAAAAATGTCTAACGCTGAAGGCTCGATTAAATAAATTTAAACAGATTTTGTAGCGAAAGATGTTTTCTCGTATACCCCAATTCCTTTTGTCAGTTTTTCGTAGATCCGGTTCGAATTACAGTTGCTCCTATGACAAAATGTGATCGGGCAAAAAGTACACACACAGAAAGTAGAAAACGTCTGGGCCAAGAGCGGAAGAGCCACTTGCAACAACATCCATCATCTGAGTAGACGGGGGTGACCACGATTGGGACCTATGCCAAATTGATGTGCCCTCCGAGTGCAGCCAGCGTTTCTGACACATGGCGAAAAGGAAGGAACAAAGTGGGTTTCGTGTGCCAAGAATGCAGAGAGCGCTCTGAAACTGATAACGAATTATACTTGGAAGAGCATTTTTTCATAGAAATTTGGGTTTGCAAAGGGCTCCTATACACGAGCCGATTTTAGCGTCCCGATTTCATCTAACTGTTCATTCAAAGATCTTATTCGGAATAAATTAAAACTTGATCGCTACACTCACAATGAAACTTGTTTGTTGTCTTATATTCATTCATAGCCATGGTTCGTGCTTTTTTCTCAACTTTGATGCGAGTTATGTCCTGCAGATATCGATACCTTAAAGCACAAAGGGCATAATATGCATATTATGGACATATTGGACATATTATGTCCAAAAATGGCATAATGAGAAAAATGCAAAATAAGTTTTTGATCAATTTACAAAAATAAAGATTTCTCCCATAGTTTTCAACTTTATAAAACCAGTGGTGCGTAGATAACACACAATACTTCCATATTTTGAAACGTAAAATTGTGACACAATTTGACCTTATTTTGACTGCTTTTAAGGGTGTTTAGGCCAAAAATATCGAAAAATTCACTATTCAAATTTTAAAATTCGCCCAAAATGAAAAAACGCCACATTTTCGGAATGTAAAAAATATCCACATATTCTGCAAGGTAAAACGAAGATTTTAAGACCAAGAACGCTCAAATCGGTTCATTTTTGAGGCCGGAAAAAAATAAAATAGAAAACACTAAAAATGCAAATATATCGGAAGTACTGTGCGTAATCCGAATTCCGATTAAACAGGGTGTTAGGTCTTGCCGAGACAAACATTTCAGTTCAAGAAATTTGAAAAAAGGTTGAGAAATGAGGGAGTTATGGCCATTTTTGTAAATGACCACAGACGGACAGACGGACACACGGACAGACGGACACACGGACACACGGACACACAGACACACGGACACACAGACACTTGTTCAGGAAGTGATTCTGAGTAAATGTGTATAAGAAAAAGTTTATTCTGAAGCTCCGTTCCGATTCTCGATTTTAGGACGATCACAATACTTCCATTTACTCTGTAAATATGGAAGTAAAAATCGCTAAATAAAAAATGTTTGTCTGGCCAAGATCTACAACCTCGTTTAACCAGAACTTTGGTAGCACTTAACACTTCCAAGATAAACGCTCTTTAAATATTTGTCGTTTTTCTATTATATCGTTTTTTGGCCCCAAAAATAGATAAAAGGATCATGATTCTTGGAGCGATCGATAGGTCCTGATGAGTAGATTCTTTCGGTGCCGAAATCTCAAAATTGATATTTTGGGACATATGCCCTTTGTGCTTTAAGGTATCGATATGAAGTGAAGAGTTTTCCTCCAAAACTGCATTCATCCACTTTCGAGTTTAGTCAATATCGATTTCGTTTTTTCGATTTCCGATTGTTTATAGGTACCAAAACTGCCATGAATCGAAATCGAAAATCGAAAAACGAAAGTGGATGGATGCAGTTTTGGAGGAAAACTCTTCAAGTTTCTGACCGTTGTGATGCACTTTCATTCAAAGGAAATTCCGTGCTGAAACTTGGAATTGGGGCGTTTCAAAGGTTTCTTTGGGCACCAAGTCAGAATTGATTTTTCTGCAAAATACCTTTAATGATCCATTGCAGTTCAACCACCCCATCTGATCCACTCTCACAGTGGAGTTTATGTCAGTGAAACATTCTGTAGTGATTTCACCCTCAAGAACCCTTCTTCAGCGTTCCTTGCGTTCTTTCATGATGCGCATGCTCGGTGCTGAGTACCTATGTCCTCTTATCCCTTTGCTTAACCTTAATTGTGAATTCATTCATTCGACTCCGAAGTTTGACCGGTTCCCTGCCATATTCCGCATAATTCTGATGCAGAATCGCTGCACTGAAATGACCTACGATAATGTGCACTTGACGAATGCGCGATTACTGAACAGCGGGTGGAGTCGGCCGCCGCTCATGCACACTGGCGGCCCTTCGTTTGCACGCGGTGCCCGAGACCCGGCGCGTCTTAATGCTTTTAAAATTAACCCTCGCCTGTTTTAAACGTTATTTATCACCTTTTCCCCGCATGACCTTTCCCGCTCGCTCGGTCTCCGTTCATCCTGCAGCCGAGCCCGTCCAAAGTACGTTTCTTTCTCTTTCTAAAGAACAAGCCGACCTGCTCTCTGCCTTTCCACCCTCGCTCAACGAGGCATAAATCATGGTCGGCCCTGCCGAGTTAGAGCAATGAGGTTGTAGTATAGCAATGAGGGCAGTAAAGAAGTTGGTCTGTGGCGGTGGTGGGACAAGGAGCTGCGCTTTCATGAATAATCGGCTTTGCCATATAATCTTCCCTCTCCCGTACACTTTTGCGAAACCTGAGTCCACGCCGCATTTTCGCTGCCCCCTCCACTTTATGATTATTTTTATTCGTGTTCCATTTTTCAGCCAAAACGCACCTGTTCCGTTGCAAAGTTTTATACCAAAGCCTCCGCCAATTTTTCGGGTGGAGATTATTCAGTGGACTTCAGGCAAATTTCTCCCACGATAAGTAGACCAAATTAATGGCTTAGGAACGGCGAGTCTTTCATTACACTCCACTGGGAATCCCCATTTTCGGAGGTTGCCAATGTAATGGGATTATTACTTCCATATTTACAGAGTAAATGGAAGTATTGTGATCGTCCTAAAATCGAGAATCGGAACGGAGCTTCAGAAAAAACTTTTTCTTATACACATTTACTCAGAATCACTTCCTGAACAAGTGTCTGTGTGTCCGTGTGTCCGTGTGTCTGTGTGTCCGTGTGTCCGTTAGTCCGTTAGTCCGTTAGTCCGTCTGTCCGTCTGTGGTCATTTACAAAAATGACCATAACTCCCTCATTCCTCAACCTTTTTTCAAATTTCTTGAACTGAAATGTTTGTCTCGGCAAGACCTAACACCCTGTTTAATCGGAATTTGGATAACGCACAGTACTTCCGAGATATTTGCATTTTTAGTGTTTTCTATTTTATTTTTTTACGGCCGCAAAAATGAACCGATTTGAGCGTTCTTGGTCTTGAAATCTTTGTTTTACCTTGCAGAATATGTGGATATTTTTTACGTTCCGAAAATGTGGCGTTTTTTTATTTTGGGCAAATTTTGAAATTTGAATAGTGAATTTTTTGATATTTTTGACCTAAACACCCTCAAAAGCAGTCAAAATATGATCAAATTGTGTCACAATTTTACGTTCCAAAATATGGAAGTATTGTGTGTTATCTACGCACCACTGGTTTTTCATTATGTCTTGAATTTCATTAATATTTTTGCTCTTTTAGTCCATTTGGGATCTGCAACTATTTGTGAACATTTCATCAATTCAGGAGTCTGGTTGACGATTCTGTCGTCTCAGCCTCGATCAGAAGATGATTTTGAGTGTGCTTACGAGTAGAAGTGTGTAAGTGAAAATTTTGAAGTTCCGATCCAATTTCCGACTTTGGGACAATTACAATACTCCCATTTACAACATGGAAGTGAAAAGCGGGAAACCTAGAATAGATATCTTTTTTCTTCCCTGTGCTTCAAGCATGTTATAAAATTGGAACACATTGTAATTGTTGTATCTTTGTTTCAGGTATGTCAGAGTCGACGAGCAATCAGAACTCGATCGGAGCGTAGATGTCAGCGTGAGTGAGTACCTACGCTATGATATTCGAAATTCGAATTCATTTAACTAATTCGGATGCTTAGCATAGATGCCGTTGTGTCGCATAGCTACGACGACTCGGGGTGGTAGGTACAAGGTATAACCGATTATTAAAATCGGTCAATTTCCATTAATAAAGTGGACAATTCAAGCCTCTAAGTCCCGCAGTCCTACTTTTTCAACAGTATAATTTTGTACTAAGAGGATTGCTGGAACTTCTCGCCAAATTTTGAGATTTTCCTGGGGTCAGCAGCAATAGGAAGAATAGGGCTCTCTCTTTGCTCTCCAAAGCTGTTTCCTTGCTTCCTCCCCTATACTTATACGTGTTTGCAGCTGTATTTTAGCCGAATCCCTCATCAGAGATTATGCGTACCTCTGCGATTCCAAATTAAAGGGATAATTTGTTGACGGGCTCTTGCTATTTACTTGCCAGCATCTTGTTGACGTCTCCTAATAGACCGAACCCGCTCCTCTTTTGTTCGTCGTGAGACTTCCCTCAGACCAATCCTGTTCTGTATAAGCCGAGGCTGAGAAGGTGGAGCCACTTTAGCAAAGAAGTCACTCGCAGCCTGCGCACGTCAAAGGACGTCCTCTCCATCTCTCGTGCCTCTTCGCCTTTCCTTCCGAGTATTTGTTTGATTTCCCTCAGGTACCGTACGCCTCTTCCCTCGGCGACACTCCCTCCCTTCCCCGTCAATGGCCTTTAGGTGTAAGAGCAAACAGAATCCCCTCCTTCCGTATACTGGAGACGATAAAAATTCATCACGACTCCTCCAACGACTCCTCTTTGGGAAAAGGACTTTCTTTCTTCCTTTATCCGTCGTCTTTCTTTCGTTATATCGAATACGTGGCTGCGAATTCATCAAGACTCCCGACCCGTCCAAGGAGACTGTCACATTGCACGTTTTCCCGTGCGGATAGACATTTCGATGTTGAAGAACCCGCAAAGACGTTGATTTACCGGCACTGTCTAGACTGTTGGTTCATGCCTCCACTGTTCAACCTTGAGGAGAAGAAAAAACAGTTGGGAATGGTTTGTTATTACCCGAGCAAGAGCTGTCAATACTCCAATCAGGACCCCGTTGGGCGAACTATAGTCATAGAGCGTCGAAGGGCGAGACAGAGTATTATCTGAACCTGATTTTCGGCCAGATTCGCAAAAATTTTCAAAAACGAATACTTCCGTCTTCTGATGTATTAATTGTCGAGGCAATTTGATTACGTTTTACTACTCTGGAGTCTGTGAGGATTAAAATTGATCAAAGACGCACTATGCAAATTTTAAAACCCGCAAAAAATCAAGACACGTCTATTTACCCGAAAATAAAAAATGCCAACATATTCTTCATGGTAAATCGAGGAATCCAAGATCGAAAAAGCTCAAATAGCTTCATTTTTTCGGTCAGGAAAAAATAAAATAAAAAAACACTAAAAATTTCAATACAATTTTTTTTCTGCCCACAAAAATGGACATTGTTGAGCGTCCATGATCTTGAAGTCGTTATTTTACCTTGCAGAATTCGTGGAATTTTTTTGTTCCGATAACTTGACGTACCTATATCGATTTTTGTCGCTTTTTAAAAGTTGCTTTGTGATTTTTAGATATTTTTTACCTATACAGCGTCGGAAGTAGTCAAAATGTAATCAAATAGTGTCGAAAATTCAGTTATTAAAATATGGAAGTATTGTCTGTTATCTACGCACCAATGATTGTAGATGACCACGAACAGACACACGGACACACAGACAGTAGTTCTGGAAGTTATTCTGAAAAATGTGTCTGTACCTATAATTTAACTTTTTTTGAAGCTCCAATCTGATATTCAATTTTAGTGCTATCAAAATGCTCTCATTGACTTCCTAGGTAAATATGTTAGAAGAAATGAATCGCAGGCTCAAACTTATCACAACTTTTCCGACAAATTTTTCGAAATTTCCCTGATAACCTAACTTTTTCGGTGTTTGACTTATCGACAGTTGGGCTCGGAATTTTCGCATGGCCTGCCCGAGTGTAACACTGCTTCGATGCTGAGGGGAGTTTGAAGCTGTGCAGAGCACGGATCGCCTGGTTCAACGTTTGGTTTTCCCTTAATTTATTAACAACGGCGCGGCGCTCGACGAGGTACTGACGGTCTACCATTGGTTTGATGGTATATCGTTCCACCCTGCAAAGCGGGAAAGGTGTAAAATGACACCCATCCATCACCTTAATCGCTCGACGCTTTTCCCCCATCCAGTGCCGCCATCAGTGGCATCGCTTGGCTCATCATCACCTCCTTCCACTTGATAAAACCTTCTTTCCATCCTTGTTTACTGTGCCTTATAATAATTTCTTCGGCTCCTTTTTTATCCACTGCTTCTTCGAGCGTAAAGAACATTTTTAAGGATGACGGAGATTTTCCAAATTACCCATGCGTGTCGAGGAGTAAGACGTACTCATATTCAGTCACTGTGATTTTATGCCCAACATGGATCAATGACTTGTCTAAGCAGCTTGCGATAAGAGCCGCTAAATTGTTGGCACTGCTCCTGCTGAAAAAATGGTCCGTATAAAGCAGTGATGCCAAGTTGAGGGTTTTCTCCTCAAATTTGGGGGTTTTTAATGCCAGAGGGGGATTTTGGAGGTGAAATGCTTTGGGGGTTTTTACGGAAGTCAGGGGCATAGGAAAAATTGAAAAATGAAGAAATAACAGTTAAGTACAGCAGAAGGCCATTTGGGAATCATGATGTACCTACCTACTTGTGGGTACATACCCAATTTCTATTGATGTTTTGGTAGGTTTATTGGCTGACTTTGCGAGCTACACTTGCCAAAATAATTTTTCATGTTTAAATGGTTGTAAAAAAGTCCGGTTGTATTGACTGATTAACTGATAGGTAGTCGGAAAGAATAAATCTTGAATAGCTCATGGTGCTTTTAGGTGCTATTAGTCGTATAATATTTTAGGTACCTATAATATATATTTTAGATGGATGATCGACCCTTGTAGACTATTGTTGTCAGCTGATCAGGGTTAGGGTCTACGATAAAAAACTGCCTCTTTCGCCGAGCTTTCGATATATTATAATATCTTCATCAGGGCTTGGAGACGTTATTTATGTGGTCAGGCCCTGCTGTCCACCGTCATCTTTGAAGGGAACCATTTTTTAAAATAGTTTAGGTTTTAAAAAATGGTTCCCTTCAAAGATGACGGTGGACAGCAGGGCCTGACCACATAAATAACGTCTCCAAGCCATGATGAAGATATTATAATATATCGAAAGCTCGGCGAAAGAGGCAGTTTTTTATCGTAGACCCTAACCCTGATCAGCTGACAACTATAATATATATTAGGTCATGTTTTATGTGAAATCGTTTGTTTTTAATTCGTTCTTGACTTTTGGAGTTTTTTCAGGGAATTTTTTTTTCTAATTTGGGGGAATTGGGGGTTTTGCCTCAGGGGTTTGTGACGTCCGCCCCTTGGCAACACTGGTATAAAGTGTTCAATGAGAATTGATTGAAAAAAGTGGCCTGAAACCTATGTCGAATTCTGCTAAGCATTCATTGATACCCAAGTTCTAGTTCTTTGCTAAAACATCATGCTTTGTTTTCTCAATTTGGCCAAGTTTATATTCAACCGACTTCGAAAAGAATTTTACTCAAGTTCATTTGTCGTATGGTTTTTTTGATTTTTTCGCTGAAATGTCGAGGAAGCCTATCATTTGATACCATTATTTTGTTCAATTTTGAGGAATAAATATTGGTGGCACCACAGCCAACTGGCTGTCAAAATCACTTTTCCCTTTTAGTTTTTCAAGCTTCTTTTGGGGGTCGGTTTTTATTCGCTATTGCAGTTGTTTTTGGTTTTTTGGTGCTCGGCTATTCAAGGAATAATAATATTCTTGCAGCACCAATCTTCAAAAATGTATTCAGTCAGGTAGTTTCCCACCAGGCAGTAATTAGGCAGTAGTTATTAATGAAATTTCGCCCAGCATTTGTGCGAGACAGGACGAAAATTCTGCTCTGTTACCTTCCACAAGTCGTTCATCCCGTTTTCAAATTATAATGGCGATGAGCGTTGCGCAACGTTGCTGTTATTGTTTCAAAAGTGTCCCATGATGTCGAGCGCCCACGGAGAGAGACACTTGCGTAATGAATTTCACAACGGAGTTCCATAGTGCACGACGGTAATGTCCCTTGTCGTATTAATGAAAGAAACCCCCTCTCGGTTCTGTTGCCAACTTCCGGTAATACTCGTACAGTTTCATAGACGGTTGTTCTCGGTGGAAAAGTGAGGAAAAACGCTCGGCGGAAGAGTCGGTTTCTCTCTTTTATCCAGGCTTTTTATGCGTACCATCAGCATTGTAAAGCGTAACACTAATCATGGTACGTGAATATGGTTTCTGTATGCGGTACCATTTAACTTAGCGTGAATGTAGATTACCTATTTAAAAAGTAAATGTTACCTATAGCCGCGGTGTCACCATCGAGTGTTTTCCGTGTTATAGCGTCAAAGGGCTCGCTCTTGTTATCCTCCGCAGTTATCGCAATAAACACGCTGAGTTTAATCGAATTTGAGCTCTTATTTTGGCGACAAGCTCAGTATCGTCGGCTCACGTTCCCGGAAGGTCTGCGTGGGGTAGTCGCAGATTCTATCCTACCCGGTAACCTGACTCTGGGATTCCGAGGAAATTGACGCGATTTACTCTACCCACCCTGAAAGCCGATTCGTTTCGGTGCGGGCCCTTCTCGGTAGTATCGACTGCGGTTATCTATTGATCCGTCCTCCGGATGGCAGTACCTTGCGTTCAGCCAACGGACAGGGGTAGGGGGGACTCCGAACTGCGGCGAGTTATCGACCAAACAAGAACATGCATCAGTAGGGCAGTGGATCTTATTTAGAGTTCCCTGGAGAAGCGGCTCCTCCCTTCGTTTCACGAGCAGGCTGCTCAAATGGAAGAAAAAAGATAGCCAGGCTCTCTCAGGCCGCGTGAGGTGTGGGTTGGGGTTGTTACGTCTTGGAGGTCGAAAGTGTGAACGTACTCCCCCTGTGAGCTATTACCTTCCACGGGCCACCCTTACAGGCTAGAGTAACTCAGGGTGAGACCTCTTCTATCCGCACGTCTGCTACTCCTCTTACGTAGAGCGATTCTTCTTTCGACCACTTTTTCCCGTCCGTTGAACGGATTTTCACCTGGTCGAG
Source organism: Nesidiocoris tenuis (assembly GCA_036186465.1). NCBI lineage: Eukaryota > Metazoa > Arthropoda > Insecta > Hemiptera > Miridae > Nesidiocoris > Nesidiocoris tenuis. The sequence goes on from AP028909.1 coordinate 40,722,128, forward strand.
ATTCTCGGTTTTCAAAAGAGCAACTCGGCGTAATTCGGTTTGAATGGATACAAGATTGGGAGCGAAAGGAAGGATTTAACGCGTTATACAAAAAAACGTTATCCTTTCTTTGCACTTTTATAGAAGTTCAATGGATATGAAACGTATGAATTTGCCGTCAACTTGTTCTTGAAACTTCCTAAATCGCTATCTTGAAATGGCTCGATGTGGCAATCCATTTTCATCCGGGTACAAGCAGGAAATAGTTGCCTTAATTTTTAGGGCCTTCCATATTTAAAATCGGAAGTCGTTCTAAAATCTAAAATCGGATCGGAGCGTCAGAAAAAATTCCTGTTTTACTCTTATATTCAGAATCACTTCCTGGCAAGTGTCTGTGTGTCCGTCTGGGGTCGTTCACAAAAATGGTCATAGCTCCCTCGATTCTTGACCTATTTTCAAATTTTATGAACTGAAATGTTCGTCTGGACAAGAAATATCACTCTGTTTAACCGAATTTGAATTACCTACTCACAATACTAACGAGATAGGTATATTATATCTCTTATCAAGAATTTATCAAGTTCTTTTAGTGTCTTCGAATCTATTTTTTTCTGGCCACAAAATTAACCGATTTGAGCGTTCTTGGTCTCACAATCTTATATTTTCGACGAGTTTTTCAATTTTCATACTGAGTTTCTTGACAGTTTTCCTCCCAAAAGCCTTAAAAGTACGAGGTCAAAATCGCCGACAATATATAATAAAATTGTGTCAAAAATTTACTTATATCGGAGTATTGTGAGTTATCTATGCACCACTGGTTCAATATAACGGAGAACGAATGTACCATGGCCATCGAACTTGAATTTAATTACTTATCTCAAAATACAATAGTACATAGGCGTACAGACTGGAATCATGTTACAATGATTGTGCGCTCTTTGTTCCAGCAATCTCCATGTTAATTCTGCGTAAAGTATGCTCGTTCTCAACATAAATAATGCACTGTTTTATATGCTGATGGTGCGACTTAAGTAGATGAATAGGTACTGATTTTAAAATGATAAATTAAGATCGCCCAGAAAACTATGTCAGACCATCAATCCGACAGGCCCGATAAAAATGAATAAAACATAGAATCGAAATGAGCTAAATGTGTAGTTTTAATCGCAAATGGTAATAATGCGATATTAATGACGACGGGTAATTAACCGGTTGGCTGTCCATAGTCGCAATTGTCCGTATCATCTATGGAAGGCTGGGTTCGTGTTTTATCTCAGGTGAAGTGATTATGAATTCCTGTCCTGTTTCTCTCCGGTAATGTGTTCAGGTATGTTGAGTCATCATGAATTATATCACTTGGGAAGTAATTGTGGAACACAAACTTGTTGGTTTCGTCCGACAAACAAATAATTTACAAACTCGTACATTTTCGTGGAACAGAGAGACATTTGAGCATCTATTCGAATTGAGTCATTAATTTCACCGAAGAATATGTTCATCGTTTTCGGACGATTCGGTACCTACCTATCCTACTCAATCCCGACTAACCCCTGGGTTTGATATGTTTCAAGTTTTATTTTGAGATTTACTCGAGTTTATAAATCCATGCCTAGTATTTGTATGCATTATGTTGTTTTTACCGTCTGATGATCCAGAATTTTTCTAAAATATTTCTCAGGTAAAAATTTATAGAACAAATTTCCAACAAACGGAATGTCAGTTTGACTGAGGGAATCCACCCACAGCGCTCGAATTTCCGCTCCTGAGGCCAATGCTGAAGGTGGTAAGATAGGAAATGCGTGCGCAACAAATAGACCGCAAACGTCATCGACTAAAAAAGGCCGTGGGTCGCTATGCCGAAAAAAGCAACCAAAGCCAAAACAATCGACGAAACGAGGCGAGTTTCCACGGGGCTTCGCTTCGCTTCAATGTCGCGGTCAAACCGGAGAACTGCGGTTTGTTACAAAGGAAATTCAACAAACCTTCGTAATTGGATGTTTTCCACTTTTGATGCTTGAACAGTGAACGCTTGAATGATCGCCCTCGAATTTACTTTTGGAGCACAATGGCGCTCAGTAGTGAAAAAATGTTGATTTCATCATGAACATCCGTGTGAGGGTCATTTGGCCCTATTAGGAGTAGGCAATCTAGGAGGCTCACAGGCCGTGCTGAATCGTAGCCAAAAAACATTTATTTCTTCAAAAAAAACGCTCTCAACTGTAAAATACCTCAGCGCCCACCAATTAAACCCAATTAAATGAAGGCTTATGTAATCTATTTGAGTCAGATTCCACGCATTTATTGCAAAATAATATAGTGGCCAATTTGTATTCCTGAGCGTTGAACGACACAGAGAAGCGATTGACTCTGTTCTTGAACGACAAATTGAAAAGCTCCGTGGCTGTTGTCAGAGAGAAAATTTGCTTTTATGCCTGAATCCTTCCTAGGGATACTTCATGAATCCTTCTTACGTCTAACTTATGACGTATCGTTAAATTAAATGGCTTGTTAGTTGCTGTTGGCTAGAAAAGTTATCAAAAAAAGTTACCATGGTCTAAAAATAATTTCGCCAATAATTTTTTCAAATTTTTTGCCCATTCAAGGGGCCATAATGTGCCCACGGTAACCGAAATCCCGGGATGCCGACAAAAAAACGTGAAGCTTGCTGAGATGGTCATCGCGATCAGACGATAGCAGGTGCTCGAGTCGAATGGCTTTTTATACTTGAAATACCGACGGGGCTGCAGATAAAGCTTTGCACCTCATTCGGAAATCCCGTGGCGTTAAAACGGATGACAACAGCTCATGAAGTTACACTGGTGGGGTACACGGTCGAAACGAAAAGCCTTTCATCCCTTAGCACTGCGAGCGGGATAACATTAACACGGCCGAGTTAATGCTCCCCAATGTACGCAAGAGAGAGGGAGAGAGTAATAACCAGTTTACATGTTGATTGAGATGTGAGGGGAGGCGCATCACACAAATAATTGCATCTTGCGGAACACTGTGTGCATCCTAATATTCCAAGCTAACTGCGGTGCAGGAGTGATGCTATGGTAGAAAGCAAGGGGCGGTATCGGGAAAGAGCCCTAAAATCAATACTTTAAGCTTCTAACCATATATGAATGCGGCGAAGTTCACGATCGCATCATAAATAACCGCCTAGCCCCTTTCAATGACAGTTAACATACATAATATTCACGTTAAACTTCCATCGCCGTATGTAACGGCGAACTTTCTCATTCGGTACGTATAAGGCGAAGCTGATCCGAAAGATATGGAACGGGTAATCGCAAGGCTGCTGGAAGAATTTATATGGGCCGTGAAATGGCCGTAATATGAGGCGCAAGCGCAATTTTAGCGAATAACTCACGATCGGCGACCCGACGCAAGGCACGAGAGGTTCATACTAAAGGGTCGAGATTTATATCTTTTCCAAGCCCAATAACTGGAATCATGACTTTAGGTTTTCCTAAAACAACTCTCTCCCCCTCTCTTTCTCTCCGGTTTAGTTGGACGAGCTCGCTCAGCGGCGTTTTCTAGCTCGAATCCTGCAAAAAAACCGTGTTAACCCGCACATTAGCCTTCAGCTCCGACTAGATTCTATCCGGGAGAATAAATTTGCCAAGTTTCGAGAATCGAGTTTTCGACCGCTGAAATTGATTTTTCCAACAGCATAGGCATCGGTAGGTATGATACTTAATCTACCCCTCTCGATATTTTCTAGCGACGGCAAAAAATCTTTCCTCCGAGTTCCTGTTCATGAGGGGTTTCTAAGACAAAGAAGAATTGGCAGACTTCAAGAGATTAACTGCCCCTTTATATCCCCGCACCATCCCCCCACCCCATCCATTACATCTACTTCCCTTTCAGCTGATGACCTTTCTTCAGAAATATTGTGAAAGGAATTGATTTGGCGTAGCAGCTCGCACTGGCGCGGTTCTCCTTCATCGGATTTTTCCACCAATCAGAGTCCTTCCGCACCGTTGAAAACATCTCGCCCCCTCGACTCAAGTTTCTCAACGCCAAGGTCGGTAATACTCCGCAGTTTCTATTGCCCTAATGCTCTTCACTGCTGTGTCTTGGAACAATGTAACAACCCCGGATCCTCTTCGTATCCATCGAGCCTCGCTGGGAGGCCGTCTATTGTTCCGTTATACCGAGGGCAACTTTAGTAGGCTGAGAGGGGTAAGTGCGTACGTGATCTAATGACAAAACTCTTCCCGACTGATCTTCCCTCGCACAAATATAAACTTAGCTCTACTCTATAGAGCTTGGGTTAGTGATTCGTGGACTTTGCGAACGAGGAGGAGTACCTACCCTTCAAATGCCTCGGAGCTTCTTCAATATTAGCTCGGCAAGAACCATACACATTGTGCACATAATTTACATTCAAGGACCCCGAACCTGGTTAAATAACATCTACTCAAGCTAATTTCTACTAAGAGGTGGCTAAAACGTTATTATTATGCCTTATTTCAACATAACTGTATGCATGCGCAAGAGCCTCTGACATGATTTTTGGTTCCTCAAGCTCAATCAGGCTGCAAGCAAAATCAGGCATAGGGCTGTTCATTGATCCTTAATCTATTGAAACGAGTCGTGCTTGGATAACAAACAACGCTTCTTTATTTTGAGACGTAAATTTTTGACGGAATTTGATTATATTTTGACTACTTTGGGAGCTGTCCAGGTCAAATATATCGAAAAATTCGATATGCCAGTATAGTTGGCAGGTAAACAAATTTGAAGGAAGAAAATTTCGTATGAACACATTATCATTGGGCTCTTCGGTTCATCCTACGGTTCTTCGTTCCAATTTCGAAAAATTTAACGGCTCGTTTTTAATCAATTTGCTACGGTTATTTGGAAGTTGGAGTTTTTTGGAAATATGAAGTCAATTAGTATTATATCCCTTTAAAAATGAGCAAATAAGTTACTATATAGTACCTTTTGAAGTGGAAACAAAACTTATTTGCTCATTTTTAGAGGGATATAATACTTTTTGCTCCAAATTGACTTCATATTTCCAAAAAAAAAAACTCGGCCCCGAAACCCCCACGCGAAAAAACAAACTTCTCTGCTCATTTTTAAAGGGATGTAATACTTTTTTAACACTGGATATAGTATCTTTTGGAAATAAACCCCTCAATTATTTTACGTTTCATTCCTCGATAAACGGATTTTATCCAAAAGCATCTATACGTTAAATATAGCGACGGGGTTATTATTAGGTCATTTTCGTTATATCGGAACAAGATTAATTATGGCTTCGGGGGTTGTATCGATTCCACAAGGGTGCGTCAATGGGCTCGGGAGGTTAAACGGCAGAACGCAGCGTTTTCACCTCTTGCGGCCGTCCCAGTTCATCGGATCCCGCTTGCCTCGCACATCGGTCTGTCCGACGGGGTAATAGTATTAATTGAGTTGAATTAGATCCTGGCTATAATCGGTTTGGGGTTGGGAATCCTCTGATCCGGCCTTCCGCTCTGGCCGAAACGTGAGCGGCGGGTTTCCCGAGAGGGCGAAACGCATCGGAGCCGACGCCTGAGGCTATGTGGGTTGTGCATTTCGCTGATGCAACACACTTCTCGACCGTGCATGGGAATCGGTGGTGAAACCGTTTTTGAACCCTCCGATATAATTGCGGCAACTAATAATACGATGGAGGCATCGTTACACCGGGAATCATGACGATTGGTAATCAGTATGGAGGTTTGATTTGATCTCTAAGGGTGGGTTCATCTGTCCAGTTTATTCATCATAATATATACCTACATTATATAACTCGGAGAACCGTCGTTTTCCGGAATATTAATCGCCGGCTCGGCGATTTTATCATTGTCAGCCGACGTAATTAAGGTGGGTAAACTCACATTTTGAAGAATTAAGCACGGAAAAGGCGAACAAAAACTGTATTCGCGAATCATCGCCAGATAAATCGAACTTTATCCAAAACACAGATCACAGCTGCTCTTTCCCATGAGAAACAGTATCTCCCCTCCCTGATCATCTTCTCTTTCCAAACGTAGCGTCTCGCGTTTTCGCCGCTAGAGGTGCCTCTCGACCCTAGGTAGCGCTTCTCCGACTATACATAAATATCCCAATAGAATTTTCCATGGATGCGCTGAGAAAGGAATTCAGAGTCTAAATTTCCAAGAAACTACCTTTCCGGTGAATAATGTTTATCTGACGAATAAACTGAATTGATGTACCCACCGTAAGTAAGCTGGATTTCGATCGGCTGGAGCGTGAATCACTGTACAGTCGAATTGAGAGTGACGGTGTTGAAGTGCTAAGGCAAGTGAAGCCGCTTGAGAAAACTGATTAGATTTTGAGCTCGAACGTGGAAGCATATGGATCGGGATCATTTTTTGGGCCTTACAATGAGGAAATGGAATTTGACAGGAGGAAATTCAAAACCAGAAGTGTCCTATTTAGAGGAGGTAGGTACGTACTGTGCGCTTACTCCTGATTTTCTTGATATTATTCTGTTTATGCAGCATACACCAGTGCTACGACCAATAAAATTTATTATTAGTGAAAATAGGGGTCATAGAAATGGAACAAGAACGGAAAATGAATGAAATTCTCTTTCAAACAAATTCGATCGATATAAATTTTATGATCCTGCGGCTGGAACTCGTTCGCGATTGCTATTTCCGTCGCGGAGATGAATCGATGCGCGCTCGAAATGCCCTCTAATTATCTCGCCCTCGTAGTCGGTAACGATTCCTCAACTCCTATACAATCATGTCCGTCCAATGCGCAGATGCAAGCAACGTCTGGCGGGTAATTGAGCCATTAAAAGCCGCTTGTTTACTTAGGGAAAAGGTTGTTAGGAGTCAAGCGTTCTGGTCCAGGTGGGCGAGGGGATTATGAGAGATGGCTGGGGATAGGTGAAGCCTCGGCTAAGATGGATGGGATGCCATGGTGGCGAGGCGAGGGCGTATTCTGAAGATTTGTGCGGTTAATATTCCGCAATTACCTTAGAACAAACTTCAAACTCGCTTTTCCCTCAGGTGGAGCTCTTCCCCTTCATTACCAAAGCTAATTTCGCCATTTCACAAACCCCGTTTCTCCTCTTTCGATAAATGCCGATATTTATATGCACGTCCAACCTTCAAAGATATCTAGCTAACAAAAATTTTAAAAACTTTTTCATTTTCATTTTTAGCTAGGAAATATTGAATCCTAGAGTAGTACTTGCATTGTCCATTTAATCAGCATGAATATTTTATGTTTGGAGGTCATGCTGTAGGAAATTTTACACGGCTCACGGGTTGGTCTAGTAGTTAGAGTGTCTTCAGTACTAATGGCTTTCCCAGGAGTTACAGGTTCGATCCCCAAGGTGGCATGGACAATTTGGCCCTTGGACATAATATGTCCAATATGAAATACCGCGGATGACATGAATTATATTATAATTTATAATCCAATAGAATCCATTAATTCATTATATTCTAATTCATGTCATCCCTGGTATTTCAGGGTAACTGGAAATAATCGAAATTGGAGAACTAATCCTGCTCCTCGTATCACCTGCATGATAAGAAAATTAAATCATAATTTCTTTTACATTTTTACATAAGAGAGGGAGAGCCAAGTTCCATGAGCTAGCTTATGTGTATGAAGGTGAGTGTACCTACCTAATGTGTGCCCACACTTCTAGCCTGATATTTTGAGCCCGACAATGTATCTGTAGCATTATTAAAACAGTTTAGTCGCCTGCTGCTTTATGTGATGTGTATGTGATGATTTATTCCGAGATTACCCCGAATAAATCCTGCCAGGTGACACCTCTCACCTTGGTCCGTTTTCTCGAGCGGATTTGGTTCGTTAGATGACATTAAAAAAGTAAGGAAAGGTCTTCTTGGCAGCGAACGGAGCTCTGAAAATATTTTCGAGGTTTCTGAAAATTGGAGGGACCTCTAATTGTTGAATTCGGGCAAACTCATTTTGAGTGTTCTTATCTAGTATTTTGGGTCGTGTTAGTTGGCAAGCAGCGACTAGCAACTCCTTCTGCTGGCAGTGCTCGAAAAGTTGGCATGATCTGCCCCCGTCAGCGTAAACTGTTGACGCATTCGAAGGGGAGGCGGATGAGAAACTTGCTTGTTGAGGCTTCTGTTGAGTGACAGGTAATTGCTGTATGCTAAATTTGCTCAAGCGAGATCCCCTGCTCGCTCCCTTTTCATCTAGGGCTTTTCGTGTACTGCATCCACTGTCTGACACTATTGTGAGATTTAGGTACATCTATATTACCCTACTCGTGGCAACGAACGAAGAGGTTACATTTTAAAAATCGCCAAAACTTCCCTAGGTGACTATCTAATATTTTTTCACGAAAACTGCTCTGCCTCTAAAGATTGTCGTGGAATGTTTGAAGTAGATGAAAACTTGTGAAAAGGCGCTCTTCTCGACATGAATGATATCCCTGCAGCAGATTATGTGCTTGGTTCCTTGATGTTTAATCCGGTAAACAATTTTCTGTTTGAGGTACTGCTACTTGACTACTTTTCACTTTCATTTTCGAAAGCAGCTCGCAAACTTGTTTGGTAGGAGCGTTTGCTAACACCGAGTTGTAGCTTGTAGATCATCACTCCAGCCCTACGGTCCTACGTCACGTTTGAAAGATGTTTTCCGTGCTGTCAAGGTTTACACAGTGAATCAAATATCTTCCCCTCTCTCGAGGTACATTCCATTTCATGATTAAAAGCACGCGATAAAAGGGAAGAAAAGTGTTTCCCGTTCTTTGTCTCCTGTCTTGACGTCGCTTTTCCTTCTTCGTTGTGAGTTAGAAACTACGTCGGGAAGGCTAAGGTTCGCTAAAAATGCGCCCATTGGAATGGAAAAGGATTCAGAATCAGAGCGCTCATGTGCCAATTCTATATCTTGTATCATATTCTGTGCAGATTCTTCCAAGGTTTCGATTTCAATTCACGAAGGGCCATTTTTACCAAAGAGACAGCCGATAACTTTCTCTCTTCTTTAAAAATCGTTGGTTTCAGTGAAAAATTGGCTTCTTAATAATATGTCAACATTTGAACAACAATAAATCAACATTTGAGCTTGGTATTCCTGTCAATCAGTAGACGGTGAGAATAAGAAGAAGTGAATTATTCAGGTTAGCACAAACCTAGATCCTAGGACCAGCTTTAGGATAGGCCTTCACCTGAACCGAAAAAATGTTATTTGGTGGAGTGTGGAACAAATTTTAGAATTGGAATTTCAGAATGGAACAAATAAGAATTTCTTCACTTGAAAGCCCCCAAGAAAAGTGCAATTTTCCAATTACTTTAGATGTAACACAACTGATGTTATTCGTTCCATGCGATGGGTGTAATTCGACTGGCCGCTTGAGGGTGAAAAAGAGCGTATGCAGCATTTTTGTGTAACCGTGAGTCAAAAGCGAAATTCCTTAACCGAACTAATTTCCTTATCCGTGAGAAGAGTCCGAGGGTGCCTTGCCAGCATCGAGCTGGAACTGTGTGTCTAAAGCTTGGTCAAAGGGCTACCCTTGTCCAGCCAAAAGGGCCAGTGAAGAACCTCCTGTTTAATTAGCAGCCTCTGTCATCCCCTTTTCCTGCTGGTTGATCAGGACCTGTGATTAGCTCCTAGCCTCATCCTTTGTCGACTAAACAAGAGATCTGCGTTTAAAGAGAAAATCTCGTCAGAAATCTCTAACTATAGGGCGTTAGCGGCGTGTAAGCAGGCGTTACTAACGTTTCACCTCGGCTCCGTATTTTTCGCGGTTTGCTGTCGCGCTTGGATTTCTGGTGCTCCACATTATACCTTTTGATCAGGCGCTCTCTCATTTTACCTTGTGATTTGAGCGATCTGATGTTCTGTTAACTCTATGAGCTTCCAATTTAAGACCAGTGTGGTTTCGGTGGTAGGCCCAGGGGTAGTGACAATGACAAGGCTGAGGAGGTAATTACGCTTAAGTCCCTTGTGGGAGTTAAATGGCTGTATTTTGGCTCAAGTAAAAAGATTCACTGATAGAGAAGAAGTAGCGGAATCTCATTCGAAAATTATTATTGCATCAACCCATACGCTGGACCGTAAGGTGACGGAAAAAGGATGAAATTCATTCGAACGAATTTAATCGATGAAAACACAAGGTTCATTATTGAGTAAACAATTCATTCCACTTGACTAATTTCAAGGTTAGGTACTTGACGGAACGCGGCGTTTCTAATTCGATTAAACTTCTCGGCCATATTTCTGAAGTTACGATTTCTCCTTTTATTTGAAACTTGAATAACCCGCTTTCTGTTTTGCCACCCTTATAGAACGTTTCAATTCAACAGGCGGTTTCCCACCGCAAATAAACCGAGAAAGTAGATTTATATGAATTTTTGCAACAAAGTTATTCGAACTCGTTTTATGTCGCTTTCATTTTCTAAATGGCGACTTTATGAATCCGCTTTTTTCGCCGGCGAGCAGAATAACTCGTTTTTCCAGGAGTAAAAAAAGAGAGGAAACGTTGCGTTCATTATTTACATGCGGCGGGATATTAAAAAATTTCGGTCTGTGTATGTATACTTTTTTATCTTGCAGCGCCGTACATGCAATTGCACGAACTCCCCCATTTGTACTGGAAGCATTCGTTATTAAGTTTTGAATTGACTGTCAGCATCATGCGTCGTGTGTGCTGATACCTCCTGGCTCTATTTTAGTTTCATGCTTTGAAAGAGTATTTATCTACCTGAGCCAATATTTATTCTAATCTTTCCCACTGCTGTAGATTTTCAGACTATTGTCTTTAGACTATTTCTATCTCCAAAAACATTAGAATTCTGACATGCAATGGTTTTTCTATGGAGCTTAACTGTAAATACAGTGAGATTGTCATATTCTTTGAATGGACGCAATTTTCAATCATGATTTGGCGGCCGCTGCATGGATTTGGATAGAAAAATGGATGTGGCCATCGAACGAAATCCTCTTTGAGTTATTATGCATAGGTTTTAATGGTGGCTTTTTGAAAGAATCTGAGCAAAATCATAGCATAGGAGAAAAGCATAGCCTCCATAGGATTTGTCAGGTACTATGATGAAAAATGTTCAAAACTGCCTACTCTGTGTTGTGGTCTGATGGTTCCCATCAATGAACGCAATGAACATTCAATTTCTCATCGGGAGACCGTCACATGTTAACATAAATTGAGGTAGTTGTACTATATCTACGTTTTGGTCTACTTCGAATTGCCTAAGAAATATGACGCTGAAACGAAGAAAAAATGTTACAATAGAACGAATCGCAAGGAAGGAAATATCCAGCAGAAGCCAGAGTAAAGGAGGAGAAAGATGGAATGATAGAAAAGTAAAAGAGGAAAAAAAGAGAAGGGCAGAAGAGTTTTTCCCAATTCACTCTTCTTCTAATCGCGCCCTCGGCAAACGAGAGTTGAAGAATAGTGGAAACGGTCAAGAGGGGAGGCCGAACTGAGTTGGATCCTATGCCGGAGTTGGAAGGAGAGAATGAGAAGTCGATGAAACGATTCTCCGAGGAAAAGAGACAGAAAGAAATGGGCGAGCGAGAGAAAAAAAGAGATAGGAGCCGGTCCCGAGCAGCGAGAGAGAAGTCAAATCTAATTATTGAATTTCAAGTTCTTCTATTGAGACCCTTCGGTGGCCGCTCATCAAAAAAACTTGGAACTCACTTTTCATTCGCACTCGTTCGGGTGAAACCATCATCGTGTTCTACCCAGCAGTGGATATAAATCGAAAGAAAAAAACAATATTCTCACGTTCGTACAGAACGCGAAGAAGTTCAAATAGCCATAACTAGAGATGTCCGTGAAAAACGTTGTTTTATCCAAAATCAATTCAATGTTTTTCTTTAACCTTAGCAGGCCTTCATGTGTGTAACGAAATACGATGTTATTGTTTTGTATCTGCTCACCACTGGCCGGTTAATACCCGTGGAAATTATTATCTTTCCATCGAATAGGGCCGCTTTCCAAAAAAATACTGCCAAACCAAATTTCCACCTTCTCCTCGCCTCTTAGTATTCCCAGTAAGTTTTCCTGTTCCGTACGTAATGCAATTACGCGCGCCCTTTTCCCCTTTCTGGATGGTTTTCACCCTTTATCCCGAACGGGCCCCTATTCCATTTCCTATGTCTGCTCAATGCTATCCCTCTCCTTCCCGCGCTCTTCAGTCTCTGTCTGCTCCTCTATTTTTCCACATCCGCGCCGCAGCTACTTTATCTTTTGTAGGGGTAGTTTTTTCACGTTCTGACCCGTCTGTTTGTTGAAGTATCCCTCCCCCAAGTTGGCCCTCTATTCGTCCGATCCTCGGGGCTGCGTGTGGATTCAGCAGCGCCTGACATTCATACCTTATACTCTGCTGGTTTCGATGGGAAGTGGAGGAAGATCCCATCCTGAAACCCAAGAGCACTCCGAGCTGTACGACGAATCCCTTCTACCTCGGGGCTGCTCGTCTTGTACAGGGCAGAGGTTCCTTGATCCAGTTGTAGTATCCATCAATCACTCGCTGGTCCCTCTCGCCTCAGTCGCTTTGAACGAAAACATCGTTTTCACGCTTCGCCACGTTGGTCATAAATAAGTCTCTTCGTGGATTTCCCGCCTGTGCATGAAGATTTACCAGCTAAGAGTTACGAAACTCATGATTTTGGATGTTCTCGTCGTTAATTCATCTGCTACTCCTCTGCTTCTCCCAATGCCATAATATGGCAGACTCTATATTATAGAGTATAGATAGGTGGTACTGGCAGGCCCTGAGTCCTCAACAATCGATAATCCGGACTTCAGCCTTCACAACGAGTACGTTTTTCGGACATTGCCTAACTGCCCCTTGTATCAGCTGCAGAAAAACAAATAAAACATAAAGTACGCCAGAGTATGGCAGTATGCCTAATTTCGACTATTCCCCGGTTATTGGGAATATTCAGTGTATGCACTATACGATATATCCAATTCTACCGAATCGCGCATGAGGTATGCTCCTAGTTTGCCGAGATTCCTGCCGGTACCCTGCGGATGAAAGCGCGTCCGGGGCTCGCTTTGATAATGGAGCTGGAACTAGCTGGGTTCGTAGTAGGTGACGCAGGAAATTCGCCTACCCTGGACTCGCGCCAACTGCCAGATCAATTTACCTACCACCGCGTCGAGCGCCAAGCGCCCTTTCCAGCCTGTCCTGCCGTTCCCCTCGCCCCCTTTCGTATACGTATCCTCCACCCCGGGGCTCTCCCTTTTGAACAAACTCGCCCCCCATTTCGCGATCCACCGGCTCTATACTCAGCCTCCCATCCATCTCTGCGGCTTTCTATTGGTTCGGCCCAATTAGCGGTCCATTCTCCGATCTACGACCCCTTATCGTCCCATGCCAGCTAAGCTTCGAGTCCAATGCTATCCCGAATTCTCGGGATGACGACGTGCCGAACAATGTTGTTGCTGATGGTCCTCGCACTCCCGGTCGCTTTCAGTGATGGATTGAATCAGATTCACGTCTGATCTCTGTCTTGAATTACCATAATCAGAGTAATACAATATCAGGTAGTAGGTACTGTAATATTAGAGCATTGCATTATCAGGGAGTATTCATGAGTCATGAATCATGACATGAGCCTTACCTCATCGCGACGAAACAAGATTCAAGATTCAATTTATAAGCCGGTGGTGCGTAGATAACACGCAATACTTTCATATTTTGATACGTAAAAATTTGGCTCAATTTTATTAAATTTTGACTATTTTTAGGAGAGTTTAGGTCAACAATATGAAAAAAAACTCACTACGCAATCTCCAAAAACTCCAAGAATCAGGAAATGGCAACCTTTTTTCAAATTCCTTGAACTGGGATGTTTCTCACAGTTAGACCTACCCACCACCCGGTTTAACCAGGTTTACTACTCACTATACTTCCGATACATTAGCACTTTTGGAGTTTTCTATTTTTTCCTGGTCACAAAAATTAACCGATTCGAGCATTATTGGCCTTGAAATCGCTGTTTTACCTTGTAGAATAAGTCGATTCTTATATTCAAATAACTTGACGTATTTTGATTTTTGGCTAGCTTTAAAATTTGTATATTGAGTTTCTTGACATTTTTGATCTAAAGAGACTCTAAAGTCGTCAAAATATAATCAAATTGTTCCAATAATTTACTTATCGAAATCAGGAAGTATTGTGGGTTACCACTGGTTTTTCGCTAATTCTTGCTAGAGATTTTAGTCATCCTTACAAAACAGAATGTTCCTGGCACTACCATCTACCATCTAACCTGGTGGCTCGTGTTTTTTGGGTTAACGCTGGGGTTGCCCAAGGATCGACGCCTTTTCAGATCGCAGGCTCCTTAGTGAGAGGATTTACTGAATTTTCTGGGAAAATCAGGAAGAGCTTCGATTGTAAAATGGAAAATCCCTCAACACTGTTTCCAACCGATGTAAAGTTATTGTTATTTGAAAACTCGAGGCTGTTGGGATGTAAACGACTCGGATTTGATTCGAGATTGCAGAGGTGAAATTACGGAGGTGCCATCGAAAACCCTGATGCCAGCCGGAAATATAGCCATCGATGAATCCTGTTGATTGCGTAGAATTAATATTCATTCTGGATATAGGTAGGTGCGAGAAAGGGTTTTGATCCTTTCGGAGCTTTCAGTTTGTAATCCCGCCTCTAATCGAACTGGCACGTTTCCTCGCCGATAAAGTGATCCGCGAAATATTGTCACCACTTTCGAGTGGCGGCTGGGATATAAAACAACGCAGTTTTTATTTTCTTCATCATGACCTGTAACGTTTTCAGATCCTCAACATCCCAGAGGTGTCGAAAATCCGTTGATGAATTGTTGAAAACCTCTCCAGTTCCTCGTCCGAAATTTTTTTCTCAATAAGTATATATTGCAATTTTTGTTTTACTTTTTTTTTGAAAACACAAAAACAAGGCCGAGTATCCTTTTGTCTTGCCGAAATCTCCGAGCCTATAGCGCGAGAAACCTAATTTGCAAAGTGCGGACGATAAATAGTGCATAATTGGAGAGGAGGGTTGCCAAGAGCGAGAAAAGGTTTCACCGCGGGACTCGGCAAGAATAAGGAAAATCTTCGGCCGTAAAGGGGTAGGAGGAGGAGGGGAATACTGAATTGCGGAGGGAGAGGGAAAATCTACATTTCTTACGAAGGCGAAGGGATATTTTCCCTTTGTACGAGAAGAAAACGGAGGAATTATTTATTAGGGGGGCAAAAAAGGCGAAAAGAAGGCAGGCGAGTCTCGGTCTGAGTTATATCGTCTTGTTGTTACTTCTCTGTTGAGCCCTGGAAAAGGGAAAAGCCTCGGGAGCGAGACGAGGAGATGCGAGGAGCCTGCTGGACGACCGAGAAAGGAAACACGAGGAGGTACTATCTCCTAACTGCAGAAGCGGCCCCAATGCTGAGGGCGAGAGGTGAAGAGCAGTTAAATAAGTCATGAAGAACGCGCAAAACGAAGTGTGCGACAAACAAGGCGTATCGTCTCGAAAACCCACGAACAAACTTCTTTTTCCCTGTTTGTCCTTCGCCAAGTGCGCCTGCGTAGGCGTTTTTCCATTTTTCAAATATTACTGGCAAAAAAACAGTTCGAGAGATGAGAGATGGACATTGCAGAAGATCAAAATAAAATTAGGTTCTAATTCATGTTAAAATCGACACATAATGTTCACAAGGGACAGTTTAGATGAATATCCGTTATGAATGGTAATGTCGTAGGTAGCGAAGTAACGAGGGGACGACTTTTGATGTCGGTTCGCCAAGCTTTCAAATTTTGTTTTTCCGTGAACATCAAAAAAATGTAAACCTGCGTTCGAAGCTTAGGCAAGTATACAGATTCCAATATTTATCCTTTTTATTTTGGCTTGAAAAACTTGGCCCCTAGGTTGAAGGCTAACCTCTGGGTCAACAACAATATTCCGATAATGCGACCTTTTGAAACGCAAGTTGAGGCGATGCCGCAATAAAAACGAATATCATGGCAATTACTTTGGAAGGAGACAAAGCCGATCTGGTGATGGAAAGGAGATTTTTTATTTCACCCTCCGAATCAAAGCGAGAACTTCATTAAAGGTATAGCCACGAATCAGCGGTCGGTATAATTCAAAACTTCGACCCTCCTACTTCTAAAGAGGGCAGAGAAAAAAAAAATGAGAAGAAAGATGAAAAACTCCGGAAGAAAGGCGGCCAACTTATTTGCCTTTTTCGACATGATGACCTCGAAGGGTGGAAGAGAAGGAGGAAATGAATCAAAACGGAGAGGAGGAGTTGTAATTACGGAAAAGTTATCGTGACGGCGGCATGATTAGGACCGTAATGATGTTGTCAAATGAGTTCGATTTTACTCATCAGAGCCTCCTAAAGCTCAGCCATTAATCCCCTCTTCTCATGATGCGAAAAATAGGATCAAAAAGGGATTGGAGGGAAGTACGTGGGAAGGAAACAATGCGGTGATCTCTGTTTCTGACGAATAACGCAAAATCCCGATTAGGAACACTAACTTAGAAGGTGTTTGATGATTTTTTTTTGTGTTTTACTTCCATTGGTTGTTTTCAGATGACTTGAAATGAATTACCTAAGCATACCTAGGTATATTTTACCTCCGCATTTATAAAGTAAATGGAAATATCGTTATCGTCCTAAAATCAAAAATTGACTCGGAGATTCAAAGAAAACTTTTACTTATACCTACAGTTTTTCCCAGGTCAACTTTCTAAACACGTGTCATTGTGTTCATGTATCTGTCCGTGAAAATGTAAAAAAATGCTTTGAGGTGGTTTCCGATTTTGGTCAAATGCGAGATGTTCGCCAGAAACCTTACATACCTCACCTTATTTACTTGCTGACGATTGTGTACGAGATATATATAGCTATATATATATAGCTATATATAGCTCATTTCACTCAAAACACTGTAGTGTGATAATCTTTAATGGATGTAGTAGTGTTTTAATAGAGAAATATGGAAATTCTTTTATTGTTATACGAAATTTAGTGATTTTTGATAGAAAACTGAAGTAATTATCTCGTTTTTCCATTACCTACCTATATATAGGTACTATATATAGTACTTTTTGTTTCAATCTGATTGTCCTTTTGTGAAAAACTCTGTCCAAAACCCCCAGGAAACTTGATTTTGAGAAAAATGGACCTTAGTTCTCTTTGGAAACAAGCACCTCAATTAGCCAAAATCAAATTAATTTTTTTTAGAAAATTTTCCAATCAAATTATGGAAGTATTCTTTGTGTCATCCACTGGTTATTCATTGATGATATCCGCCGAAAATGGCCATCGCAGCTGTATCGTATTTTGCCTTCATTATGCGTCATAACACTGGGTGAAAATCTGGGCGTAAATCCGAGGAAGGGCCTGTAAAGGTTGATTACTTGACGCTAACGCCTGTCTTAAGGGGAGATCAATTGCCAAGTTTACGTCACTATCAAAGGGGTTTCGGGGATTCCTTCGATTTACCCTTCGCGGCTCTCGCCCTCGAGGGAACGACAAAGAAAGCGTCGAAGGAAACAGAGCCCTAAAACGCCTCAAGTCCTTCCGCCACCCATCAGCCCTACGCGCCCTCGGGCCTTCCAAAGGTCGCCACTGTATTAATCAGCGTGAACTTTAGACAAAATGTCAGAGAAGTTACGGGACGTTTCCAACGTCCCGCTTCGCGATAGTAAATCGTAATTTGGTATTTTGGGAAGAGGTTAACGAAAAGCTTGATAGGACGGCCGTTTCGCGTGGAGATAAAGTGAGGGGTTTTCTGGGAGAGATCGTTGAACCCCCGATCGGATTTTCCAGCATGGAGTGCCTGCAATTCGCTTTTATTCAGGAAATTCCTGCTCTAAATTCATTTGTGTGCTGAACAGGTGTCTGTTTGTCCATCTGTGGTCATTTGCAACAATATCCAACTCAATTTTCAACATTTCTTTCTATTTTCTTGGACTGGAATGTTTGTCTCGGCAACCGCTTAACCGGTTCTCAAATTACTTGCAGTACCTCCGATCTATTTACATTCTCAGTATTTCCTATTTTATTTTTTCCTGGCCAAAAAATTAATCGATTTAAGCGTTCTTGGTCTTCAAATCTTTATTTAACCTTGCAGAATACATGAAAATTTTTTATAATCCGGTAACTTGCCGTATTTTTATTTCAGGCGGGTTTTGAAAATGCATCGTGAATTTTTTGACAATTTGATCCTCAGGGCCTCAGAAATAGTCAAAATATAAGTGATCAATTTTTGTCAAAAATTTACTTACCTAATATGGAAGTATCTATTTTTGTGTTGTTTACGCACCACTGGTTCAGTTTAGCTCCCCGGTTAAAAGTTAAAATTTCGCCAATAATAAAAAATAAATTTTCACCTGAAAAAAAGTTGGTTTTGGTCAAATTGTTTCCGCTTCCGATCCCTGAACTCCCCGTTCCGTTACGGCGTCTAGGATTTTTCTGGGATGTTTTTTCATCTTTCTGTGTCGTTTTAAGAGAATAATTCAAGTAGATGCGTTTCTAGCGGCTTCAAGCCGTGGAAAGTTCACGAACTCGTGGCCGTCATTCAATATCTCATTCCCACCTTTCTACACAGCCCCGTTGTAAAATTATTAAATTAAAACTCGTAAAAAAGCCGTAACTTTGGTTTTAAAGAGGAGTACCGCTGCGAGGGGCTGTATACGACGAGAAAGCATGACTTTGCGTTACGCAACATCTTTTACCTCCTTAACCCTACCTTAATTCTGAACCTCACCGCAGACGTAGAATTGCTGTTAGTGTTTCCCGCTCTTTGCACTTTTACGTCGCATGTTACTTCTCGAAACTCTTTCTATTCTACTCAGCGTACAAACATTTTCGTCGCCAAAGATCCACCTACCCTCATGGATGTTTTATCATTGCATTTACAGACTCAAACGACCGAAGATGCTCTATAAAAAGACCAAAAATACATTAGGCATGTCCGAAATTTTCGAAGTGTCAAATTTTCCGCGGAAAAACTCAGTTTACTCGTGCTCATGAATTTATAGCCCAAAATATGATAAGGTATCTTACCCAACGGCAGCCTATAACCGATGAATATTATAAGACTGGCAATAGGCCCGCTACCTTATTATATTGTGATCTGTCAATTTATGAATACGGATAAACTGAATTTTCCGACAGAAAATTCGATAATACGTGCATTAATCTCGTTTGGATCTTTGTATAGCGATAATATCATAAATATTATTATTCATATGTCGGCGCTACACGCCTCAGCTGATGAAAGTAGGTCCTACTCAATCGGCAATTCGGACCTCAGAACGCTACCTACACCTGAAAGAGCGAACTAGCGACTGGGCTGGAGCCAGAGCTTCGGAAAAGAGCAACGAGTGGCAACACTGAAGATGACGGGGCAGTTTGGTTTTCGGAATTCGAGGAGTGACTTACGTGGTCGGATGCGTACCTATTTTCGGAGAGTTGATTGTAAAAGGTGCGATTAAAGTCGGTTCGGACGTGTTAAGTTAAATTGTTTTTCGGACACCACCCCTTTTACGACATATATAATTATCATTTTTCCTCAGGCAGCTTTTGTCAGAAATTACTTCTATTCCGTCGCCAGTACACAACTCTTCCAGGCTGCGCAAAATTTCACGCTACACACGTACCTGAATACACAGGCGAATGAACGAGAAAATAATGTACTCGATGATTGAAACAGGAACTTTTCCCCCTACTGCGCACCATCCTTCCATTTAGCCCCGAAGCTTTTGAACGTCACCGCATTTCGTTATCAGGCTGGATCTTTCTCATTTAGATAAGGGCTTAATCTTTTCCAGCCAACCCTTTTAAGACCCGACCAACACGGCAATTACTTCACCCTCTGACTCCTACTCTTCTGCCTCGCTTATGCTTTCTCTTTCAAAGGCCATTCTTCCTTTTTTGCCCCGAAACTGGGAAAGCTCAAGATAAACGGGCGTTACGAACCCAAATTCCATTATCTGCACGTGGCGGGAAAAGGTAACGGTAATCAATGCGAGAGGGAGAAAATAAAAGGGTTATGATACATTGCCAATAGTTCGTTTATACCGGGTGTGCACGCTTAAAATTGTCTCCTTGAAGAAGTCGATTCATTTGCTCATTTGCTACAACTATTGAACTTTTTTCTGTGCCCAAAAAGTTGCACTTTTTGCTTTGAATTTTTGCTTGGCAGAAAATGGAAAACTCCCGCTCACGTTCCCGGAAAAACTGGCCCAAAATGTCAGCTTTACAGTCATTCTTCAATTTATCTCGCGTTTTAAAGAGGAATTCGAGAAGATTTACTGGGGAGAACCTACCTAACTAAAAAGCACTTATCCTTTTACTTCCATATTTATTGAGTAAATGGAACTATTGCAATCGTCCTGAAATCGAAAATCATAACAGAGCTTCAGAAAAACGTTTACTGATACACACTCTTGTTCAAAATCACCTCCTGAATAGTATCTTTGTGTACGTCTGCGGTCATTTACAGAAATGGCAATTGCTCCCTCAATCCAAAGTCCTTGAACTGGGATGTTTGTCTCATTAAGGCCTATCAGCTTGTTTAACCGAAATATTGGCTCTTTTAGTGCTTTATATTTCTTTTTTCCTGGCCACAAAAATGAACCCATTTGAGCGTTCTCGGTTTCACTGTTCTTGGTTTACCTTGCAAAATACATGAATATTTTTCATATTCCGACAACAAACTCGGCTTGTTTTGGCTTAAAGCGTGTTTTAATACTCGCGTAGTTCGTTTTTTGACATTTTTTATCCAAACAGCTTCCAAAGTTGTCAATTAGAGTCAAAAATGTAATTATCATGGTATGGAAGTATTGCGTGTTATAAACGCTCTACGCTTCAATGAGTGTTCATAGCATTTTCACGACTCTGAACATGAATTTTTTTCGACAATTTCATTTGAACAGCTGCGTTCGATCCTTGAGGGAAATTTTCTAGTGGAAAAAATAATGCGGCAACCCATTTCCACATCATGCACGTTGAGCCTCGTTTGCCTTTTGTTCAATTATCCGGGGGCCCGGACTTTCCCAGAAAAACTTTCCGTTGCCGATACCAAACAGGAACGAACAGCCGTGATATAATTAATATCAGCCTCGAGGGCGAGTAACGGAGAATACCCAGCTGGAGGGAAAGATGAAAAACTTCCAGCCTGAAACTCCTGGAGTCACTAATGGATAGTAAGTAACAGCTTCGGGATTGAATTATCCACGTAGCCGGTCGAACGTTGTTAGACCCTTTGCCTGAGGCTGAGAGCTTAGCTCGCGATCGAGAAGAGGCCATGGGATGAACGTCACGATATTGAGTGATCATTGTTTGTTCAGGTCGTTTCTCCTTCTACGGAAGTTAGATCCGCCTAAAACCGACCGGACCATCTTTCGACTTCCTATACTAACCATCCTTGGCCGTATCTAGTTTCAAACCATTTCCTCGAAGCACTTTTCTAATGAAAGTCCCTCCTCGTTATCATCAATGGCTGTTGATAGCCTTCATGCGGGCGTAAAGATTCACAACTGCGTGCGAAATGAAATTACTCGAAACAATTTATTATAACCAGGGGGAGCTACTGGGCACAGCTTTCTCGCGGAAGCTCAAGAAAAAGAACAACTCTTGGAAGTCATTACATGCTTCTGCATAGTTTTGGTGACTTTCCAAGGGTAGCCGCCCTCACCAACGGCATGAGCCTGCAGGAGCTGTTGGTTTCTCCTTCTTCTTTTTTAAGCCTTGTTTTTTTGCAGTCCAGGGCTGGGCACACGTCAGAAAAAGATGCACACCCTCTCCCGAACATACCTCCCCAAGAATTGATAAACATTTTTGCGTTTTCAAAAAAAAAAAATTCAAAAAAAAAAAACAATTTATTGCGATCAACGCTGGAGGAAAGACGCTCATCTTCGTGAGAAGTAGGTACCTTGATACCTAAGTACGTATAGGTACTGTGATATATCACGTCATCAGCTTCACCCTTCTCGAGCAGCCACTCCATGCATACTGTATACAGTATGCCTGGTATACCTACTGCAGGGTGTCCTACCCTTTTTACTTCCATATTTTCAGAGTAAATGGAAGTATTGTAATCGTCCTAAAATCGAGAATCGGAACGGAGCTTCAGAAAAAAACTTTTTCTTTTACACATTTACCCAGAATCACTTCCTGAACAAGCGTACAAAAATGGACATAACTCCCTCAATTCTCAACCTTTTTTCAAATTTCTTGAACTGAAATGTTTGTCTCGGCAAGACCTGTTTAATTTTTGATGATGAATAATCGACCCGTATTGCTATGTTGTAGTCACACGATCAGGGCTAGGGTCAAACAGAAATACATCGTCTCCTTCGCCGAGCTTTCGGCAAATTTATTGCCTTCTTCAGGGCTTGGAGACGAGGTTAAGCGGTCATAATATGACAGTCATATTATGATGGTCATATTATGACCACCACCGTCCAAGACTATAGATGTAACACTCATGAGTTGATCTGTAGGTACTATTGAAGTTGCTTTATGTAAAACCTATTAGCATCATGAGTAATCATGGTAATCACCTGATTACCATTTACCCTTTTGTAACAAAAATATACTTTTGACTAGAGAAACCAACAAATAAAACAAGTATAAAAACCAACAACTCGCAGTCAACAATTAAATTTAGAATAAACTGTTACATCTATAGTCTTGGACGGTGGTGGTCATATGACCGCTTAACCTCGTCTCCAAGCCCTGAAGAAGGCAATAAATTTGCCGAAAGCTCGGCGAAGGAGACGGAGTAACACTGTATGACCCTAACCCTGATCGCGTGTTTAATTTTTGAGTCAGGTATTCTAGGTGTAGCATAAAGATCAACTCCAGGCCTTTATCTCTTTTCGGATAGACTCAAGTATAGCGCTGTTCGTTGCTGAGCAGGTCCTACGGTCCAAAAATGAATTTTCCACTTTCACCATCCGAACTTAGTTAGCTTTCTGTCAGCGTAGAAACGTCTCCTCTCCCGAATAATGACTTCTCAGGGCGGATTTCAAGAAACGCCGCATTCCATTCAACTTTGACAGAGGCCAGGCATAATTCTGAAACTTACTCCATCGCTGCGCCATTTTCTCTCTTGAAGTAGCAACCCCTCCCCGCTAATGAAGGCAAGGCTTTCTCCGTCAGCTTCTGTTAACAGGAATGGCGTTGATTTCTGTCACTTACCTACATCCTACTCGCTACTCTCGACACAGTTCTAAAAGGGTCTGCTTTCATCCGCTTTGACTAATCAAGAGACTATTTTGCTTTTGGATGGCACGGCTAACGCGCAGCGTTTTCAGACACCTCGGCCGAGTAGCTCGGAATGCCGTAAGACCCTCCAATCAGCTTTATGACGTCGGAAAAACTCGGTGAATTTAATCCGCACGATAGAAACGCTTTTTGTTACGGTGGATTCTGATCGATTTGAGTTTGTAAAGTTCAACGCCAACGAGGCACAGACTTACACGGATAATTATCATTCTGAAAAGAATACTCTTCGATGGTCAGAAATGTAGGAAAACGGTCTACATGTAAATCCCAACAAATCACACTATCAGACATTTTTTCCACGTCCGGTAGAAAATTGTGTTTTTGGCCGTTTTTGGTTTTTTTGTGTTTTTGTCCTAATCTCACAAAAATTGCTCCGTCTCTTTCAATTTTTGATTAATTATTATTAAACCATTATTAAATAATAATAAAATAACAAATTTTGTTCTCATTGTTTTACTGTTGTCATAAAAGTTTGAGTATTTTTTACCATTTTATCCGAATTGAAGACGAAAAGTTAACTCGCAAACGACTCGATTCAACATTTTCGCATTCCTAGCTTGAAAATTCAGTCCGAGTCGAGCCAAATATTTTGCCGTAGTTTTTCCCGCTGAATGGGGAAACTCACTCCTCAAATAAAATTTGGGCTTGGGTCCAGCGGGCAAGAAAGGCGTTCTAAACGTCAAAGTAAATATTCGAAACGGGCTGTTGCAACGTTTTTAATGCGTTATTCCAAAACGGCTTTTATTAAACTTTCTTTCGCTCGAAATGCAGGAAAAAATGTCGCGATAGAAATTCGCTTCAGATATTTTCTGTAAATAGCCCATGTAGGTACCTAATTTTTAGTACCAGATTTCTCTATTCTGATGCGCGTTGCAAAACTATTGCACCATATTATTATCAATTTGCTGACCACATGCCATAACGTTCTCGTTTTCTTGTTTCAGGTGTGTTTCTCGTCTGAGTGTCTTGTCTCGTCCTCGAGCAGGCTGATGGTAAAAGTAGTGCATATTTTTTCTTTTTTAATGTACTAGTCAACTGACTCCCCCCTCAGGGTGATACTTGTAGGAAAAAGGCGGTCCCCTGCGTGGGAAAACCGTTATATATGAAAAATGTCGCTCCTTGATGAGGCCCAGCGGGGCGAAAGCGCTTGGAGAATAAAAGAATAATATTCTTTTATATTATGAGAGTACGATGGGCTACCACTCTCTTCCTCACCTCAACAATAACCCTTCATCATCAACCAATGACAGATAATATCTGTCATATTATCTGATCATATTATGATATAATATAATGTAGAATGATATTATAAATGATGTAATATAGAATGATATAATATAGAAATGATAGAATATAGAAGAAAGAATATAGAAGAAAGAAATGATGTAATATAGAATGATTAATATCTGATCATAATATGATCATAATATTATTATGATCAAATTGTCTCACACTTATGCGTTTCAAAATATGGAAGTATGGTGCGTTATACACGCGCCGCTGGTTTCTGTAATGAACGCTTCAATTGTCGAATTTAAGTATAATAATATTACGCTAGAAAAATACGATCGTAGGTTCTGGTAGAGAGTTCATAATAAAATAAAAGGAACACGAAGAAGTGGAGATCGAACATGGTAGCATACAGAATACAGATACACCAGAAGAGCGAATCCAATAACCGGAAAAGGCGGGGAGGAATTTGATTTGAGGGTAGTCGCCTATTCTGGATGGTACAGCACCACCTGCCTGTTATAAATATGATAACAGGTCGTGGTGGAGGGGGTGCCGTCCCGCAGGGGGCCGGAGCAAGAAATCGTGCCGGCGTATAAGAGAAAGACGAAAAATATAAGAAAAGTATAAGAAAAACGAACGCCGTCCCTTTTGCGTCCGACTTCGGCCGATTCCGGTTCTCCTCGGCCCTAAACATCGGTACAGTAGTTCCTCTTGGGAATCGGAAGTGGATAGGGGAATTCGCGTGACGACTAACTCGGCCGAATTCTTCCTGACATTGCGATCGGGAATTCGGATCGTTTACTGTTCGGTTCGCAATGAGAGCGGTCGACCGCCTCCTCCGGGATTCGAGTTTCCCCCCCGAATATTTTATTTTGCCCCCGTCCACTGGGGTATTGACCTTAACTAACCGTGACTCAAAACAGATGCTATGCCGGGGTCTCAGGAGGAGGAAAGAGACAATTTTACATATTTACGAAGGATGTACCTACAATATTTATTTCGTACTCTATTTATATAAACCCACTTGACGCTACTTACGAAATCTGCATAAATAACAAAAGATTGAATAGATTATTTCTGGAAATAGGTAATGTACCAAAATGAATAACAACAATGAACAAAATACCTTACAGATATGCATAGGTACCCGATAGAATCCTGAAGATGTCCATTCGATTGGACACAGTGTTGCCAAGGTGTGGACGTCAAAAACCCCTGAGACAACGTCAAAAAACCCCCTAATCAGCCCAAATGAGGGGAAAAAATCCCCGAAAACCACCCAAACGTTAAGGACGAACTAAAAATGTTCCCGGATTTCTCGCTTAAATAGGAAAGGAGCTTTTTTCCGATTAATTTTGAAAAATTTGTTTTTAAATCGGTTTGGCTCGAATTTCTTAATGCGATTTCTCCTTTTTCGCGTTTTTGCCGATTTTAGGGAGTTCTACTGAACCGATTTTTAATTTCTTGAGCTTGTTGGATTTCTTGACGGTTTCTACACCTGTTTCACCCCCTATAATTAAAAATTGGATGGGTTTTAGATGTCGTAAACTGGTTTAAAGACATTTCAAAAAACTTTGACATCCCATAAAAATTTTCCACCCCTCAAAAAAATCTTAGGCACCGACAAAGAACATGAAATTTGATGTTTTTCGAGATTTCGATCAACAAGGTCAATTTGAGCAGCAGAATACGGCCGAAATCGCGTATTTCCGCAGTTTTCTTGGTTTTACGGCCAAAGCATCGATGGCGTCATAATAATATTATTATAATCATATTATGATAACCTCGTATCTCAGAAAAACCAAACTTTTCAGTAGAGGCAAAAAACTGTTACCAGTGTTATGTGAAAATCGAATTAGGTACGAGGTTGAGAACCCTTATTGAGGAATAAAGGCGCTAGAGAGCAGAAAATTGCATTTCCCGGCAAAATTCGAATACTGGCCGATGAGATACGAGGATTTCATTCAGAAAATGCAATAAATCAAAAATAACCTAAATTCGCGAGATACGAGATCATCATATGACGTCATCGGTATGGGTTTTAGGCAAAAACGTGAAGAGTAGACAATGTCAGGCGTTATATTTCCTATCGTGCTAATTCCGATTCATTTAATGATATGCCTGCTTCTATAATTTGAACTTCATTTTCTGTGATACCCAAAAAAATCATGTACCCATGTAACCAATCGTCAAAATTGGATCAGCGTACGGCGGGCGGGTATTTTTTTGTTTTGTAAAAAAATGTGAATTGAGGGAATGAGAACCTTGTACGGTTCTTGTTGCCAATTGTATCTGGCTTATCTTTTGTTAGCCTCGATTTCAAAAATAAAAACTTTCCTGGCTGGATGAATAGCCGGTAAATCTTTCGGTTTCCGTGGAAAATAGCGAAATCCCGTATTTTCCCGGAGGTTTCCCGAAATTGGCCCTGTCGGCAGTTACTGTTCTCCGCGGCTTTTGTTGTTACCAGAAATTGATAGCCGGACGAGGAAGATTTGACCGAATGTTGTATAAATCCTGGGCCCTTATCAACAAGCCATTACAAGGCGGTGTGCGGCCGGTCCGACCGGTTTACACACGGGCGGGGAGCCGAGACGTAGGCGGGAGCGCCGCGAGGAGGAGGAGGAGGAAGATAGGAGGACAAAAAGGGCCGCAATGCGATGGGACGAGGCCCTCAAGGGCGCTATAAAGGGATGCCTCTCTCGGCGAGGAGACCATAAACGCGGGGCGGTGCGGCGCCAGAGGTTGATAACGTAGGTGCGGTTGATAGGAGGAGGGCGAATCTGATAAAACTTTAGGTCGAGCGCAAGCGACCGCATCGTGAACGGGAAAGAGACGGATAGACAGTGTTGAAGGTTACGGACGGAGACAGAGACTCGGCCGCTACGTCATGCCAACAGTTCATATTGTGTGTACTACTTGTACACGTAGTAATCAACGGCGCCTTTGTCTCGCCGGATCCTGAGCGCAACGCTACAAATCCTTGCCAAGCCCGTAGGGAGCGTAGAAATAGATGACTAGCGTTAGCGGGCATGCGCTATAAACGCTCGAGGTGCGACCCTTTTGTTGCGGGCGTTAATCTGTCCTACGTTCTGATTGGCACACACCACCAGGTGGCTGCTCGTGTTGACACTAACTACCCCCTCGATTATCGTTCTGTAAATTGCCGCGGCCATGAACAAGCTCACATTTCGCCGATGAATAGGAGATGCGATTTATTAACAATGCCATATTCGATAGCAAGTAGGTACTCACCTACCAAATGTTCATACTTGTAGATTCGGTAGTCGGAATTCGGGAAGCTCAAAACACCCTCATTTTTACTTCCATATTTACAGAGTAAATGGAAGATTTTAATCGCCCTAAAATCGAGAATCGGAACGGAGCTTCAGAAAAAACGTTTCCTTATACACATTTACTCAGAATCACTTCCTGAACAAGTGTTTGTGTGTCCGTCTGTCCGTCTGTGGTCATTCACAAAAATGGCCATAACTCCCTCATTTCAAATTTCTTGAACTGAAATGTTTGTCTCGGCAAACACCCTTAAAAACAGTCAAAATATGATCAAATTTTCTCAAATATGTACGTTTCAAAATATGGAAGTATTGTGTGTTGTCTACGCACCACCGGTTAGCTCTTGAAATGAAATTAGCGTCCCTCCTTCCGAGAGACTGTTTTGACTTTCGACAAGGTTGCCGTTCTGTAGGCCAATTAGGCCACATTGCGCAGACTTTGAATGAATACGGCTGACGGTGGATGTTCGCCAAGTCATAGACGAAAATCTCTAACTACATTAATGAGTCAAGTCTGCTGGGGGATATCTTGCTGTTTTGGCCGAACGTAAAAAACTCCTTCCATTTATCGTTCGTGTTTTTATATAAGGCACTCGATCCTTTTCATTTTTGGCAAAGGTCCCGAACTTGGGATGTCCACTTGAGTTTTATATAGCTTTGCGCCCTCAGGGAACACCTGAATGACCTTATATGAGCCCCTCGAGACCAAGACAACCCACGAGCCGGAAGAATTTACGAGTTCGATCGTCCTGTGCGATTAAGATGCCTTCAAGATGAAACCAAAAATGGTTTCATAAAATTAGCTATGTATACATGAAAATGGCGAAATAGGGACGATCTAAAACCTCCAAATATGACGATTTTCTTTTTAATGCAATAGGAAGGTACATTTTTACACAAAGTACCTATTTATAGTGGATGGATGATCGACCCTTGGTATCAGTTCGATCAGACTGATCAGTTCGATCTCAACGTTGACTTTGTATTCAAATTTGACTTTCATCTCGAAGTTGACTTTGACCTCGAAGTTGAGTTTGATCTCAAAGTTGACTTTGACCTCAAAGTTGACTTGGGTCTCAAAGTTGACTTTGATCTCAAAGTTGACTTTGATCTTAAAGTTGAGTTTGATCATAAAGTTGAGTTTGATCTCGAAGTTGACTTTGATCTCAATGTTGACTTTGTATTCAAAGTTGACTTTGATCTCAAAGTTGAGTTTGATCTCGAAGTTGACTTTAATCATAAAATTGACTTTGATCTCGAAGTTGAGTTTGAAGTCGAAGTTGACTTTGATCTCAAAGTTGACTTTGATCATAAAGTTGAGTTTGATCTCGAAGTTGAGTTTGATCTCGAAGTTGAGTTTGATCTCGAAGTTGAGTTTGATCTCGAAGTTGAGTTTGATCTCAAAGTTGACTTTGATCATAAAGTTGAGTTTGATCTCGAAGTTGAGTTTGATCTCGAAGTTGAGTTTGATCTCGAAGTTGACTTTGATCTCGAAGTTGACTTTGACCTCGAAGTTGAGTTTGATCTCGAAGTTGACTTTCATCACAAAGTTGACTTTGACCTCGAAGTTGAGTTTGATCTTGGAGTTGAGTTTGAACTCGAAATTGACTTTGATCTCGAAGTTGACTTTGATCTCAAAGTTGACTTTGAACTCGAAGTTGACTTTGATCTCGAAGTTGAGTTTGATCATTAAATGAAAAACCTCTGAATTCGACTAAAAACCTCTGACATTCAAAAAGTTGTGTTCTTAACTCCAGCATTAAAAAATACGAATATAAAATTTTCTATATTCGTATGTTTTAATGTTGGAGTTATGTTCATGTTGTGTTCACAACTTTTTGAATGTCAGAGGTTTTTAGTGGAATTCAGAGGTGTTTTCGTTGTTCGACTGAGGGGAAGAAAGGCGACGAGTTGGCAACACTGGTTTCAACATCAGCCATGTCAATTTTTGACCATTTCAGGGTTTTGATGGTTTCCTTACCGATTTTTCACAGCGAATCGATTAGTGAAGTCAGATTTATAGTGTGAAATCGCCCAGCGGTCATAAAATCATAAACCCGCAAGAAAATTCGTTCACTGGAGTGCAAGGAAGTTTTTTGGCTCTCCTGAAAAGCAGCCAAAACTAAGATAGCTGATGTTGCCACTTAAGCGACGTTGAAAGGATTTGTTGGAACCCCAGAAAACCAAAATTGATAATACCTAATGCCAGAAACTCATACAATATTATACTGATGAAGGGTTGTTCCTTGAGCGTGGGTGTAGGTATACGTGGGTGTTTACCGGAGCGTGGTAAACAAGTTTGCTGCGCTATTCCCCAGGTACGACACCGACGTATCGTATACGAAACTTACGTATGTGTCGTAGTATGGGAGTTGCCTAACAAACCTGTTTACTTTATGCCTACACTCACGCTCCTGGAACAAACCCAAAATAGCTAGAGGTACAAAAATTTGTAATAACAATTTCAAGATGTAAGATGGCCGGTCGAGGACGCTTCTATGACATTTCGCGGTCTTTGGGCATGGATGAAAAATCAAAGTAGTTGATTCCTCCACCAAAAATGTAATATTTACTCCGAAACCAGGACTTCTTTATTTTATCGTGAGACTGATCGTTTTTATTACGTGGAAAATACGGTTGAAATATTTCCCAACGATAGAATACGGGGAAAAATAAACGTGAAATATGTTGCGGCATGAATGAGGGGAGAGGGGAAAAAGAGGGGAAGGAGAAATCGCTAGAGAGGAAAAAAACCCGTAAGGTGCCCGTAGGAGGTTGAGGATATCTCATTTTCTGCTTGGTAACTCTTATTAAATTGAAGGGTTTCTCTTGTAGGGGATGAAGAAGTGGAGAGAAACATCGCCAAACGGGCAGGGTAGGGTCGGGGGCGATGGATACCGGAAGCAATGATGGTGCTGCTGGTTCCGAACCGTAGGACGACCAGGGTATCGTATCTTTCAGCCATGGCTGGCCTGACCGTCCCTGTACCCCCGCCCCTCACCCGTCCCTGAGGCTGCGGACTGTGACAGGATTTGAAATTCAAATGCTCCTTGCCCTTTCTCGCAGTTTCCACCCGCTCCGCACTCAGTTGGCAACACGAAGTTGCCATTTCGTATTATTGCCCAGACCACCAGGTTTCAGTCTCTTCCACTCGGTTCAATCCTCGTTCCTTCCAGCGAATTTCAGTTATCCCTCAAGTGGGCGCCAGTTTCGCGTCGAGATTGTCAAGTGTACCCGAAAGGATAAACTTTGAGAACACAGTCGAATAATTCGTATTTGAATATCAAAACCGATCGTTTTTCCCCCGCGAGCTTTACTGCTACGCAATTTAGTTCGACATCTTCCACAATTCTACCAATGCAGGTGAATTTTATTCTAAGGCTGATCAGAGGTAGGTACATAATATCGATACCTTGAAGCACAAAGGGGATATGTCCAAAAATGGCATACCTAATGAGAAAAATTTGAAATAAGTTTTTGATCAATTACAAAAATAAAGATTCCTCCCATAGTTTCCAATTTCATTTAAAAAATTCGCTAAATAAAAAATGTTTGTCTGGCCAAGATCTACAACTTCGTTTAACCAGAAATTTGGTAGCACGTAACACTTCCAAGATAAACGCTCTTTAAATATTAAATATTTTGTCGTTAATCCACTTTCGAGTTTTGTCGATATCGATTCCGTTTTTTCGATTTTTGATTGCTTATAGGTACCAAAGCTGCCATAAATCGAAATCGAAAAACGAAATCGATATCGACAAAACTCGAAAGTGGATGGATGCAGTTTTGGAGGAATACTCTTCAGTTGATACCTTACATGTAGCACATTACATGGCTGGTCTTTCACCTCAATTGAGGCGTTGATAGCCAGAGTGGACCATTCCACAAACTGTCCGAAAATGAGTTATACAGTGCAATGGGTCTGTGGTTGCTTTATCTATCGAATTATTATTAAAATTTGACTCGTTCTCGAATGTGCTAAGAGAGAGCCAACATTTCAAATGGACCGTCTGCAAATTGGCCGCCGATTTTGATGGCCAGAGTGGACCTTGTGGCTTGTAGAAATGTCCCTATGGTTCATGAGTCATCTGTTCACCCGAGAATGCTTGTATTTTTTTCTTCAAAACACCATAAATCGAAATAGAAAATCGAAAAACGAATCGATATCGACAAAACTCGAAAGTGGATAATGCAGTTTTGGAGGAAAACTCTTCAGTTGATACCTTACGTGTATACTGGCACATTACATGGCTGGTCTTTCACCTCAATAGTCATATAGTCGTAGGAACGCCAGATACCTGGGAAAATCATGTCTAACGTGAATTTCTTATCCGTCAAAAATCGCCTATTCTCTACGCCTATGTAAATAATTCATTGGCCCCTCGATTTATACTATTTCTGTCCTCGGGAAAACGGCTCCGAATTCCCTCCGACGAGATCTCGGCCTCTCCCTCAGGAGCTCGAGATGGGGAGGCCGACAGTAATTCTGACTTACTGCCGACAAGCTTCCCATGTGCAAACGGCTCCTTCCCTCCCTCGAGGCGGCGAGGCAGAGCCGAAAAGAAACTAGAGCCTCTGGCCCCTTGAATTATCTGCATAAGTAAAATTTAGTATTTTATTAGCCGCTCGTTTTCCCCAGACCTCGCTTTTTCTCTTAAATCCTACTATAAAATTTTCGAGCTAGAAGGAATAATTTGTCTTCAAGTTCCCTCTTTTGTACGCATAATATACGGCAAATTCTCCCCTCGGTTTTGCATTATTTTTGAACACTCTCGCTCCTCTGAACTATTGTAAATTACCCCATCGGGCTTCACTATTTTTGGCTCAATAGAACTGGCTTTCTCGAAGTAGAGGCGCGTTCGTTTAGTGCTAGGAAAGTTAGGGGCAATGAATAATGTTGGGAACCGTATTGTTTTATATTGTGTTCTCGTTTCATGTGTTTGTACGGCCTTTGATAGACGTAGATTTGAGTTACTCGTAAATTTACGACGCGGATTGGCATCCGATCAAAAGACTGGACGTGGCGGAGGCTTGGAATATTTATTGTAGAATTCTGGGCTCCCAAAGAGTAAATGACTACCGATTTTGTGCAGTTTTTGAACTTATAGTTCTGCCTCATATTTTTACTTCCATATTTACGAGTTAAATGGATGTATTGGAATCATCCTAAAATCGAAAATCGGAACGGAGCTCCAGAAAAAACGTTTACTTATACACGATTACTCAGAATCACGTCCCGAACAAGTGTCTGTGTGTCCGTCTGTCCGTGAATCCATCTGTCCGTCTGTGGTCATTTACGAAAATGGCCATAGCTCCCTCAATTCTCAACCTTTTTTCAAATTTCTTGAACTGAAATGTTTGTCTCGGCAACACCTAACACCCTGTTTAATCAGAATTTGATTTACTCGCAGTACTTCCGATATATTCGCATTTTTAGTGTTTTCTATTTTTTTTTCTGGCCACAAAAATGAACCTATTTGGGCGTTCTTGGTCTTAAAATCTTTGTTTTACCTTGCAGAATATGAGCATATTTTTTATATTCCGATAATGTGGCGTACTTTTATTTTAGGCGAATTTTAACATTTGAATAGTGAATTTTTTGAGATTTTTTACCTAAAAACCCTTAAACGCAGTCAAACTATGATCAAATTGTTTCTCAATTTTACGATTCAAAATATGGAAGTATTGTGTGTTATCTACGCACCACTGGTTTTTTTTTCTGGTGACAAAAATCAACTTGTTCTTGGTCTTAAAATCATTGTTTATCCGGTAACTCTCAGAATCTTAATTTTAGGCGGGCTTGAAATTTGCATGGTATGTTTTTACACTTTTTATCATTGCAGGCACCAAATTGGCCAAAATCAAAATAATTTAGTCCGTAAATTTACGTATCAAAATATTGAAGTATTGCGTGTTATACCGCCGGTTTATTATCAGGTACCGTTCAGCACGCATCATAGCCTGCCATTTTGTACCTCGATAAGTCAATTTTCGTAACCTGCAACCAGACCGAACTTGTTATCCCCCTTTGACGCTGACAGGCTTAACGTTGCCAAGGAGGTTTCCGACGAATTAGTTAGTGTCTAAGTTTGAAAAGCGATAAACGTCGAGCGCTTCGGTCTCACGTTGCACACCTCCCCTGCCAATCCTCCCTAAGTGGTTTGGGTAGTTTTCCTAATTGCTTCACTCTCCTCCATCTTGTGGGGAAATTCCCCTTCTACATCCTTTTAAAGCGAAGGACTCATAAGCAGAATTAATGCGGACCATCGTGCGTGTAGTGAGACCTAAGGTTCACTTCTACCGATTGCCAGCCCTTCAGTTACATGGTAAAGGCACAACTCGTTAGAGAACACGTGTAGGGCCACGTGTCCACGGCTCCAGTTAGGCAAACCCCACACAACTGTTGAGTCTTGCACGTTTGCCAAACTATACACCTCGAAAACAAAGCTGCGAAGGCAGTCTTGGGATTTCTTGTATGAATGGGATTCTATGGGGATTGTATGGGACTTCTTTGCTGAATGATGGAGATATGATAAGGGCCCATACATTCCTTACACATACGCTTACTTAGGTAATCGGATAAAAAATGTAAATTTTGACAACACTAATTTTTTACGGTTGTCAGCTGATCACGGGCTTTCAAATATTGTCGTTGCTTTTTATTTCCATATTTACAGAGTAAATGGAAGTATTGGAATCATCCTAAAATCGAGAATCGGAACGGAGCTTCAGAAAACTTTTTCTTATACGCGTTTACTCAGAATCACTCCTCGAACAAGTGTCTGTGTGTCCGTCCGTCTGTGATCATTTACAAAAATGACCATAGCTCCCTCAATTCTCAACCTTTTTTCAAATTTCTTGAACTGAAATGTTTGTCTCGGCAAGAAATATCACCCTGTTTAATCGAAATTTGAATAACTCACAGTACTTCCAATGTAGTCGCATTTTTAGTGTTTTTTAATTTATTTTTTCCGGCCACAAAAACGAACCGATTTGAGCATGCTTGGTCTTAAAATCTTTGTTTCACCTTGCAGAATATGTGGATATTTTTATTATTCTATAAATGAGCGTATTTTTATTTTGGGCGAATTTTAAAATTTGGATAGTGAGTTTTCTATATTAAATATAGAAAACTCACTATCAAAAATTTTTTGCCCTAAACACCCTGAAAGCAGTCAAAATATTATCAAATTGTGTCTCGTTCTTACGTTTCGAAATATGGAAGTATTGTGTGTTATCTATGCACCACTTGGTTTTAGATAATAAATATTATCATGTTTTTATATCATTACCCCATTTGGTTTTAAATTGCTTTTAAAGGCCCTGATAAAGATATTGAAAGATTGGAAAGCTCGGCGAAGGAGACAGTTGTTTAGCTTGACATTA
The DNA here is from genome assembly GCA_036186465.1 of Nesidiocoris tenuis. Lineage (NCBI taxonomy): Eukaryota > Metazoa > Arthropoda > Insecta > Hemiptera > Miridae > Nesidiocoris > Nesidiocoris tenuis. The sequence continues at coordinate 40,757,270 of AP028909.1, forward strand.
CCTCTGATCAGCTGGCATCATTGTTCACTCATTAATTTAGTACCTATTTTCGGTGCCAAATGGATGAATCATAATCTTCTACGTAGGACCTGCTATCTACCGCCTCAGTATCTTCAGCCAAAAAATAGGTCTCCCAACTGCTATCTCTGTTATCAGAACTGAACGGCTCACCTTTTCTGGCTGTGATTACTTCGTAGATCCTATAAACAGATAGCGCCACAAATACATACTTTCCGTCCAAATCGGTTTCGATTCGATTTCCAAGCCCATAGCCGCTAGGCAGGGCGTGCCCGAGGGCGTGGCTCCTTTTCATTACACTAATAGTCATCTTCACTACGTGCTCTATATCGGACGAGGCTAGAAACCTCGCGGAGGAAAGGGACGGAGAGAGGGGAAGCGATAGCGAGCAGGAAAGAGACAGCAAGATGGAAAACGTTGGAGGGAAGGAAAGAGCCGGGCCATTCTCTTCTTTATCACCAGCCGAGCCATAGTCATTTTACCGTCCAAGTGAATAAAACCGCCAATAGAAGGGCGTTTTTAGATAACCGGACGGGAGATAAAGCGAAAACGCGTTGCGGCGGCGAACTACCGAGAAAACGGATAATTAAAGGGGAAAAGAACAAAGGTGTGCGAAAGAGGCGCGATGCAGCGCCTACGGCGAGGACATTTCGTTTTATCAACATTGAAAAAATCATATCTCTCCTAAATGTTTTGAGCTGAGAGAATTATTATCGCACCTCGGGTTCCATGATTGTTTCGCAAGTCAAATCATTTCAGTCGTAAACACCTCTGGTGTGGTATAAGGAAAATTCAGCATTAATCACGAAAAAACAACGTTCTCAAGATAACATAGAGATGTTTACCAAAACGGTGACTCATTTTCAAGATATTTACCTATAAATCGCATGATAAACATTTCCTTTTATTTCCTGTAAAGGTCTTGTAAATATTTTAGGTCGGGTAAATAACGTTCTGTTGCAACCACAAAGTTAAAACCAGTGGTGCGTAGATAACACACAATACATATTCTGAAACGTAAAATTGTGAAACAATTTGATCATATGTGTCGTGTAGTTGCAAAACCGGCCAACTCCTTAATGTTTGGAAATGCGGTTTTTCTGCTTCCTGAGTTCTAATACACATGGTCCATGGATCGGAACTAAGGAACCATGTTGAAACCAGCCGAATCCCTGTTGGACAAGCGTTTGAAAATCATGATGTGCTGCAGAAACGGCCAAATCCTCTTTTTCATGAGTTTCATAGCCGGTTATCTCCAAACCCGCGAGAGTTGCAGAATTGTGTCGTGTATTTGCAAACCCGGCCATCTCCAAAATGCCAAATTTTTCAAAAAAGGTGATTTTTTGTCACCCTGAACTAGATAGACTGTAAAACCATTCTTTTTGCCTTCAAGGTTACATTAGGGCTGAGTGTTTGAAAATATATTCTTGAATTATCTAGGATTTAGCAGTTTTTGAAACTCATTCTGGAGTTGGCCGTTTTTGTAGCAAAATCGAACTGACGTTTTGCTGAATTGGATGTAAATATAGGGTTGTTGGGACTGCAAATGAACTAAAACCTTGTTTTGTGTTATACCTACTACAATATTTATTATTAAAATATTACAATAAGGAAGAAATTTGAAAAAATTGGCATTTTGGAGATGGCCGGGTTTGCAACTGCACGACACAATTATCATAGTACTTAAATAATAATACTTTCTCAGAATAACCAAATATCGCAATACATGTCAATCATTCATAATTATTCTGGTACCGTGACATTTTCTACGGTAACTACATTTTCATGTCATCATACGAACTCGTTTGCTCTACCGGAGACGAGCAACGGTTGCCGCGGTCATGGTTCCGATTTCCCTCGGTTCGCCGGGCGAAATGTCAGAGTTCGGCAATAATCAAACGTTGGTGTTCCTAAATTCCAGCCGAAACTGAGTTACAACCGATGGCTCGTAAATATCTCGGCCACACACGGCAAGTTATCCGAACTAGCTGTTCGACGCGAGGGCCATCTGTTCGGTAGCAATGTTAATAGGCGAAGCCGCATTAAGTCCGGATATCTACCCGGTTTGAGCCGCGTTCATTACAGAGGGAGGGGGCTCCACTTCCTCAACGTTAACCTGCTCCCCGACAACGAGGACTCCGATAACTGCGGCCATTGCTCCTGTTATACGGGTATAAGCCTGTATTTAGAACCGAGAGAGGGCCGGGTCTCCGATGGGTAATGGCTAGAAATCCACCCCTTTGGGTCCCGCGAAACTCGGGCCTCCAGAACGGCTTATATGCAGCTCTCGGAGTAAATCAAAGACTTACTAATATCCCCGGCCGGCGGTTCTGTCGGGCGGATTCAGCTCCCTTATCACGTCTCGCCAAAGACAACACCGTACTGTCGGCTATTAACATCCGCACTACCCATTTACTATAATTATAGGGACGAATTAAATGGCTCTCGAGATTTACCACCATATTGTTTCACAAACGGCTTTTATCCGATGCTATAGTGGTGTTTTCGGTCTCTTTGAAGGTCGTTAATTCCGATGACTTTCTCAAAGTATAAATATAAAAATATAAAATTCGCCTATAAAGAGTTTTACCATTTTTTACGCACCTATTTTACGAATTATGAGGAAATATTGTTCTTCTGTTGTTTTTCTTGTTCTAATGGCAATAACTCGGGGAAACCGTCGTCTCAGCGAAAAGTGTAGAGGATGGAAGTTGTAGAGAATTTAATCAGCTTTTTAGCGTTTTTTTTTTAAACAAATTTTGGTATGACGAATCGTGAGTTTAAACTGAAGAAGAAAAAACTGCCATTCTCAGATTGAGTCGGGGAACCCTTTTTGAACATGATTTAGCTGTTTGACCATAGATTGCCGAATCATGGTCAAAAAGGGTTCCCCTATTCAATCTAAGAGTGGCTGTGTTTCCTTTCTCCTTTGAACTTACTGGTTGGTTCTACCAAAATTAAAGAAAAAGGCCGGTTAAATCCTCAACAACTTCCTTCCCCAACACATTTTGCTGAGACAACAGTTTTCCCGGCTTATCGTCTTGAGAAGTGAACGGAAGGTCACTATTTTGGAAACTTTTGCTTTTTTTGCCGGGCATTTCTAGCTCCGGAACTATTGAGCCTACAGACAAAAGTCATCGGATCAATAAATTTTGATGGAATTTAAAATTCTATCCGAAGCAGCTACAGTTGAAAACCCCAAAAAAGTCATCTACAGCCATCGTTTGCAATTTTAGCTGGACGAATAATTTGATTTTTTGATCTCGGGGTGATTCCTCAATTTTCAACATTTTTATCGCAGTCTTTCTATTGCGGTTGAATTAGGTCAGCTGATTGTAGAATACCTATGAACTGATGTATGCATGAACGGATGATAAACAAAGGGTAGGTACCTAATTCGATTACAGGTGCGAAGTTGGTGATCTGGTGCGTTCAGGGGTAGCTGATTTGTCGACAACCTGGATCGGCTGTGCAGGCTGCAGTCGATCCTCATCAGAGCAACAGAACTGCAGCTGATCGGCAGTCACGTTCGGGCTCAATGACGCGAAGCTGTGACGCACATCAATAACAGGCGATCCATTACACGATTACGCGTTCAAACCTGTCAATTCTCCGTGTGAAGGCTACAACACGTTCTATGAAGATGATGGAGCGAGGAGAGGCCTGAGCTAAGCAGAGCACCAGCCTCGCGGCCTGTATCAACCCTCACTTTAACAGGATGTACACGGTTGTCGAATATAATGCGAAAAGTGAATGATCACTCTGGCCGTATAGGTTTTTAATGAGTGCAAGTGACTTTTGAAAGGTTGACAAAAGGCGATGATAGTGTGAAACAATTTTTCGTTTTGCAGCCGAAATTTCGATTTCCGACAATTGTCTACGAGTCGAAACCCCCTCGGTAAGGGACCTGTTTCATCTCAATGATCTTGATAGCTGGTGGCTTTAACCTTCCATCTATATCGCCAGTCGCTCCCCAGTTCCGCTGCTCTCCAGCCCCTCGTTAATATTCATGCTCAAACGCACGCCCTTGCCGCACTCACCATCGCACTCGCCATCTTGAACCGATTTCGGTATCGCGAAGTTAGTGCGTGCAACTCTCTGATTTGCTCGATTAGTGGACTCTAAGAACCTTCCTATGCTTAATAAAAACCAGTGGTGCGTAGATAACACACAATACTTCCATATTTTGAAACGTAAAAGTGTGACACAATTTGATCGTATTTTGACTGCTTTTGGGGTGTTGAAGTCAAAAATATCACAAAACTCACTATGCAAATTTTAAAGCTTGCCTAAAATAAAAATACGCCAATTTAGCGAAGCATTAAAAATATCCACATATTCTGCAAGGTAAAACAAAGGTTTTAAGACCAAGAACGCTCAAATCGGTTCATTTTTGTGACCGGAAAAAAATAAAATAGAAAACACTAAAAATGCAAATATATCGGAAGTACTGGGAGTTATTCGAATTCCAATTAAACAGGGTGTTAGGCCTTGCCAAGACAAACATTTCAGTTCAAGAAATTTGAAAAAGGTTGAGAATTGAGGAAGTTATGGCCATTCTTGTAAATGACCACAGACGGACAGACGGGCACACGGACACGCAGCCACTTGTTCAGGGAGTTAAATGGGTATAAGAAAAATTTTTTTCTGAAGCTCCGTTCCGATTCTCGATTATTGGACTCTGAAAACCTTCCTACGCTTAACAAAAAAAGCCGGTTACTCAAATTGACTTGTCACTATTTCCAACTTTTTTCCGAAATTGTTTTATGGCCTGAATTGATTTTTGGTGAAATGAAGCACCGACTCCATGGTTGGATATTCAAATTCTTTTTTTTTTACTTTTTAGTTTTTCAAGCTTTTTTTGGAGCCGGTTTTTTTTTTCGTTGACATTTTTTTCATCAAAATCTTCAATTTTTGAACTGAAATCACTTCCAACCAATTATTCTGTTCTTCCTGCTCACGATTAATCCCTCCCCCTGGTGTCGTACGCGATCCTGTTGGAGGGTCCCTGAATAGCTTTTCTCACGTGTGCTCAAGGAGCGCGAAATTAAATAATAATTTCCACGTTCTTCATGTTGCAACAAAGCGGTGGATTGCGAAGAGGTCTGGGGCCTTCGATAATAATTATGAAGTAGGTACCTACTTCTCATATTAGAACTCGAGTTTAATAAGTTAGTATTTATGGGTGGGAATAAAACTAGAATAGAGGAAGGGTTCTCGTTAGGTAGATTCGCTTGATTTACGTTAGCCCAGGGAGGGGGGTGATATTTTCGGAAAACTCAAGAGGGGCGTTTTATGCTCTGACATTTCTACCCCTTAAGTAGCAGAATAGAAGAGAATATCGGGTGGAAGTAGAGGAAAAGCGACCTGAAGGGCAACAATGGGCCTATTGTAAGCGAGCGAAGCAATTAGCTGCAGATATTAGAACTTCGTCGGTGTGTTGAGGGCGGGAAGATAAAGTTTAGTACGGGCAGTCTTGCCTGGGGGCGGGTGGAGGGGGGTGAAAGTTGATGGCGAGTTCGGGAAAAAGTATGGACTTTTGGGGCTGCTGGAGGGACTTAAGGTTCCTGGGCGAGAGAAAGGAAGGAGCTCCGTGCTCTTTCGTGGAAAATAGGAGGACTCAACTGAATTACCGACGAGCTTGTTTTCGTGTGCTGATGGTCCCTGTTGAGGAGGCCTTTCAAACTTTCATCAGAACTTTCTGACCCCTTCAAATTTTTTTCATGATTTCGTTTAAATAAACTATCGGCGGACCTGACATTTTCCAGCTCCCCGAAGGCCTACGATTCACGACTACAAAACGTTGGATTACCGGACTGATGATTGCATGGATGAAAGCCTTTGATATAATTCTAATGAAAAGTTGATCTATAGATGCACCCAAAGTAATTTAATTCTTCCATTCCCTAATGAAACAATTTTATGTTACAGGTGAGTGTTGGTCTTCCCTTTTCCTTTGAAGAAGTAAACGGTAAGAAACGTTAAAAACAGCAGTACAGGTATGTGGCATAGGTAATAGTACATTCTCAGTGTATTGCCTCATGTCTTGAAAAACTTTCCTTTGAGCCTCAAAAACGTGTGGCCGAGGGGCCTGAGGGACTGCCTGCTATCTGTCCATAGTCGAGGACTAGAGGGTTCGAAACCCCTCCAAGATTTCTGTTCCGATCTGTTTTGTTCTGGTCCTGCCCTGAGCATCTGGAGCTGTTTTTCCAATTTCTTCATTGACTGTGAGCTTCTGTATTTTTACACCTGGCACCAGAATGAAATCATCAAGTACATGATTTGGACTGAATTTATTTACCATCTTTTGGGAACCATTACTTTGGTGAATCTGATGTACCAGCTATTAGTAAATTGTACTGTTAGATGAATTGCAATAATGATTCGACTACAGTAGCACTTATACTTGTAATTCAGCTCGAGTCAAAAAGTTCAAATCCCTGTTACTGCAAGTTAAAGTAAAGAGTACTTTTCAGCTTTATGCACTTAGTGCAGATTTTATTGATCAATTTCAAAAACAAACTTGCCGTTCCTAGACCTCAATCCAAGATTTGGCAAGTGGACTACACAGACGCCCAACAAGTACATGCATTTTCTAACTTCAGGAACAAGGCACCATAATTGTTGTACTTGAACTCGAAATCGGCAAGTAAATTGTATTCGCTTTGACTTCTCAGTCAATAAGGTCTATTACATGTAGCTACTTATCATGGAAATTCAAACGCCAGTACTTCAGAATGATTGGTACTTGCAGTGATTTTGCAAAAACAGTTCGCGTACTATGTACTTAAGGCTTGCGGGTACTACCCACTCTACAGACTCTCTTGAGGAATCTACTTTGAGTTTACCCCAGCAATTGAGCAATAGTTGCCTCAGGGGCCAAGATCACCAAAAAAATTATCCCTAGCATTATACCCAAGTCCATTCTTTGAGATCAATGGCGTTGAAAAGTTATGAAGTCAACTCAAGAAGCCATTAGGGCGTCGCAGTAATTCACATCTGTTATATTGTAGAAGAAACCGAGCATAAGAAAAGTCGACGTTAAGGTTTAATGCGAAAACAGAAAACCTGTCGTAATAGGACTATAAAAGGCAATATCCTTTCCAGTTGGTGCTATTATACGAAGAAATGAGCCATTTCGAGATGATTGCTGGCGTAAATTTATTATCCGTTCCCCGTCTTCTCGTTGTTCGTCAAAAATTGCTCTTCACTTTCTCCTTGGAGGAAAGAGCGTTTATGTACCCCGAACGAGATCTTTCCACCTAAATGTCTTTTCTCCTCTTGTCGGAGCTGGTTAATGGCACAATGCTCCCCGGACCGGGATCTCTCTTTCAAAAGTAGAGGTGTTTTTCAACCACTTTGAATAGGTTTGCTCTGGGGGCCTCAATGCTCAAAACAAGCTCTCGTCGTCTTGTCAAGTGCCAACCGTTCTCAGCCGAGGCAAAGATTTTCCATAGAACGTTATACGTTATGAGGGTTGCGTTCTGTTGGAAATAAGGGCACAGACACCGGAAGTATTACGATGCTTCACGGGAACATCACGCTTTGAATTGAACTACCGTTGTTATCTTTCGGCTTTGAGTTTGGGACTGTTTCCCTCGGTCGTTGTGCCGTCTTCACAATTTTAACGGGGTGATGATGGTAATAATTAGTTTACGCGTATAGGGCTCACGTCTGTGAGTTATGGGTTCGATTCCCTCATGTGGCATGAAAAATTTGGCCCATAGCCTTATAATTAATGTCATCCCTGGCACGTGTATTCTTATCAATAAATCATTTATATTTTTTTCGTTTTCAATATTTTTCTCCGAAAGATTTGCAAACCTAACCTACAGTGAGTATTTCGGTCGTGAAAATGAATACGACCTCGTGCCTAGGGTGAACTCGAGTTGGAGTTGAGAACCGTCGAGTCAGAGGTTACCCCATATCAGTATTAGGATCAATATTTAATATTGAATTTTTTGAATGAGTGATACTGAGTGAAACTGTGGTTAGGCCAACCTAGTCACTCGCGATGGTCCCAAAAACATTCATTCCAACTTACACTGGTGGCTCTCATCCACTAATGATCGGGATGGTGGACGGGTCTTGTACAGTTTCAGTATAACAGCCTCAAGTATCACCCTAGATGTCTGTCACGCATAGTTACCACATAGCCTATGTATAGCCTATACCTACCACATGCCCCAGGGAGGTTCGTATCTGGTCGTATATTGTGAGCCAGTATGAGTCAGTTTTCTGCCGCTCTGCTCGTGCGACATCGCCTCTCTAATCCGGCTTTTCATATACGAAGGAGACAGTGAGGGAAGAGAAACTTCCGTGCCTTACGCAGACGCTATAATGAAAGTGTACCTAATTTATTAGATTGAGAGGCCACGGACGGAGTGGCTGGGCGGTGGCTTGCCAGAATATTATGGGTCACGCAATGTCCAAGTTGTGAGACCGGGGGATCCGAGGGTGATTCGGTTGAACGACACTTTTTCCCCTAGCTGATTTTTACGGATTTCGAGCGATGAGGGCGTTTTTCCGAGAGACAGAGGTATCCCCATAACAGTTTTGTATTCCTGCGTGGACTCCAAATCTAGATAAAAGACGTTCAGTTATGGAATTGGAAAATTTCTGTAGGTCTGCAGTTAATAATTCATTTCCTGACTAACTCCGCTACCGATTTTAGCCATGCAACAGCCATCTTTAGATGGTTTGAAAGAAAAACCCCACATCAACGTCCCCAGGCAAGTACCAGAATCATAACCTTAAATCTTCACTAACTGGATTAACTACAGAACCGAAGTCATTTTTCAATTCCATAGCTATGGAGTTTTGTCAAGTTGACAGTATCAACCCACCATTGGCACAATCTCCAATTATAAAATAAACTTAAAAGAAAATCGCTTGAGAATCGCTTCGGTTATTAAACCATCATCAATACTTAACAACGACTGAGGTACATCGAGAAATATCTAGCTTATATACTTAAGTGACAGTATGAGTGAAAGGTGAAAGGTACAAGTGGAGGTGAAAGTTCTACCTAAGTGAAAGGTGCAAGAAGGGAGTAAAAACCCTTAGTACCCTGTACATGTTTTCTATTTCTAATAGAAAGTGAAAGGCATTTAACATTCACTTCACAGAAACAAACCCATGAGATCCGAGACGTATTGATTCAAAATTTTACCTAACCTATCACTTTTAACGATTTCAAAATTTTCAAATACATCCAAAACCCTACCTTTAGGACAAAAATGCAAGAATTCTATAAACTGCCTATCTGATGGATCAAATTTGAAATTATGATTAGAACTCTTAAGATGATTGGCAAACGCAGATTCATTATCCAGGTTTCTACGCTGTGCCAATAACCTCCAGTCCTTCTCATGTTCCCTAATTCTTTCCCTAAATTCCCTACCAGTCTGGCCACAATATTCAAGACCACAAGAACATTTTAATTTATAAACCCCACTCCTAAAAGAAGCTTGTTTATGAACTAGCGGATGATTAGAAGAATTAATAGTTGTAATGTCAGAGTAAGTTGGTTTCCTATAAATTGAAAAATCGTGTTTATTTTCTACTAGAGTGATGAAAAGATCTAGAAAATTTAATTGACGACCCCCTAGTTCTACTGTAAATTTGATATGCGGATCTAATGAGTTGTGTTTTTTTTTTTCACAATTTCTCCGCGAGTGATTTAGTATCTACGCATGCATCGTGTCTCTTCCAAGTGCCACCCTGCCAGTCCATTGACGGATAGGTACCCAAGTGCCACCCAATTCGCCTAGAGATCTCCGTGTGAACATCATCATGGTTTTCCACAATTGGAATTGGAGCTCAACTCGGCATTCTGTTAGGCACTGGCGCATCTTAGTTTACAGGGTTTTTGGAAACCGGCCGAAGTATGGGACCTCTCATGATTTTGATGCTTGCCCGAAAATCCAGAAATCGAGCTGCCTATATTGTGAGCCTGAACCGCAAGCATCTCCAATAAATTTATTGCAGTAGTGACGGTGTGCTTTCTGAATAAGCGTATCTAAATAATTTCGTAGAATTGCACGGCGAGAGCTAGATGATGTCCTTGAGGGAAGGGTTGAAACGTGCGAATATTTCAACTGAGCTAGAAGGGCACAGGTGGCATAACTGACTCCTCGAGTCTATGCTATTAAGACTGCATGAGGCCTCAAGACATTCTGCCCCTCTGTCTGGGACGGCTATGCATTCTCAGGAAATGGTCATTGCACTGTATCATATCGTCATGAGCTACCCGTGCGGTTGTTATCCGGAACCACGGAGCATATCAACTGGCAACTCGGGGGCGTAAGAGGATGAAACTTCTCGGCTGGGCTACGAGATGGGTAGGAAGGGAGGGGAGGGGGGTTCGAGTCTAATTTTCTAAATGAAGGGAACCCTTCCTCGCCCCTCGCCCAAGGCTGGGCTCACTCAAACGCTAATTTACTTAATGCCCTTCCCTTCTTACCAGCTACCAATCCTTGTTAGCCCTTCAGTTGGTTCCTCGTCCTTCTCAAGCAACAGACTTCCACAATGCTCCTTGATGACTGTTCCATTGTTTTGCCCGAAGAGCTGACTCGCCCTTTTGCCAAATAAGGGTAGTTCCTGAGAAGCGAGCAAAGAATACCAATGAACTGTACAGGGCCATTGGTGCGGTAGAGAAGAAGTAATGCGATTCGACTTTCTGGATTTGCGTAATTGAATGCACCGTACTACACTCGGTTATCGAAGTGCTGTCGTAGGTTATCAGGAAATTATACAGCTGGAAATTCGGAAATGAACTGGATGTTGGGGCTTCATTATTATTTGAAGGACCGCAGGGGCGTTGTGAACGATCCTCAATTGCTGACACGTCTGTATTCCATGCGTCGGCCTTCTCTCAAATTATATGAACTGGTTAGGCATGATTTTAATTCGATTTTTATTCCCCACTATCGCGGCTGATAGAAAAAATAATACGAACCTCTTAATCGTTCCGTTTTCATCACTGTTTTTGAGAGATGCAGCAAATTATTTGTGAAGCAGAGGGTTGATTTATCTCAAGTTTAACATTGTACAAAATTGACTCTACTAACAAGGCGGATTGGCTTACCGGTAGTGTTTCTGTCACGAATGACCTCAACACTTTTATGAAATCTCGGTGACTACCGTCTGTGGTTATTAACAAAAATGGCCATAACTCCCTCAATTCTCGACCTTTTTTCAAATTTCTTGAACTGATATCTTTGTCTCGGCAAGACCTAACACCCTGTTTAACTGGAATTTGAATAACTCATAGTACTTCCGATATATTTGCATTTTTAGTGTTTTCTATTATATTTTTTTCCGGCCGCAAAAATGTACCAATTCGAGCGTTCTTGGTCTTATAATCTTTGTTTTACTATGCAGAATATGTGGATATTTTTTATATTCCGATAATATGGCGTACTTCCATTTTGGGCGAATTTTACAATTTGAATAGTGACGTTTTTGATATTTTTGACCTAAAGCTTTAAATGCAGTCAAAACATGATCGAATCGTGACACATTTTAACGTATCCGAATATGGAAGTATTGTGTGTTATCTACACACCCCTGGTTTGATCGACCCTCTCAGTATTTAGTGGCTAGTCAAGATCGGGATTGGGGTCTCGCTGATTAAAACGCCTCCTTTGCCGAGCTTTCGATTAATATATAATCCTCATCAGGGCCTAGAACATCACAATGCACACATTTTTACTGCCTACTCATTTACAATTAATTATTTCATGCTATATTTTAACAATTTTATGGCCATACTTGGATGCTGAATTATGGTGTCAAACGTTGACCACCGTCTGAAGTTGATGCTCCTGCGAGCATTTTAAATTTAAAACTAGAACAAAAGATAAGCTATGTCAACTCATTAAAAAAAACTCAATGCAGCAAAACAAACAATAAATTACTTAGTAGTAGGTATTATGTTTAGTTGTGTAGTAGTGTCAATATTTTTAAAATTTTAATCAAACATCAACTGGCAAAAATAAATTAACGAGTAATAAATATGTATCATTTATCAACCAGGAACAATAAAAAACTCAACAAATCATGCAGATAAAATACAAAAACAAATGACTTTCTTTTTTTGGACTAGACTAGAATCCTAGCGGGAATCTCTAATCTAGCGGGAATCCTGGCAGATATAAATGCTGCGTGATTTTCAAAATTGAATGTAGCTCTGTAAATACAAAATGAATGCATAATCACCAAAAAACCATCCCAGCACACGCACACACATATACATACACACATACCCTCCACCACACACATACACACATACCCTCCACCACACACAGCGCCACATGAACAGGATCAACAACAACAACAACAACTTCTAGTCTAGTCCAAAAAAAGAAAGTCATTTGTTTTTGTATTTTATCTGCATGATTTGTTGAGTTTTTTATTGTTCCTGGTTGATAAATGATACATATTTATTACTAGTTAATTTATTTTTGCCAGTTGATGTTTGATTAAAATTTTAAAAATATTGACACTACTACACAACTAAACATAATAATAATACCGGGTAGGTCCTACTAAGTAATTTATTGTTTGTTTTGCTGCATTGAGTTTTTTTTAATGAGTTGACATAGCTTATCTTTTGTTCTAGTTTTAAATTTAAAATGCTCGCAGGAGCATCAACTTCAGACGGTGGTCAACGTTTGACACCATAATTCAGCATCCAAGTATGGCCATAAAATTGTTAAAATATAGCATGAAATAATTAATTGTAAATGAGTAGGCAGTAAAAATGTGTGCATTGTGATGTTCTAGGCCCTGATGAGGTTTATATATTAATCGAAAGCTCGGCAAAGGAGGCGTTTTAATCAGCGAGACCCCAATCCCGATCTTGACTAGCCACCCCTGGTTTGCTTTTATGTTTGTAAACAGAGTAAAATGGAAGTATTGTAATCGTCCTGAAATTGACAGTCGGAATCGAGATTCAGAAAAAACGTTCACTTTTCACTTTCACTCAGAATCACTTAGGTAATAAACAAAAACTTTTTGCTATTTTTTTCCAATTTTGCTAAGTTGCTACCTGAAAATTTGACTGCAAGAACTCAAAATTGCTCATGATTTTGAATAGCTTTTCCAGGCATTCAGACCCCGATCCATGAACGTAGTGAAATTACGGTGAGACAATGCTATGTCGCAAATCGCGCATTTTCCGCCCTCCAACGTTACCAGTCTGCAGTATTGCCAGCTGTTGATTATAGGGCACGTGCGCCCATTGAAACTTGCGCCTCATCTCCCCTCTCATTGAGTTCGCTTCGAGATGATTGTACACATCAGATGCTACTATAATGCAATGTGTACTCTATTGTATATAATGTTGCTTCGCAGTAATGTGCACAGCCTCCAGTTCGAGGGGGCGGCAGTTCTTGTGCTAACAAAATCTGAAGTGATTTTCCTTGCGCTTGCGTGATCGCTCGTGTTGTATTAACGCTTCTGCGAATGCAAGCGAGTGGGCGACGTATGCCTCGTCAATATCGACTAGAATCGAACACGCCTATTTGCATTGCTAAGAGCATAATATAGTATACTGTTTGTGCTCGGGTACATGGCCTCTGATTCGAGTAAATTGATAACCTGGTCACGCGGAGTTCTGAGCAATAATACCGAATTCAAAACGTTGTAAACTAGACGATGGCAGCTCTGATTTTCCATAAATGTGCTGGCCCCATAAATGTGGAGTGGTGGTCTCTTCTTGAAACATGGTCACCTGCTCTTCGATGATTTATTATTCTTAAGGACAATTCAAAAAACGTTATTTGGAAATGTGGACTATGAATTTCCATTTCCAAACATTTCAAACTTATATCGACCACTTGGATTCAAATGTCGGTCCTTTGGGGTTTTTGAGAACTGACCAACCCTCAAACCCCCCCCCCCCATGGAATAACTAAATAAAATTGGCTCGATTCAAAATTTCACATAGCTACCAAAATATTGAAGCGTATATCCTCTCTGGTTCTAATTGAAAACCAAACTTAATATTGAGCTTGGGGCCAAATCATGTTCGCCTTTGGGTTTAATTTCTTACCGCACGTTCTTCGCAATACCCTCGTGGCTATTGAGTTGGAATTTCCTCGTGAAAGATATTCATGAACGCTCTACGACCATTCGGTAGGTGTTGCTCGCCATTACGGGCAATTTTCGTGCGAATTGCGAAAATTGCGCTCAGGAGAGAGCATTTAGGTGAACGTTATGAAGAAGATATAAGCACCGTAGGTGGGAAAAAGTCGACATTGCCACTGAAAAAGGGAAATTAAAGAGGTTTTCCCAATTGGAGGGGAGGGGTCGTAAAAATTTGTTGCCAATTGCCCCGAGCATTTGCGCATTTGAGCAGACGCTCTTTTACTGTGGATTTCGCAAGTCGTACAGAATACGTTACGGAGCGCCCTTTACCTATCTGCAGATCCGTTTTGGCAGCTGAGCCCCACCTGGCAGCATCGTCCACCTTCAATAATGGCCGAATGGTCTTTTTGGAGGCAAGAACAAAAGATTGCGGAATTTTTTTGACCAACTCACCACCAACTCACCTCGAAATGTGGCGAAACCCCAGTGATTTTCGGGTAATGGTATAATTCTGTTAATTTATAGGTTGACACTAGGAGTTGGGATAGTTCTGCAAGTAATTTAAGTCTTTTTCATAACGGTCCACTTTCGTTCCAGTTTCGTTGTTGGATAATAATTATAAAGGTTAGTAATTATTGCTAACCTGTAGGTAATGCTAGAAGCTGAGAGAAAACTAAAATTTTAGAACTAGAAAACTGTAAAAATTAAATTTAAATTTGACTGCCGAAGCAGACTATAGGAAATCACCATGACCAAGGTAAATTAATGGAAACGTAAAAAATTGACCGAAACTGTGAAATAAAACTCTTCTTTTAATTAAAAGGAAATTTATAAATAGTTAAGGTAGCAGTAGATAATAGTTAAAGTTATAAAGTTTATTATTATATTTATTATTATAAATTTTATTATTCATAATAAAATAATTGGAATACCCTTACCTAGAAATCAACAAATAAGAAAAAGCTTTCTGGAACAAGCAGGCAAATTGAGACAAAATATTCATCAATTAAATAAATGGACATCTTCATTCTGAAAAAAATAAAAAAATACAGGAACCGTCCTTCTAACATAACATTCCTGGATACCTGGATAGATACGCTTCATTTCGGATTTCATTCATCATTATCATTGAATGCTATAAATTTTATACCTTACCACATCTTCGCCTCAAAGTTATCTTAAAGAGTGCAAGACATTATAGGTAGGTACAACTGGAAAAACTCAGATTTCTCAACCTTGTAGCTGAGTAAAAAACGAAAATGATTTCACCGTTGTTTGGTTTTCGGGCACGTTTTTTCCGAAGAGTGCGTTCCGATCAGTGACGTAGGATATTGGTAAAACCCGATTGAAAACAATAGTTTTGCTTGTTTTCTAGTGAAACCTCATTTTTTCAGTATTTTTCTGGAGCCTCGCGAAAGAAATGGAAATGCCTAACATAAAAGATCGTCGAAACAATTCGTCAGTTTGTTCTTCTTCAAACGAGATCATCCAATTTTCGAATATCCAGTACGACTGAAGATTTTCTTCAGCTCGATGTGACAATCACGACCCCTGATCCCTTCGCAATTGCCCGAAACACGGAATTGTATCGAAATCAAGCTCAGGGATCCTCCCATTTTAATAAAACTCATTCCCTAGGTTTTTTTTTGGTTGGGCAGCCCAGAAAAGGAGTCCTCGGCTGAAGAAAGATCCAATATTACAACCGAAAAGCAATAATGACGGCCCTAGTGAGCTCACGTGTATTGATCTAGAACGGAAGGCGGATAAAGGTGCTGTTGATCTTCCATAGAGGCGTTTCAAACTCCGAGGAAGGTTTTTTCAATCAAAGGGGGAACTTTGAAGTACGAAGTTCCCTACTATCTCACGATTTCCCTTCCGATCCAGTTGCTCGAGATATTGTAGTCGGACCGAGTTGTACCTGATTCGTTCGCGGGTTCGAGTGCGTGAACTTTGAAAGGTCGACGGCTCTAGTATTGCAACAGCTGCGACTTGACAAGCGTGTCAATATTTCGATTGAATAGGTACATCATTCGAATTGAGGCGTTTAGGGTCAAAAGCGTATAACTCCACAAGACCAAATTTTACAGGAGAGACCGCCATATTGGGACAAAATTTTCATAAGTCAAATTAGAGTCAATTTTGCATGAGTCAATTCGAGTCGAATTGAGTCAAATTTGCATGATTCGATTGAGTCAAATTGGCATGAGTAAATTTGAGTCAAATTTGCTTGAGTCAATTCGAGTAAAATTTAATCAAATTTGGTCAAACTCGCATGATCCAATTGAGTCAAATGTAAGTCAAATTGAGTCAAAATTTGCATAAGTCAATTTGAATCAAAGATGCATGAGTCAATTAGTCAAATTTAAGTCAAAATTTGCAAACCGAGTTATTTCCGTAATTTCGACCCAAACAGCCTTGAAGGTAGTCAAAATATAATCAAATTGAGTAATAAATTCAGTCAAATTGAGTCAAATTTAAGTCATATTGGGTCAAATTTTTCATGAGTCAAATTAGAGTCAACTTTGCATGAGTAAATTCGAGTCGAATTGAACCAAATTTGCATGATTCAATTGAGTCAAATTCGCATGAGTCAATTTGAGTCAAATTTAGTCTTACTTGCTTGAGCCAATTGAGTCAAATTTGCATACCGAGTTTTTTCGTATTTTTTGACCCAAAAAGCCTCGAAAGTAGTCAAAATATAGTCAAATTGAGTTAAAAATGTTCGTACCAAAATATGGAAATATCTTGTGTCAGCTACGAACCGCTGGTTTATTTATTGGGTTTATTCGTGTAGGGGGGGGGGGGGGTAGCAGTTCAGTTCGATGGCCTTCACCTTCGTATCAGGTGAATTTGCATGCCGCCGCTTCAGTCCGAGGGGGGGCGTATGAGCTCTGAATAAAATACGCCGGATCCGCTCTGAAGGCTAATAGCGATATTTTTCAAGCCCTACTGCTCAGCTGCGCCATAAGGCGATGTAAGATACGATATTAGATCAGAGCCGCCCGCGTTCCTGCTCTATCTCGGAGACGACCCTCGTAGACATGCCGCCTTGTTTGAGCGAGCGGGATGAAGTGTGGAGACCTCGGGTTCCGGACGCGACGTACGCCGCTCGCGGCGGGAGTTGAGGGAGCGGCCGAGCCGCCGCCGAGGGAGGAATTGCGGGCAGGGCGGGGGACGGCGGTTTCATTTCGACTGTTGACACTGGGAGCGCAAAGCAAACAGCATGGAAATACCTGCGCTCCCCCCGCCCCGCCGGCCCTCGGTCGCTTTTCCGCTTGATCTGCGACCCGACCGAAAATCTTCTCATCGGATTTCTCAGTCACTTCATTTTCGGTCGGCTCGCAGCTCTTCTATTCTGTTTGATTATCTGGAGAAAATCTGCGTCTCCTTCCTGGAACCCCCTTAAAATAGAAGTCGACGAAGAAATAATTAAGGAATTGATACACAAGGGAAATAGCGATATCGAGATACTTCGCTATTCAGAGGGCAATAGTATTGCTTTAGGACGGCTGAAAACGAGGATAACTCAATTTTCTCATGTTGAGATTTGTGCACTTTCCGATTGAAATTTTCGCGCCCGATTTGATGGGACTAGTAGTTTTTTGAAAAACTCACGTGGAACGCCATAATCGTCGATTTAGTCCGCTTAGCAGAACAGGAAATGAGAGGCAGCATGACATAGCTCAGTCAAACTCACAATGAAACCGAAACTCAAACTCATAATCGAAATCGAAGTCAAACTCACAATGAAACAAAAACTCCAACTCATAATCGAAATCGAAGTCAAACTCACAATGAAACCAAAACTCCAACTCATAATCGAAATCGAAGTCAAACTCACAATGAAACAAAAACTCCAACTCATAATCGAAATCGAAGTCAAACTCACAATGAAACAGAAACTCAAACTCACAATTCCAATCGAAGTCAAACTCACAATCCAAAACCACAACCATAATCGAAATCGAAGTCAAACTCACAATGAAACAAAAACTCCAACTCATAATCGAAATCGAAGTCAAACTCACAATGAAACAGAAACTCAAACTCATAATCGAAATCGAAGTCAAACTCACAATGAAATCGAAATTCAAACTCTTAATCGAAATCGAAGTCAAACTCACTGTGAAACCGAAACTCGAACTCATACTTCTGGGAGTCTGATTATGGGTTTGAGTTTCTGTTTCACTGAGAGTTCGACTTCGATTTCAGTTATGAGTTTGGGTTTCTGTTTCATTGTGAGTTTGCCTAGATTTCGATTGTGGGATTGAGTTTCGGTTTCATTGTGAGTTTGACTTCGATTTCGATTATGAGTTTGAGTTTCTGTTTCGTTTTGAGTTTGACTTCGATTTCGATTATGAGTTTGAGTTTCGGTTTTATTTTGAGTTCAACTTCGAGTTCGATTATGAGTTTGACTTCGATTTCGATTATGAGTTTGAGTTTCTGTTTCGTTTTGAGTTTGACTTCGATTTCGATTATGAGTTTGAGTTTCTGTTTCATTGTGAGTTTGACTTCGATTTCAATTATGAGTTTGACTTCGATTTCGATTATGAGTTTGAGTTTCGGTTTCATTGTGAGTTTGACTTCGATTTCGATTATGAGTTTGAGTTTCTGTTTCATTGTGAGTTTGACTTCGATTTCAATTATGAGTTTGAGTTTCTGTTTCATTGTGAGTTTGACTTCGATTTCGATTATGAGTTTGAGTTTCGGTTTCATTGTGAGTTTGACTTCGATTTCGAATATGAGTTTGAGTTTCTGTTCCATTGTGAGTTTGACTTCGATTTCGATGTTGAGTTTGACTTCGATTTCGAATATGAGTTTGAGTTTCGGTTTCATTGTGAGTTTGACTTCGATTTCAATTATGAGTTTGAGTTTATGTTTTATTGTGAGTTTGACTTCGATTTCGATTATAAGTTTGAGTTTCTGTTTCATTGTGAGTTTGACTTCGATTTCGATTATGAGTTTGAGTTTCGGTTTCATTGTGAGTTTGACTTTGAGTTTCTGTTGCTTTGTGCGTTTGACTTCGATTTCGATGTTGAGTTTGACTTCGATTTCGATTATGAGTTTGACTTCGATTTCGAATATGAGTTTGAGTTTCGGTTTCATTGTGAGTTTGACTTCGATTTCGAATATGAGTTTGAGTTTCTGTTCCATTGTGAGTTTGACTTCGATTTCGATGTTGAGTTTGACTTCGATTTCGAATATGAGTTTGAGTTTCGGTTTCATTGTGAGTTTGACTTCGATTTCGATTATGAGTTTGAGTTTATGTTTTATTGTGAGTTTGACTTCGATTTCGATTATGAGTTTGAGTTTCTGTTTCATTGTGAGTTTGACTTCGATTTCGATTATGAGTTTGAGTTTCGGTTTCATTGTGAGTTTGACTTTGAGTTTCTGTTGCTTTGTGAGTTTGACTTCGATTTCGATTATGAGTTTGAGTTTCGGTTTCATTGTGAGTTTTAATGGCATATCGATCGTCATGGGTAATGAAAATTTCCTGGAAATTGGTTAATGCAAGCGTCCTTGGATAGATCAAGCTTTAAGTGAATTCTTAAACCGTCAATTTATCTCTCGCCCTCAAACGTGTATATGCAGTTCGGAAGCGACAAATGCCGCAAATAAAATGATAATTCTACTGAAATTGTTCTTCTCCCTTTAAGGCCGAAAAAAATACTACCGTCAAATAGCCATTGTGACAGGGCGGGTGCAGCGGTTATTTGTCAAAGAGATATCCTCCCCGGCTCGTCAGAGAGCTGAATATCAAAGGTATTCGCCGGATTAGTGATGACCACAGGAAGGGGTTTATTGGTTAACTTTGAACCCGACCAGTGACCTGAACTTTATCCCCGATTTCGCGAGTTTCTGTCGCCGTGTACGTTTCAGTCGCGTGATTTGCTCTTTGATCCGATTCAAAGATAACGCCGGCTAATTTATGCAATTATTCGACTTAAAATAAATCGAGCTTAAAACAGCTCGTTAAGCCATCTGAGCGTAAAATTATAAGTAGGAAATGGACTTTATATCAAGTGATCGCCCTTGAGATTGTTCTCCTTGGAGGGTTTTTGTACAATTTTCGTAGAATAAACTATTATGTACGCCCCGGGAAAATATCACTTTTCAGGCTCTGAAGATTGTTTGACTTAGTTTCAGTAAAAAGGCCAAAAGGCCCTTAAATATTGAAGCAACCACAAAAATAAGGGTACCTTTGGGAAGAACATTAAATTTTCCATAAACTTACGGTATTTGCAGCTTTCTAACGTTGGGTTAAATAATCAAAAAATAGAGCCAAAAACGAGGATTTCTCATTTTTTTACAATGTCTATTTTTCACAGCTCGTTTTGGACAAGAAATAAATAAAAAGACCCCGCACGTTTCAGGAAAAAGTGGCTAAAAATGTCAGCTTTCTAATGGTATCGTCATTTTTTTATTTACCTTGCGTACTATCAGAGAAATCGACGTTTGAATGCGGAAAAACAAATTTATTCGTCGCGAACTAGTAACACAGATAGCACAAAGCACCTAATATCTTCTTAACAACTAACGTGCTCCCGAAAAGCTGCGTCATTTGTTTAGATGCCGTTTGTTGTATGTTGTTTAGATGGGGAATTCTACGCTCTTTCCATCGGTATCCTCATTTTTGCGGTTATATCAATATTTAAGGTTCTTATGGCCTTTTACTGAAACTAAGTAATAAGCACAAAGTAATTTTTCAAAACCAAACCAGTGGTAGGTAGATAACACACAATACTTCGATATTTTGAAACGTAAAATTGTGACATAATTTGATCATATTTTGACTGCTTTTAACGGTGTTTAGGCCAAAAATATCAAAAAACTCACTATGCAAATTTTAAAATTCGCCCAAAATAAAAGTAGGTCACATAATCGGAATATAAAAAATATTCACATATTCTGCAAGGTAAAACGAAGATTTTAAGACCAAGAACGCTTAAATCGGTTTATTTTTGTGGCCGGAAAAAAAATAAAATAAAAAACACTAAAAATTCAAATATATTGAAAGTACTGAAAGTTATTAAAATTTCGATTAAACAGGGTGTTAGGTCTTGCCGAGACAAACATTTCAGTTCAAGAAATTTGAAAAAAGGTAGAGCATTAAGGGAGTTGTGGCAATTTTTGTAAATGACCACAGGCGGACACATAATATTTGAAATAAAGTGATGGTTCTTATTGGTAAGGAAAAAAATTACCAATAAGGATTTTGTTTACCCGTATGGCGGTGGCGCCTGTCCACAACTACCAATAAGTCGGTATTAGCCAACACACACACAGACGGACTAACGGACACACAGACACTTGTTCGGGAAGTAATTCTGAGTAAATGTGTATGGGAAAAAGTTTTTTCTGTAGCTCGTTCCGATTCTCGATTTTAGGACGATTAGGTACAGTTCTTCCATTTGCTCTGTAAATATGGAAATAAGAATTCAAAATCAAACAAGTGATTTTTCTCTGCGGCTCACAAAAAAGTTTATTGATCAAAAATTGGAGCAAATGAGCCGAAGAATCGACCCCTCCAAGGAAGAAAACCTTAAGGATGAACATACTGTATTTTCAAAATGTACCTACTTCCTTATAATGGAGAATTTAGCGGTGTTCAGGGATCTGCGGCACTACTGGCTGCCATAGTCCCATCGACCTCGCACGGGCCGACGATCATCCGATATTCTCGTGAAATCTCGATGAAACTCGACAACATAATCGATGAAACGCCGAAAATGGGCTAAGCAGAGTAAACCAAATAGCATTAGGAAGTACGGCCGAGGTCTGGATCAGCGACACGCGTTCGGTTCTGGGCCCGGGACCGAATGTAAATGCGTTCAACCTAATCTTCGCCCATTTGCAACCTCGGAGGGTCGAGGCGCTTCCCGCGTACCATTACTGGATTAACCAAAGCTCCCGAAGGTGCCGGGCCCTGAAATACTGGTGCAACTGGTCGGACGGGTTTGAATAATCAATGAAGAACATCGGACTGTTTAGAGGAACCGAATCATGCGGTCAGACAGTAAGTCACACACCGATGGTTTCCATGATAGACATTTTTCGAGTTTGTTCGTTGAAATGGCCGATAGTGGAGGGGGATTTTCGAAAAGGTGCAATCAAAGAGTGAGAAGCGTCTCCGATTAGCAAAACTTGTTGAAAATAGGTGAAGAATTTTAAGCCAAAAGTCGTAATTTGCTAAAGGCGGCTCTACCACACGTGATGTTTACCAAACACTGAACCATAGGCGCGTTTTTAATATTTTTAATTCCATATTTACCCAGTAGATGTATTGTAATCGTAGAATCGGAAGTATTGTAATCGTTCTAAAACTGACAATTGAAACGGAGCTTCAGAAAAAACGTTCACTTATGCTCTTTCACTCAGAATCACTTCCTGTACCGTGTGCCCGTCGTCCGTCTGTCCGTTTGTGATCATTTACAAAAATGGCCAAAACTCCTAAAATTCCCAACTGTTTTTCGAATTTCTTGAACTGGTATGTTTGTCTCAGTAAGACCTATCACCCTATTTACCGGAATTCGAATTGCTCACAACATCCGATCCATCAGCACTTCTTGTGTTTTCTATTTCATTTTTTCCTGACCACGACAATGAACCGATTTGACCTAAATTGCCCTAAATTCTTTGTTTTACATCGAACATTTTTTATGTACTAATAAATTAATGTATTTTGATTTTAGGCAATTTTTAAAATTTGATACCTTGTTCGATACCTATTTTTGACCTATTCGGCCTCGAAAGTTATCAAAATATAATCAAAAGTGTCAAAAATATACGTATTAAAATTTGGAAGTATTGTGTGTTATCCACACACCACTGGTTTAGAATCTGGAAACCCGAAATTCCGTGTCCACTGGGATGGGGATTTTCATTCATATGTTGAAGTGAAGGAACATGAATGAGAGCTATATTTTGAGGAATTTGGTCTTAAGAGGGGCGGAGAATTCGAAAAATAACTTTCAATAGTTTCGTTGCTGTACTTGCCATCTTCAAAACGACGTTTTTGATCACTGAAACATTATTATTGTCATATTATTATTATTACGCTCAAATCGATCGGCTACGTCAGCCGAATTTATTCAGCTTCGTCCTGCATAACAGCCAAACGGATTGTATTTTCAACGATCCGGCCGAAGACATAGAAGGCATTTTTCATGCTACCCTTAAAATGTATTGCGATAACGAGGACCGTAGGATCTCAATTTCATGATATCCCCGATGCCATGGACCCCTCGTTTATGGGTCAGCAATGCGGCCCTGTACCGGCCGTTCAATTTACGCTGGCGCGGTAGACGTTTCTTAACACTTCTGACGGTATCGGAACGACGCAGCCCAACCTTCCACGCATGGGCGCACTTGACTTGGCAACCCTATCCCGGATACGCACCCTATCCTCTTCATTCCATACCCCCCGTTCCTCACCCTATCCCGGTTTCTCACTTTCCAAGTCTCCCGCTCAATGTTACCATTGGACTCGGGGCGAATGGGGTTGGCAGATCATATCGCGGCCTAGCAGTTCCCATTATTCGCCCGGCTCCATCTAAACTGCCAGTGTCCCTCGATGTTCGACCTACGCTGCGACAGTATTGCAAAAGGAAACAAGGCATTTGGCGAACGCTTCGACCGTTCCTCGTACGGCTTCTAAGACCATTACTGTTCAAAGAAACTAAATAGAACTATCCACCATGAGCCTGTAATAATACTTGGTGCCAGAGATTCTTATATTTTCGACATCGTTAGTGGCAAATTGGCTCTTTCGATAAATTAAATAATGTTCCAATGATTCTATAAAAATCAATCAGGTTGCGGTCTAGCCGGCACGCCACGTTCTTGGTACGACTGTCCGCTCTACTGAGACTTGGGCTTGCTCAGAATGCAATAAATTTCGGTGTCAAAACCCCCTCTTCCCTGTTCCAAAAGGTATTGTTTACTCTAGAAGACTCGTACGAATGAGGAACATGCATGAAAAACGAAATCCATTTTTTCCGCCAGAATGGTGCTGTTTAGGATGCGAAAATTATGTAGTGAGGGTCTACAACGAAAAAACTACATTTTTCCTGGTGAAAAACGCTAATAAAAAGGGCCCTTTTGAATGTGGCGGGTGAGCCGTATGACGTCACTGCGCGGACGTGACTGCTCGTAGTTCCTTAAAGTAACGGCAAAAAATCCGTTATCACCGTCCTATCACTATCACAACACGCATGAACTCGGATGAGGTTGCACTGGTGTTCACGGGAAGATGTGTAACCTTGCGGCTGGCCATTTTCCCGCTTGACTTCAAATCTGCGATTTTCACTAAGCCTCCCTCCTCTTTTAATTACCTCTTTTCCGAACCGTCATCCACCATAACACCATTTTCGAAGCCTAACAAAGAATATTATGGCGAAAAAACAGTTTATTATTTTTTTTATGCATGTTCCTCATTGGTACTGGTGGGCGTTTCTGTTGTTTTTGAAAAATGTAAGAAACAGTTCGTTGAGTAGCACTGTTGTCAGAAAACAGTTTGAAAAAAACGCTTGGACCATTTAGAGCATACGCTCCGACCCGACTATCCCTCGAACCGACACTCTTCCTCAGGCCCAGCGCAACCGGTGCAACTGTTTCAAAACAAACGTTGCAAACCAATTGCGTCTGCAACCAGTATGAGACTAGAACAGAACTGCTGCCCGCGCACGGCGTGTACGATCAGTTGCGTGAATTCTGTGCTTGCGGTACCTCATGTCGGAAAAAAATGATCTCTTCAGATTTTGATGAAGATGTTCTCGATTATTACCAGTACCACCGACAGAAAGTTCATAGCTTTCTGCTTGATGTCCAAATCATCATTCCTGTAGTTGAAGAAATTGATTTCAGCCAGTTCATCGTTTATTGATTTCATTACCCAGGACGTTTATAGTTGTACAAAACTTCTTGTTTCTCAACTTCTCCCACCAATTGCACATTAACTCCTGGTCACTCATCTTTAGGTAAAGTCCAATGTCGTCGACGCAACGCAACTGTGACGCGTTGCACGCAACCAATTTCCAACTAATTGCAAATCAGTTTGAAACCGGCGGACCTTTATTTAAATACACAGCCGGGGTCAAGGAACAGTCGTAATCTAGTTTGGTTTGCAACCTTTGTTTCCAAACAGTTGCACCGAGTGCGCTCGGCCTTATGATACTCGCCTGAACACCAAACGTGTGCTGTTCCATAACCAACCATGAAGATTACTGATACCCTGGAAATACCCGGAGTGACCAAGTCCCCTGGATTGATAAGAACTTTCGCTCAAAACCATTTCTCACCTCTGGGTCTCATTTCAGAGCTCGTCCTTCACTTTTCCAGGGGTGAATCGAGACATTCAAGCTTGCATTAGTAACCCTTTGGGAAGCTGCAGCCGTCTACCGTGTTTACATTCCAAATTCATCCTTAATGAAATGGGTTGTTCCAAAATGGATGAGAGCGAACAGCGGACAATATTGACCGAACCTTATAACAACACATCCTCTTTGCACGCCCTTTCTTGCGTTCCTTTTCCGCCACGCTGAGTATTTTTACAGCGTTTTAGTGGAAAATAAAAATTGGGCAAGTTCCCAAGGCAAACAAGGCAGATTGTGTTAAGACCCTCTTCTGATTGTCTGGACAGTTTTGTGCGAAAGAGGGGAACTTCGTCGTTTCTGTTTACAAATCTGATTCACCCCTCCGACCTTCTCAACTCGGCCCTTTTCCCGGACATCCTCCACCCTGGCCGTTCGAATTGTGCTCTCCAAATCTTCGGATCTCACAAATGATTAATTTGAACTGTCGCAAAGTGAAGTATTGCAGCGACGAAGATGGTAAAAATGAGGCAACCTTCAGCCGTTGAAAGTTTCTCTTCTCAGTGAGGAATAATGATGTTACCGAATCAGCAAAATCTCTGTCTTCAAAACAATAAAAATTAAAAATTTCCACTGTTTTTTGCACATATACAAAACCAAACATTTTACGTCCAATGAAAATTTAGAGAAAAAAATTGTGTAGTTCTTCACATTGTATTTCTTCTAACTCAACTTCCAAACTCAACGTAAAAAATTGACTCAAAAACTCAGCTTACTAAGCCAACTTGAAAACTCAACCCACAAACGTGAGTTTGTGAGTTGAGTTTTTAAGCCAATTTGGTTAGTTAAGTTTGAAAGTTGAGCACGTGAGTAGAGCTTGTGGATTGAGTTTGAGAGTTGAGATTGTAAGTTGAGTTTGAGAGTTGAGTTTGAGAGTTAATTCCGAAAGTTGAGTATGTGATTTGATTTGGTAAATTGAGGTTTCAAGTTCAGTTGTGAGTTTGGCTTGAGAGTTAAGTTTGTGAGTTGAGTATATGATTTGAGTTTGTAGGTTAAATTTGTGAGTAGAGTTTCAAAGTTGAATTTGCGAGTTGAGTTGTTGAGCTCATTGTGTGATTCATATTCTTTTCTTTCGTTCTGACTGTTAATTTAGGCTAATACTACGTGCTCTGCAAAATATTCTCGAACATTCCTGCAACCCTCGGGAGAACATTGGTAAAATAATGGTATACACCTTGCTCAGCTGATGTTTGCCAGTCGGGGAAAACTGTTTCCCTAATCCTCCCGATAGCTCGAGCACGCTGTTGATTCTGCCAATACCAAACGAACCCAATCCTGAACGCCTGAAGGTATCGTTGAAATTGTGTGGCTTTGGATGCTAAAAAAAAACTCCCCGCACCGGACTTTTCTGTTTGAAGTTTCAGACACGTAATCCGTTCGATTCTCTCATCGTTCGAACACACCAGCCGAAAGGGTTGGTTGCTCGAAGGTAAAAGTCCCGGCGACATGAAGGGCATAGGGGTTTACTAAGGAGCGGGAGTAGCTGTCCCATCCGCTTGGGCACATCTGGTTTATTCATGTACCCATTAGCATTTAAACAAGGTCTCCCGCCCTCGGCTGAGGCAGCTACAGTTTCGCGTCTTTCTCCCTCTCTCGCACTCCTGTCAATCAATAGGGAAAACCGTTTTCCCTCCTCTGTTTTTCGCCTGTTGGCAGGGTTTTCGAGTTGCCCTCAGGTTAACCCTGGAGATAATGAAGATTTCTTCGCGGCTCCTTCTCAACTCCTGCTGATTACAGCTCTTAACGAGGATATAAATCCGCTTTAGTATTTTGAAGTCGACTTTGATTGAAATTGTGTTTCGGGGAGGATGAGCGAATTTCCAGGATTATTTATGTGTAATATGTACCCATTAGGTATAGATTACCTACTTATTATAGGTACAGCAGGAATTTTAATTCCATCTATCCATAATCAGTCGATGCGGCTAAACATTGATGAAATTTGAGTTGGAAGTAAAACTAGAGTTGCAAGTCTAACTGAAATTGAAAGTAAAACTGATGTCGTAATTGAGAAAGAAGGTGAAAGTAAAACGAAAGTGGCAAGCGAAACTGAAGTTGAACTAGAGACTGCCCCCTTGAATTTGAAACGTGAAGTGAAATTTGAAGGTGATTCATGAAGTGAAACCTGAAGGTGGAACATGAAGCGAAACTTGACCTGCAATTTTAGTCTTATTTAAAACTTCAGTTTCATTTTCAACTTGATTTTTCATTCGCTATTCAGTTTGACTTTCATTTTCGGTTTCAGTTTTTGTCAAAGGTTTAGTCCCAGATCGCTTTACACTTTTATTTCTATTTTCGTTTCACCTTCATGTTTCACTTCATATTTCACATTCGAGTAGGTACCTACCTAGATTCTAACTCAACCTCGGCTTCGCTTGCTAATTACTCAAGTTTTACTTGTAACTTCAATTCCATTTCCAATCTTTGGTTTTACTTTCAATTTCAGTTTGACTAGCAACTTTAGTTTTACTCGCATCTTCAGTTTCATTATCAACTTCAGTTTGATAATTGATTTTGATCTTCAACGTACTTATAGTTTCAATTTTATTCCATGGTTCTGAATCAATTTCATTGTCATACAATTCCATAATTATTCGTGATTGTATTAATTTATCAGTGCTTCCACCAGATACCTACC
This sequence comes from Nesidiocoris tenuis, assembly GCA_036186465.1. Taxonomy (NCBI): domain Eukaryota; kingdom Metazoa; phylum Arthropoda; class Insecta; order Hemiptera; family Miridae; genus Nesidiocoris; species Nesidiocoris tenuis. The sequence continues at coordinate 40,785,392 of AP028909.1, forward strand.
TACATTTTTTGCGATTCTTAGCTAACCTATACTTTGATATTGTTTCAGGGTCGGTGTAATCGTGACAAACCGCCTTGCAAATACTTCCATCCGCCTCAACATTTAAAGGATCAACTTCTCATTAATGGAAGAAACCATTTAGCTCTGAAGAATGCAGTTATGCAGCAGATGGGCCTAACACCTGGACAACCTGTCGTACCCGGACAAGTACCCACAGCAGTAGTAAGTGCCAAAAATTGGACAATTCCTATCCGGGAATTTTCGGATTTCTAAATTTTCAACCTCGGTACCACAATAATTCTCACTATCTCCAAATTTTTTTTTCGGTTAACCATCACCAATCTCGTTTTTGTTCGTTTCAGGCGGCAACAACGACATATCTGGCGGGAGTACCCCAAATAGGAAGCACATTTTCGCCCTATTTTTCGCCAGGGCCTATAATGCCACTAACGGTAGCGCCTGATCCCACCGGCTCACTCAGTATGGTCCAGCAGTCGGTGGTCGCCCAACAAAAAATGCCTAGGACTGACAGGCTAGAGGTATAAACACTCGTCAGACTATGACGTTAACATTCTTCTGAAAATACTGTGGGACACGATGGATTTTTCTTTCTATTCCCAAACCCAGAGATCGAATCCAAAGTCCACTGTGAATTCCCTTTCACACAATTTCACATTAGCATCCAGTTAGTAGCACATTATAAAATACCTACTCGCCTCTGGTCGATAATTTATTGTAAGTAGCTCTTTTCAAATAATGGTAGGTACCTGACTATTTAGATTAGACCCCTGCAGAGAATGCCAATATCACGTAAACCCCCTGTCACCTTGATTGAGATTTGGTTTTTTGATAACCCTTTTTTGGCAACTTGTACTCTACCCCGTTTAATTTGACCCAGCATGGTTTTCATACCCTTGTTGGTGTATGCTCCCCCGTATACTCACCTGAATTTTCTATAGTCCGAATGATCAAAACTATCGATCACTTTTCAGTGTAAATATCAGTGAGAGGCTGCACCCCCTTTCCTAGCATGGGCCTACTCTTCACTATACTAACATCTTCTGGTGCACTGATATCGTTTTCTCGTGTTCTCTTTTTAATTCTGTGTTTTCACCTGCTTTAACCCTGTCTTCACTTTTCTGTCTTCTATTTGACGACACACATGGCCCGCTTCGCGTGGATACGCACAATCCGTCCTCACACCATCTACTGAATGGAGCTTGGAAAAATTCAACCGTTGATGATTTTCCGCTTTAACTAAACTCGATTCCCGGTTTTTGGCATGTCTTAGAAAGATAAAAAAATGAGCCGACGACCCACGTCACATCGTACGACACGCAAGAATCTAATCTTATTAGCTCTGTAAAAACGAAACCCTTCGGCATTTCTTTTCATATAACAGTCGGGAGAAATAACGATAATGTTGTTACAACAAGAACTCAAGCGAAAAGCCCTTCGAGAGAATGTTGTGTTTGTCTTGTGCCAACAAAAGCGAAACTCTGCCACATGTAGCCAAATGAACAGTGTTGGCTCGAATTCAAGTTTCGCATCCGCTCAAGGGGGTCCCTGTAGCAACCGAATCTGCGGCACTTAGTCTTCCTCGGATTTCTTGTTTTCCTCCGAACTTTTTTTCTTTTCAATTTTCTTCAACGCCCGTTCCCACTCCCGCGAGGGGCTGCTGCAATTTCTTCAAAATATTCCATTAATATGTTTTATTTATAACATTTTGGCGAAGGGTCGTTTGAGACGGTGACGCCAAAGTCTGTTGAAATTCAAGTGGGTTTCATCTTGTTGGCACCGCGGAAAGATCTCGCGGAATTTCAAAATATCCATTTGCCGAAGATTGAAAAACATTGTTTTCTTCCACGGATCTGGCCTTTACAATTGATTTGGGCGACCTAATAATTCTTCAACCGTACGATGCTCAAAACCTACTAAACCACAATACAGATGAACTACCTACATTTTTCTTTCAATCGAAAATGTCAATTTTTGACGGTACTCGGTTTAGAAATACCCAATTTTTGATCATATATTACTTACTTTACAAAAAAAAAAAACTAAAAAATTTTTATGTTTATCAATTTGCTGTTATTTCCATAAAATCCCGAAATTCGGTATTGGGGTCGCGTTAACCTTTCTCTCCCGCAATTTACCCTTTGGTTTAAAAAAGGCATCCGGTACATATCCTCGCGGCACAGCGCCAGCGTTCAGTGTATAATGAGTTATTGGTGTAAAACGCTTTCACAGCTGCAAAGCCGCAAAAGCTCTAGGAAAATCGGCTTTCGAATTTCCCTGCCAACACACAGCCTTCAACAGTTGAACACAGGTAGAGCTTTCTGTCAATTGGTCGTCAAATTGTGAATCTGTACGCACAGCCACTGCCGCTCTCGCCTCTTCCTAAAGCCGTACAATCTGTGCAATCGGTGCTTCTGCTCTGTCGAAACGCTTAACTGCTGGTGTTTGATTGCACGGTTTGTGTGAAGATATGATTTTGTGGCCCTGCCGTGGTGTACGCCTCCGCAAACACGGCCTGTCCGCTTGTATCGCCGACTATCGTTAGGGGTGTAATCTGATTTGAGCCCTTGGTCGACCGGGATTCAATTTTGAAGTCAAATGTCTCAGGCAAACCTGAAAAATTAGATAGTCTTCATAAGATGCGGAAAGATCGGTTTGAATGTCACTTTTGTGTCGGACCACGTCAGTTATTTGAAAGCCCGATTCTGAGAATCCACGATGACAGGATACTGTGTGGTGACCACCAGCTGTACTACAACCATCACATCCATCAATTCTAGTGTTTCATAGTTTTTGATGGATGTCCCCTAAATTTCCGTCAGTCTTAGTTTTCTATGGATCGATACAGCTCTATACTTTCAATATCGACGGTGTAGAATCAAAACTGCCCAATTCGTTTGCGTGATTTGCCAAGTTGCCACCAATCCAAGTTTTGAGAAGTAGGCAACCCAGACGCCCCCAAAAGACGCGATGCTTTGAATTGGGCAGTATTGCAGTTTCATCATCGATATAGTTCAACCATCGTTTTGCCAATATGTGGGTGAAATGACGCACCTTTATTACACAATTGACTCATCGCTGCTTTTTGATTTTCGTTAACCTACACCTGCTAGAATCATTGGTCTGGGTTCTCTAGCAAGAATTGTTTTTAGTTGAAACCCGACTTGGAGTAGTTCTAGCAACTCCAGCATTCTAGATGCAAGGCAAGAGATGCACACATGTAGCATTGAGGAATTTTCCTCTGGATTGCAGGATCATACCTGCCTGTGGAGACAACGAACTGTCCTGCAGATTTTGGAAGGAGTATAATTGTGGAACTTTGCTCAAGCAACAGATCAGCTGAGCCAAACAAACGCAGATAGCTTCATCATGGCACCATATCAATCGGTGTCAATCCGTACATTCCTCGCTGGAGGAAGCTCTACCTCAATGCCGGTTGGCTGTTGGAGTCGAATTTGGCTAAGCTTTTGCGACTTCGGTTTTGAAAAGCTAGATACACGTGAATATTTCAAAAACTCCACTCGAGCTCTTCAGCCCCATAGCTTGACTCGAGCTGCCGGACCTCTATTTCTGCTACAAAAAAAGTTGTACAAAGGGAACGTAGACGGTGTGTTGGTCGGTTTGTGGTGTACGTGTGTGGTTGTGTTCTGTGTCACTGACCGCTCCAGGTGTGCCGGGAGTGGCAACGTGGCTCCTGCACGCGGCTCGAGTGTCGCTACGCTCATCCGACGGATCCAGTGAGTCCAGGGCCGGACAACACAGTCACCGTATGTATGGACGCACTCAACGGAAGGTGCACCCGAACCCCATGTCGCTATTTCCACCCTCCTCTCCACCTTCAGGCCATTATCAAGGCCGCGCACTCGGTATGCACCTCTAACCCCGTCGCCCGACGCTTTATTTGAAATTCTTCTACGCAAAACCCAGAGTCCCGCTGCCTAAGACCTACTGATGCAATCATTCAAAAAAGAAACGAGCCGAAAAATTCACTAGTAGGTATATACTGAGTTATTCTCGCTATTTCAGAGAAAGCACCGAAGTTGAGATCTTGGGGTGCAGAAAAGAGAGGAAGCCGTGCGTGGGTGGCTGCGAAGCCATGGTTGAAGCGAGATGAGATTGTCAAACTCCGTGCTACAGCGGGATATCGCATTCCCGAAAATAGTATATCTAACTTACTGCTAGACATTTCCTAAAGTTATTTTTCTACCAATACAGCAAGTGGCTCGAGTCCCAGAAAGCCTGCTTCATTACCTCACTTACTAATTGAATATCTTTTACATACCCAAGCCCTTAGGAAACTGCCTCGAGTGATCACTGGTCATCTATTGAAGAAGATCGTAGAATGAAAGATGTTCTCAGATCTTTGCCTTTTTTTGAGGCTTTGGGAGAGACGATCTGATTTGCTTTCTCCAATTAGTGGGTGCGTTGATGAGCACTAATACTTTCTCTGTGAAATTTGTTGATCTCCAAGTACCCTGAAAGGCATTTCATACTATTTAGGTTATGAAGATGGAAATATTGACCCACAAGTTGATACAGTTGCCAGCTGATCGGGGTAAGGATCGACCAGAAACAGACGCTTCATCTGCCGAGCTTTCGATTAATCATCTTCAGAGCTTAGGTGTAAACATAACCCTCAGGAGTCATTCCGGAGAACCAGTGGAACCATGAACTATTGTCATATTATGATGAAAAATATAATTCTTATCTTTCAGCACCTAGAACATAGATCGGTGAAACTAAAATCGGCAGCAACTAATTAGAAACTAGTCAGCAATCAGAGCAGCAACCAAATCAATAACTGAGGAAACCAAATTTGGCAGTCAGACTTGAATGAGAAATCTAAGGGCCGGTAAAATTGATAAACCAGCCATACTTAGTGGTTTTTGGGAGGGCTTCTCTTCAAAGTATAGCTGCCGAATTTGGTTTCCTTTGTTATTGATTTGAATTGTAAATTTTTGAATATTTTCAATTAGTTACTGCCGATTTTACTTTCACTGTTCTCGGTGCAAAGAAATAAAAAACATATTTTTCATCATAATGGCCATTTCGGATGATAGTTTATGGTTCCACTGGTTTTCCGGAATGAGTCCTGACGGTGATGTTCACACCTAACGTCTCTAAGCCCTCAAGATGAATTAATAGAAATCTCTGTAAAAGAGGAGTCTGTTTCCGGTCGACCCTTACCCAGATCAGCTGACAACTATATCTAGGTTATAGTTTGTTTCACCACCATTGAAAACAAGCCCTTCTACAGATCATTTTCCGTTGAAAGAGAATCTAGCCGCTGAAATACCAGCAGTCCTCCGAATTCGCTCGTTTCTTTTTTGGGGCCGCAGCTCCGGCGACTCTGGGCCACCCTGCTGGCCAAGCCCTGCTCTGTCTCTAACATGCTTACTAGAATTGGTGCTGTTAACAATACCAATCATTGCGTGCTCATGGTGGTGGCAGCTCGTGATAGTAGATACTAGCTTTCAACCTGCAGGAACTGCCGAATTTGCTATAGCATCGACTTTTCGTCGGACGCTCCACTTGATATGAATCCAACTCGCCTGCAAGTGGCTAAATGAAGCAAAAACATTTTAAATTCTTCTTGCATCTTCGAATCACTTGCACATTTTGCTACCATGAACACGCCTACTCTCACTGTGATGGCCTTACCTACTATAGTTATGATCTCACTGGTCGTTGTAGAGCCTTATTCAATAATCTGTTTCAGAATCCCACTCGAAACTTCCAAAGACACTCCCATCCTGCCCGCCCTTATCCTGTCTCACGTGTACCTGTTTCTTTGTTTACTGGTTCAAGCATTGTGGAACCTTCGACGCATCTTTAGGCTCCTGTGTCCTATTTACCTGTTACTGCAGCATGGTTGACGTTCTTGATTGGATATTGCTTCCCCCGTTCCCCGACAATCCTTCCGCTGCTTATAAATTTTCAGCTTCTAGGACGCACTCCTTCGGGTAAGTATTAGAGTGTAAGTATGTTTTTTCCAAAAGTTCTTCGGCTTCGAAATTATTTGAGCAATATCCGATTGAGGGTATGTCATCCAGAAGTGTCGGGGGTTCCTCTTTGCTTACGATAATGTAATTTATATTTTCATGGCTAACTATGTATTTATTGTACATTTCCTCGTGTGATCATGACCGTTCATAGGGTCTCCATAATTATTTAATTGATTTATCAGCCTTTCATTTTTGATATTGAATAGTCAATGTGACTCTTTTGGATAACACCTACGGCCGATTAACCAATCGCACTTAGTACACCCTAAACTTCACTTCAGTGAATCCTACAAATAAACTACGTAATGTTCCGATACTGTAGGCAACGGTTCGCTAACTGCAATAGATGAACCACATCCATCTTCAGCAAGATTTTCCTCCTTCTGCTGAAGATGTAGTAACCGCTTGTTAGGGTTTGACCCTTCTTGCATGTACATAGACTATGCGTAAGAATCGCAAGAATTCCTTTTCTCAGCACTGGTTCGGAGACATGGTAAATGGGCTGTTAGGTTTCAACCACACAGCGACCCTTGCGAATTAGCTCTTACTTCTTTCACAACAATTCCGATCTACCTTCCCTATTCGTTTACATCAATATTAAATTGTGTCGAGCAGTTAGGTAATATCCGAAGGTGATAAATTTAACACCTTCGGGTGTATTACCTACCTGCTCGGCACAATTGGTGGCACAAAAAAAAGCTCCGTCACATTATTTAGAGAAAATGTCAACATCCAACACTATTCAAATTACTCAAAACTATTCAACTATTCAAATAGAAATCATTCAAGTTCCTTATAAGTTTTTCTTTTATTTATAACTAAATTATTCAATGTATTATGTTTCGTATGGTCTCGTAGGTTCATTTTTTGGAAATAAACCATCGTCAATTTTTTAAACGCTCTTGGGGGTAAAGAAATATCTTTTGAAATTTCCATCCCTTACTCACGCGCATGCATGTTCACCCAAGATGTCAATGACAGTCTCCCCCCCCCGCTACACTCACAATCAAAAATTATGCTATTCACGTCTCCTGTGCTATAGAAACTCAATTCTGCGTCAAACCTCTGCCATGTACTACGAATTGAGATGTGTACAATACCTTTCACAACACTTTGAATTAGATATTGTGCCAGTCATATACATTCACATGCGGACATTGGCTGTTGTGCGAAGAAAAAATATCGCTTAGTTTGAGGAAAAAGCTAGTTGTTCACGCAACAAAATTATTCCAAAATATCAATTCAACAAAAAAACTCCACTTTCGTGCAGCCATACAATTGGATAAAATGTCACCACAGTAGCCCTTCTTCAATACCCATCAACGCTTTTGATGATTTTGAAGGCAGTGTTGTGATGTTGAATGCATTCGATACTGATTACAGACAGTAGTTACAACCAGGCTTGTTTGCCGTAATATGTTCTCCTATCTGTCCATTTTATTCTTTGATTTTAGCTATTTTTGTTCCTTACTCAAATCTGAGCATGACTACGGAGTCCATTATTTTGAACCGACCACCTCCTTCGATTGGAACGATTTCATTTTCATTCTTCAGATTATTATTTCATTCCTACCGGAATTCTTCCTCCTTCTTAGTACGAAGAATACAATCTCTGCGTTCTTGCGTGGTTTTAACTATGTTTGTTATTTTGTTTGGTTCTATTTTGGTTTGCCTGCGTCCCCTTCGCTTGGCTGTTGGCTGCTAACGTTTAGGGAGGCACGAGCGTGGGAACTATTGCGCTGGCGCAAAGGAAGAGGCCCCATGACCCAGTCGACGATGTCATCCTGGTACCACAGTGCTTTGCAATAAAATCGACGACGTTTCCCCCTTTGTCCGTTCGCGAAGATAATTTTCCAAAAAAAAAAAAAACAGAAAAATTTTGAGATTTGTGAATGCCAGGAATACCCACAAAATTTACTTGATCATCGCGAGCAAAAGCTTCAAGATAAACAAAATGCGTGATAGCTCCTAAGCTTAGTTCGTACATCCGATGATAATCCGTAATGTTGGTGGGGAGAATCTTCCGAATTCCAGTGAAAACTGAAGAATCCGCCCTTCTAGGTTCCCGGTGTTTTTATTTTCTAAAAAAAAATCGAAATCTTGTGAAAATCGTCGTTTTTGAAGGGGGAAACGTGTCGGTTCCTTAATTTATATCCCCTCCAAATTATATGAGAAGCTGGTCACATGTCTTGGCCGCTCTCTAGCCCCACGATTTAACCGCCTTCGACAGGCCCAAGCCTTAACTTGCCCGTAATATTGATTTCCATCTTTCGCTTCCTGCATTGATTGCAGATTTTGGTCGTAGTACTACCTTTTACCTAGATCCTTGTTTTTCAATCGTAACACTTCACAATACCAACCCACTTGACATTTGAAAGTATATACTCCTCATTTTTGGCTTAGTCATGTGACAGCTTATTCATATATTTTGGTGTTGTGTCATCCTTTTCAAAATGTTTACAAGGTGCACTAGTAACGCTATAACGTAGGTTCGCTTTCCTCACTCTTTCCGCTTGCTATCTTTTCTGACGAAAGTCCATTCTTCATTTTCCTGCCTTTCGGAAAAATTCCACGGTCGATCAGCTCACCATTTCACGGTTACAGCGACCGCTAGTGCATCTTTCCTTAGTATAATACAATTTTCGCTGTAGAATCGTTGTTAGCATGTTGTGGCAAAAACGCTTTCTAACTGGAACCGGCCGAACCGCCATCACAACATTCTAATAACAAACGCTAGCATGGTAAAGCTTAACACAGTCACTACTGCATCTTATACTCCGGCCATCATTCCGAGAAAAAAAAAATGAAAACATTACCTGTAATAATGCAATCATTCTCAAAGGTGATAGACGTATGCCTTTGCTTCCATGAGAGCGCGGTCTAATTATCCGGACTTGAAAGGGTCCTGTGTAAATCGTATATCATTTTACCTACATTTCCCCGAGTGTATCTCGACGTAAATTCCCCTGTATGGCTGTGACGGTAGATATTGCTATTGTAACGTAGAATCTGGCCGATTTTGCAACTTGAGTTCATGCGAAACGTGTACATTTCGATGTAGCGAGAAAACTTGATTTATGCTTAACAATTTCCGCGATGTATTTTCCTCGACCATGTAAACCGCTTAAGAGCTTCGAGCATCTTCTGTAATCGCTGTAGCATTTGCAAAAGTTCCTATTAGTCTGACAGAATGGATGCTTGTTTCAGATGGATATGAAGTCGGTAGGCTCTTTCTACTACGAAAATTTTGTAAGTCTTAGGGTTATATTCAAAGTTCCTAATTTTCTTCTTCCACCTTCCCTTCTGCCAATATTGGATTTGGGTACACTTCCACGAAACCGCTTTCAGTTTTTAAACAATTACTAATTATGCCGGATTATGCCGATCTCTTATATTTTCCTCTGAATGTGGCCGGTCTTCCTGCCATCATGTTTTTTATTGTCGATTTTGACTGGTATAACTGTAGGGCGCGGCTACAGTAGCTAAAGTAACTCGTTTGCCATTGCCTCGCCCTTTTTAGTTATAGGACCTATGAACTGAATCTATGCCTGGTAGGTTCAGGACAACTAACCTTGTCATCTGGGCCATCCATACTCCCTTTTTTTACCACTCAAAATGCCTTCGAATTGCTGCTGTAAGCATGTGAACCAAAATGAGTGAAAGTAAAAGTAAAGAGTAAAGTAAACCGCCATTCCAGACGTTGGCTTTTCGCCCGATAACCGAAGTTGCCCCGGGCGTGCCCTGCCGCCCTCAAGGAGAAGGTCGGAACTATTCAGGACATGTCGCTCTAGTCTCACAGCACTCATGTACTGTAACTACTCATTGCCTCACCCCCTTGACTTACCAAAATGAGTGAGTCAGGCGATTTTCTGCAAATTGGCCGGTTGTCCGAGATTTACCACCAATCGCTTTACCTCTTGAAAAGCGGCATGGTCCTGCAAATCCAGAAAACAAAACTTACTCTGAGATATTCCAAAGCTTTTTCCCATGGGGAAGGCCTCGCTTTCAATGCAGGAATCCCCACCAGATTCTCATTCAGATTCCAGAATCGTGAGTTGGCGTAAACGCACCTGAAGATTGCTTGAACTATACGTGGTCTCGAACCACCGGGGTGAAATATGAATTATGTCTACTTGAGAATGAGAATCTCCATCTGATGCAGTCGTGCCTGTCTCAGGTGTACACCATATACGAGTGAAGGCGTTGCGCAAAAACAATTTTCCATCATTTTGGATGAGCCACGCCGTCGTCGAAGTTGGATTGAACAAGGAAAACTATGGAACCAGGATTGGGCTTCCCCTTACAGCACATCCAGAAATCTGACCGGTTCCTTGAGTTGCAACTATGCACGTAGTGCCTTTACCTTACCGGCTCTTAAAGCTGGATAGGTGGAGCTCGTATTTCCCAGGCCTCGAAAGTGAAGAGGCCTCGGAGCCGTATGGAGAGACTCCAACTTCCTGGTTCCACCACAAATCTGCATCACCGTCGTCCTCGCTTTACGAAAATGCTGAAGCATTCCACCCCCTTAGGGTAGGCGTGTGTATATTTTTAGTAAGGATAGACAAAACCAATTATAGTGCATAGGTACTGAAAAAAAAATTGTTGATTGAGACAAACCATGCAAAACAATTACGAATGATCTTGAAACAAGATTACCTACTGCAATAATAGTTAAAACCTCGAAGATCAATAATTATAAATAAATTTTAAACCAGTGGTGCGTTGATAACACACAATACTTCCATATTTTGAAATGAAAATTGTGACACAATTTTATCATATTTTGACAGCGTTTAAGGGTGTTTAGGTAAAAAATATCAAAAAATTCAATATTCAAATTTTAAAATTCACTCAAAATAAAAAAACTCCAGATATTTGGAACATAAAAAATATTCACATTTTCTGCAAGGTAAAACAAAGATTCTAAGACCAAAAACGCTTAAATCGGTTCATTTTTGTGGCCGGAAAAAAATAAAATAGAAAAAACACTAAAAATGCAAATATATCGGAAGTACTGTGAGTTATTCAAATTCCGATTAAACAGGGTGTTAGGTCTTGACGAGACAAACATTTCAGTTCAAGAAATTTGAAAAAAGGTTGAAAATTGAGGGAGCTATGGTCATTTTTGTAAATGACAGAATAAGTTTTTTCTGAAGCTCCATTCTGATTCTCGATTTTGGGACGATTCCAATACTTCCATTTACTCTGTAAATATGGAAGTAACAAGCAATAATGATACTGCTGATTATGGTATTTTGAATTTCCTTGCCATGTACCCAGATCCAATTGGCTGTTATACTTATAACACTTTCTGCTCAGGGTGGGTTTGCTTAAGAACCAGGTTGAGTAAAAGAGCATTATGGGATAGGTATTCAGTGTTTTGAGATGAGTAGTGGCGAAAGCATTGAAAATAGCTGAATTATCCTCTTGTTCATCCTGATGGAAGCACAAATGTGGAGTAGTGTGCTCTTTCCGTGTATAAAGTTTTTCAATTAACAATAATTACTACTAATTCAACCTGTGGCTTATTCAAACGCCCTTTTGAGCTTTTCTTCATTCTAATATTTTTTCCTCCCAATTTTCCAAATTGAGTACCTACGTAATTATTTTGTCCTATCTTGAGTCGCTTACAGTTTGAATTCAAGTTGAAGTACGAAATGGTGGTTATAGTACGTTTTAGGTTTCGTAACAAAAATATTACATCTTGTGCTGTAGTATAATGACGTGGTGGCTTCGTAATTTTACTATTCCTATAAAAACTAAATCCGATTAAAACGGAATATTTTTCGATTTTCTGGTGCCAAATACAAGGTTTTTAAGCAACAGCAATCGACGAATGTTTTTTTCGTAAAGTAACGTTCTATAGGCCCATAAATACCTCATTCTGTGTAGAATAATCTGGAAGGCAAATGGCATACTTCGATCCTTGCAAATTTTAAATTTTGCCCCAACGGCTTTCCCTCGAGCGTAGAGGCTATTATTGTGTATAATTTACCATGCATTTTATAAGTTTATACGATAGCGTAAATACCGTGAGGAGCCCTGAGTTGAGTTTATAGCCCCGTCAAAAGTTAACTCACTATTTTTTCACAGTTACCAATATTTATCGTGAACGCTGTTTAGTATCGAGCCACTATAATTATTTATCGTCCTCTTTCCGTCACCGAATTGCTTTCTATTTCCACTTCACCTTCATGACACCACCTAGTAGTTAGAGCGCAAGTAGCTTTTTTTATAGATCGTTCAATATACCGAAGCTTTCTGTAGCGTTTTGATAGGCTTTTGACATTGCTCAATCGGATTTGAAACGAAGTTTTCAAAAAAGCAGGTTCGTTATGCAGGCATTTTTACTAGGGTGGACGAATTTTGTTTTTCAGCTTTATTCAAAAAACGTTATCGCGGTAAGAGACTACTTGACTATTCCTATTTGCTAAAAAAAAACGCTGCTAAGTAGATCAGTGGCATGTGCAGATTAGTTTTTGCTATGTCCGAAGAACTCTGCAAATTTTGCACAGGGGTTCATTTTTCGATTGCAAAGACAAACCTTACGATATATCGGTACTCCTTAAACACAGAATTTAGCTGTTATTATTCTATAATTTCAGTATCAATTTGTATTTTAGATGGGTTATTTAGAAAAACGTTTTTTCAACCAGGCAAAAAATAATCATCCTCTTCGCTTGATAAATACTTACTTACCTATCCATTTTTTCAACGCAGCTGATCGTTCAATTCCGTTGAATTCACCATTTAATCTATTCTTAATCACCTTCATAATTAACTGAATAATAATAATTATTAAATTCTCTGAATAATGAAATTAAAAATGCCTCATGCCTCAGAACCGTTGTTAAAGCCTGACTCGCTCTCATGTTGCCAAGCGCAACTGGTCGAAGTGTGAGTGCGTCACCTTGTTGGTGTAATAGGCTAGTAGTCGTAAGTAGATCAATCAACCGTATCTAAGAGCCGAGGCCAAATTCTCAAGTTTTTCCAATTTTTGTTTTGCTGATTTGTGTAATGCGACCAAATTCTTTAAATTGAAGATATCGGGAGGACAGAAGTTTTTGTGGGGATTCCAACGAGTGGAAAACGAATTTTGTGGCTCGAGTAGTTTTCGAGTTATTAAGAATTGGGGAAATTTAAAAAAACTCAAAACTGCTTCACTAAAACTGCAATAACTCCTAAACGGTTGAAGCTACTGGCGTGGCGATGGTCTCATTCGATTCAGCATAGAAAGATCTATAGAAAATGATACCTCACATGCCTATGTTGCAAATTTCCTTAAAAAGACGAATTTTTTACCACTTCAACAGCTGTTTTACTGGCCTTAAAATTAAGGTAGGGTTCTGCCGAGACGTTAGGACCAACTAGATACGGAACTTGATTTTTGGTAAAAATTTCAAAATTTTTCGATAACTCCTTCCCCCTTAAAAACCCCGGACGGCGGACGGCGTACGGCGTACGGCGTACGGCGGACGGACAAAAAATTTTTATTGCAGATTCGGATTCTACACCCCTTGAAACGTAAACCAACAAATTTTCAGAGGGTGTTAAAAATTTTTTTTTCCTGACCGATTACAAAGGTTCATTTCTTTAGAAAAATGAACCAAAAATGTCATTCATCATTTCGTCGCTTAATTTCTAACATGTGCTAGGTACCCAACATTTTGGCGAAAATGAGTTCGATACATATTTTTATGCGAAATCTCGCGCTCCGTGCGCTGAACTACTTAGTTTTTCCAAAAATCTGCTGGAAGTCGCTCAAAACCTAAAAAAAGCCATCTGAAATCTGCGACCACCACTGCTACCTACCTCGAACCACCTGATGTTATAAGTCGTCAAACCAGTTTTCGATCACCAAAACCCTACTAATTTTGACTTATCGGTAGTGAAAAATGTGTAAAAACTTTCAAGGAATCCAACAAGCTCAAAAAATTCAAAATCGGTACAGTAGAACGTCCTTAAATTGGCAAAAACGCGAAAAATGAGAAATCGTGGTAAGATATCTCAAGCCAAACCGATTAAAAAACGAAATTTTCAAACATTTTCGGGAAAAACCCCCTATTATATGGTAAATCAAGCGAGGAACCCGGGAAAAAATACTCAAAAAATTCTAAACCGACGGCATCACCTTCAAAATTCAGTTTTTGAGTTTTTAAAAAAAAAATATACCCTAAGTAAGCTAAATTGGACCCCTTTTCACCTAGCCTCAAATCAATGGTGTCAATAAGTACGTAAATCGTTGAAACAAATTATGATTTTTCTCCTTTGGAGTGGAAAAAACATAAATCGTAAAAAAATCTGCGAATTACAAAACCCGCTCTTGTTGGTTGGGCGTGTGTTTTCGCTAGAACGTTTCATCAGAAAGATGTTGGGTGCCGATGTTCCTTCAACATTGGCATCCAACCAAACCGAAAATGTTTGGTGGAAGATATTTCGGCCTCGAGAATGATAAGAAATTAGAGCAGCCATCAGACCGACCCGCCCACTATCCGATTGTTGAAATGGCGGTCTCGATTTTAATTTTAAACTTTTCCACTCATATTAGGTCCGTAGTTAATTTTACTATTACGTAGCTTGTATTTTGCGCTGAAAAGAATTGAAATGTTGTAGTAGCTGTAAGATGAATGAAGAAATAAGAAATTTAATTTTTCGGGAAAATTTTTTCACAGTTACTTTCCAAATTCAAGTATTCCATTTGTAGTTAGTATACAATTTGGGTTATAATAAATTAGCTAGCAAAAAAGCGGAAACTACAATTTTTTGCACCAACTCAGTACATCTGCCTGCATAACGAACGTTTTGGTTGACCATTAGGCTGGGTAGGCAAGATCATTCAGGAAACTTTGATGGGTAGTTTGAAAATAGAATTATTAATCACGGTCGTGAGAATATAGGATCATTCTAAAAGGCCCAAGGTCGCGAGATATTTCATGGTCATTTTTTCAATCCAGTTTGTTAAACCGATATCTGGAAGTCAATTGTTACATTATTTCCAGATATAATTTACGTATGCAATCGGTCGGGAATTTTTTCAAGCTCTAACTTTCACCTTCAACGATTCAGCTCTGCAATAAATAAATAAATCCGTCCGCCGTACGCCGTGTGCTGCAAAACGCATCACAGGAATGGTCCGATAAAAAAAAATTAGCATTTAGAAAACTATTCTTGATGTGAACCAAGAGAATACAGGTTAGAGAAAGGGCTAATTCACTCTCAAGTACCCAGTATAGTATTAAAAATAAATAGGTAAATAAAAAAACATCAAAAAAATATTTTCTTAAAAAACAGTTTTTTGACGTTTTGGACCCTAACAAACTTCTAAATTTTTGATTGGATTTCCCAAACATCGAGTCGGAGCAAACCACAACTTGTGACCAACCGCGCCAAAATCGGATCAGTGGTTCAATAAGGAGTGATGAAAACATTCGCCTACAAAGTAAATCTAACAAAAATTTGAAAAAATCATAGATATGACTTCGGGGTTTTTTTTTGCACACATTTTGGGTACCTATTGATAAAAAAACATGAAATTTGACGTTCTTTCGAGATTGAGTTCAACAAGGTCAACTTTAGGGGTTCAACAAGGTCAAAATCGCGTTTTTTCACACTTTTCTTGGTTTTACAGCCGACGCATGGGTTTCGGCCTAAAACCTTCAGAGAGTTAGTTAGAGGTGGTGTTGTAAAACAAATTTTCCTGACCGATTGCATAGTGTGCATTATCTCTGGAGTTGATGTGCCAAAAAAATCTTTTCGGGGCGTTCAGCAGACGTCATTCTTGTTTTCCAAGAAGTTCTGAGGGTCTATTCTATGTCTGCAGCTCGCCCGGTGACAAATTTAGCGCCAAGGCAATCTCCAGGCAGGGAACGATGCTATTGGTGAGGTATGCAGGCGAGAAATTTAACACCTGGCGAGTTGTATACATAGAATAGACCCCCTGTAGAAGACGTCCCAAATTTTGAGCCGTACAGACTGGATTGAAATCTCGGCTCGTTCGCCTTTTCTTAGATCCGTAATAACTACGATAATTTTCCCAGAATGGTTAGCTAGGTATAACAACATACTTAGATAAATGCTAAAAAAGTGCCAAGTACCTAGTTTTCCGTTATGGACCCGTGTCATTGTGTCATTGCAGTTCCCCGGAATGGTGCCGTACAAGCGAGCCGCCGGCGACAAGAGCGGCGTCCCAATGTACCAGCCGGCCTCGGCGACCTACCAACAATTGCTTCACCAGCCCTTCGTACCGGTATCATGTGAGTACCGCACACCATCTACCGCTGCCTTCACCGGCGTTGCCCTCAACAAAGTGCTACCACCACCGTCACAATACAGCTATCCCGCGGTCTCAGCGGCGGCCGCCTATTCCCAATTGCCCCATACGTTAACCTCATTGGCTCAGCACCATACGACGAATACCGTGCCGGCCGTATCCCATCCGTTGACAAATCATCATCCTTCCATGACTTTCCAATTACACCATCACCAGACCGCCCCTGTCCGTCCGCCGACCGCCCCTTCCAGCCTTCCGCCCACGCCGCTCATTTCGGACCTTATCACCCCCTACCCCACCCCTATCAACAATAACAATGAAGATGAATTGCAACCGTTCAAAAAGATGAAAACCACTTAAGTAAATTTCCTTTTTTTTCCAATGTCTCCGCCTAATCTATATATATGCGCGCAGTTCCTAATCAGAACGTCCGAATGATTTAAGTAAAAGAAAGAAAGAAAAAAAATCTTGGATAAAAAAATGAAATCGAATACTACGTACTCCTTGTATAGAAAACCTTCAATTTTGAAAAAAAAAAAGAAAAACCGGTTCTCCTCCGAACGGCCCACTAGTCGACTCGTTTGTATAAATTACCTATCTTCTGTTCGTAGTAATTTACTTTCTAAATATTTTAATAAACCGGAAATAAAAATATTTATATATAAATAATGTACGATCATGTGTTTCTAGACTGTTCAACTGCGAGACGTTTGACTATGAGTTTAGGTGATGTCGTTAAGAGGGGAGCCGGGGAGAATAATATATAAAAATAAATGCATTTTGGATGTGTTTAGCTAGATTGTTGGGTGGATCCGTTCTTTTGCGAAGTTGAGCATGTCTACCTTTGTATCATCCCCTCTTGTTGCCTCTCGTGTTTGTTGTTGTTGCTATTTCTAGCTTCACTCGTTGTTTTCTCATTGATTTTTCCTTTTTTTTTCCTTGTTAAGTTTTGCTTTTGAAAAAGAGAGAAAAACCCCCCCAATCGAAAATCGATTTTTCAAGACACCGCCTCAACATTAACAGCACAGAAACCAAACTGGACGGGATACGTTTGATTTTCAATTAAACGAGCCGAGTGTGTAGCTTCGAGATTCTAACACGGCGATGGCGTACAAACCGTTCCAGTCAACGGTCGAGTGTCCCTCTCCCATTAAATCGCTGGTTTTGTGTTACAGATTTTTATTATTGGTATACCGATATAGCACGTTACTTAAAATGGGCGATTTTTGATATTCTGACGCCCGAATTCGAAGGGGATTGAAGAGTTGATAAAATGTGACGTCACGTCTTGAGAGCCGATTTTCGGTCCTCGAATTCAGGAGGCACTGGCGGGTAACGAGATGGCGCTAACTAACAATTGCCTGCGAATGGCAATTGCGTTCGGCTGAATGAAGACAATTGTGCCCCTGACTACGTAAATCTCTAGTCAACCGAGTATAGCGGATCGATATGAATATTACAGACTGCAATCTATACGAGCCAGGCCAGAATGATTCTGAATCGGCAGAATGTCGGAATGGGTAGACAGCTAGTACGGATACGTATAATTTGTGATAATAATTCATCTCCATTCGGGAAAATTAGCTCCTCCAAATGGAAAATTCATCATTGGGCCGGGTTTGAAACCCTTGTCCGCCCAGAACTAGTCCTGTTACCACTTTTCATTAAAAAAAACTCGACTCAGTTTTTCGTTCCCGAAAATGAATACAATTCTCCCATCGTTCAGCATAAAATCAGAGATTAGTTCCAAATTCTGTCGAATTTTGAGAGATTTTGCTCGAAATATGCGAAAAAAGTCTTTGTTATTGAAGAGATTCGTGATTATTACCTATTTATTGTTTAGAAATAATTTACTCCAATTCTCATTTCCTAGTTGTTGAACTGTTTTCTTTCCTTGAAATATTTACGATAATGATTTACCTATTTCTGAAATTCTTTTCACTCAAACTATCCTTTTTGAATGAATTGAAAATTTTCCAAATCAAATTGAGACATTTGAAAAATTAGTGAAAAATATCAGACATTTTTTATTCTGTTGAGGAAATTCTCAATTTTATTAGGAAAATTCTGAATTTGAATCAAAAATTGCCCATTCGGTTGGATTAGTTCTCAATTTGAATTGTAAAAGTCTCAGTTTGGTTCGGAAAATTCTCCATTTGGCTGGGAAAATTGTCAATTTTATTTGGAAAATTCTCACAGTTTAATTCGGGGAATTGTCAATTTTATTGAAATAAATTCATAATTTGATTTGAAAACTTATCAATTTGATTAGTAAAATTGGTTAAATAAATCTAAATTATATACCTATGTACCTATTTAATTAGTAAAATGCTCAATTTTATTTGAAAAACTCTAAATTTAAGTTGAAAATGTCTCAATTTGATTTGGTTAAGTTCCACAATTTGTTTGATAAATTCTCAATTTATTTGGAGAAATTCCGTAATAATTTTATTTAATTCTTCATTCTGGTTCGAAAAAAGTTTAATACGTTTCAAAAAATTGTCAATTATATTTGGAAAAGTCTCACAATTTAATTCGGGGGATTGTCAATTTTATTGGAAAATTCGTTATTTGATTTGAAAAATTATCAATTTGATTAGTAAAATTAGTAAAATAAATCTAAATTATGTATAATAAATATAAAAATTGAGAAATTAAATAAATAAATAGAGAATAAAAGAGAGAAATGAAAATTGAGAATTTTGCTAATGAAATGTATTATATTTGATCAGTAAAATTCTCAATTTTATTTGGGAAACTCTACATTCAAGTTGAAAAAATCACGATTTGATTTGGGTAAATTCCACAATTTGGTTTGATGCATTCTCCATTCAATTGGAAAAATTCCGCAATAATTTTATCAGTGAAAAATTGTCAATTTTATTTGAAAAATTATCAATCAAATTCCAAAGTTGTCAATTTGGTTTAGAAAATTCACAATTCGACTTGGAAATGGTGTTTTTGAAATTCGGTTTCTACCTATTTTTTTTTGTCAACGCCCGACCGAAAAACCCCCTTGACTGTCACACGCGCCGACTGACGTCATTGATACTCATGCTAGCAAAAATAACTCATTCCGCTATTTATATTAACGATAATCAATTATTGTTGACGATGTTTTTGTTCTCGACGTTCTTTCACGATATTTCTATATGAAAAATTTTGTCGGTGGTGGTGAATAATAATTTTCGACCGAGACCGTTTCGAGTCTCTATATTCAAGCGGACTTGGGCCGTATTTTACCAATGTTATTCGAAATATTAACGGGGCCCGGAACTAAATACGATGGAAGATAATGTGCTTAGTTTACTTTGTAGTTTGACGCTTTGTACCCCTTGGTTTGCGAGGAGTGCACCATACCAGCTTGCTTCCGTAGCTGATTTACTATTAGTTTCTGTTGGTGTTAGTCGCAAGGCAAGTGTCGCTGTCACTATTTTTTCTCCATTCATTTTTCTCCTCTCATCTCTGTCTCACAAAAGAACGGACCATTAACATTACACAAAGTGCCTCTTGCCACATAGCATGCTAGGCTGCTTATAACATTGTTATAATAATATCTTTATTGGGATTGATTTTCCACGAAAGAGACGATTTTGATGAAACTTATTCCCGTAAATTTTACCTATATCTATGACCTTTTAGTGGAAAAGCGAGAAAATTCATGCACTCTGTGTCCCTTGTACAAGTTAAGTTGCCTCTTTGAGTTTTTTGTCTCACGAGAATGAATGTGTTTTTTCTCCTTAGATACTGTGCTCTATTAGAATCGTGTCGGCATTTCAACTACTTCAACAATTTTTGTAGGGGTAAAAAAACAAGTCGTGGGATAAGAAGTAGAGTGGAGGAAAATAATAAAGAAGGGATATACATAATTATGCTATTATTCTATGAATATAAATTATAAGTTAGCGTATTTGTGAATGTGATGTATAGCGTTTTAACTATTGATGAATTAATTTCTTTTTTCAATGTGTGTTTTCAAACTAGAAGTTTTAGCCCTTCTCTACTGTATTGTTTCTCTTTTTGAAGTTTTATTTTCTAGACTTCGGAACGCCTTGATTATACGACGGCGTTCTACTACCCTGTATTTATGTTATAATTTTGTAATTTTTAGGCTTCGACTCATGAGAAAATAAACCACCTGCATAGCAGTCATAGAATGAAATATTTATACTTCTTATCAATTTGTAGGCGTAAAACGCTTTATAAACAAATACCTTTACCTTTAGGGAATGAGTGGGAAGAGCGGCTTAGCTTGTTCCCTCATATGAATTTAAAAAAAAAATGCTTGTAATTTTTTGTCAAGTACAGTATTATGTAATAATAATGCTACAAAAAAGTAAAGTGCATGAATGGTTTTAATTAATCAAATTGCTTTTTATTTCTCTATCTTTCTCTCTGTTTCTCTCCTCCTACCCAAATCCATTTCTCATGGAAAACCCTTTGGATATAATTTTGAAAGAAAACGAAAACTCTCGCATACCCATTGTAGGGGCTAGCGGTTTTGATTTTTCCAACAAATTCGATATCGCAATGTACGGGCGTAACATGTGCTAAACATGTTGACTCGCCTTCAACAAGGATCAATTGATCGATTACCAGTAGTAATTGTTTTACTGAACGAATGGAAAATTCTCTCTTTCAACCGAACCACGAATGAAGCAGCCATTAACATGCTTAAAACATAAGCAAATGCGCATTCCTTCCCACAAAAATATATACCTAGTTAGCCTTTTTATTAGAATGACCAATAAAAAAAGCCATGAAAAGGAGCGGGGAGTCGATGTGTAGTGATTTTTTCAAAGATTGTGTTGCTTATTATCTCAGCTTTATTGATTGAGTGGCGACAGGGACGACGCAAGTAAGTGCTCGCACGCTGGGATTGCTGTGCATGTGCCCCATACAACCCCTGCTTCACTCTCTTGCACAAAACATGGTCAAAATGCTTAACCACGTCTCTATTTCTCAGGTACTCACCCTCAGTATTTAGTTTATCTTTAGAAGCAAGGCAAACTAACACTACGCTATCGAGTTTGGCGATATACTCATTCCTAGCTATCGGAAGGCCCTGCTGACGATACATGATACATTATCGTGTATCCGCTTTGGATTTTGGATATTGTCCGGGCTTCTCATACCGTCCAAGCGTAAGCTATATGTTCGACATTAAAAAACACGTTCAAATCTGCAATGGAAACGGAAATAAGATACGTAGCAAGGCATTGAAGTTCGATATTATCATTTATCCGCTCCGAATGTGTTTATTTTCGAGAGATAGAGTCCGCGTGTTCTCGATGAATAGAGGAGTACTTAAAAATTGTTTTTTTACCCAGGTCGAGATAATTTTTTCTCGATCGTGTTCCTGTATTTTCGACCGAATATCGCGTAGGCACTTTATAACTCCATCTCCTTATCCCGTTTACCTTAACCTCCCGAAAAAAAAACATTGTCTTAACAAGTAAGTATGTTGAGCTCCCATCTGATGGGAAACTGCTGTGCAATAAATTGTTTCGTGTGCTTCTGTTTGAACATTATTATCTGTCCAAGCTGTACATTCGCCATACGATAATGGTTTTCATATTAGAACGAAACAGTGTCGTTATAAGGCAAAGGGGCTGATTAATTTAATTCCACAACTATTTTCAGTCTTAAATCTGATAGCTAACAATATTTCAATATAGCTAAGGGTGTGTCGATGTAGTGTTCGAATATTATAGCTTTCCTTGGAGAAGGGTAGGTCTACACTGGCCTCTAAATTTTCATCAAAATGCAGTCGTTGACAAAATAAAGAAGTCGTTCTTGAGCCACCGAATTTCGGTAATAACCACAATTGTTCTGTGTCAACTCAGAATTCTTCCGAATTCTCGAGCAATTTC
Organism: Nesidiocoris tenuis; assembly: GCA_036186465.1. NCBI lineage: Eukaryota > Metazoa > Arthropoda > Insecta > Hemiptera > Miridae > Nesidiocoris > Nesidiocoris tenuis. The sequence goes on from AP028909.1 coordinate 40,807,558, forward strand.
AAAAAAATACAGTTTTTATTTGCATAATTTTGGTTCATTTTTCTATAGAAATGAACCTTTGTAATCGGTCAGGAAAAAAAAATTTTAACACCCCCTGAAAATTTGTTGGTTTACGTTTCAAGTGGTGTAGAATCCGAATCTGCAATAAAAATTTTTTGTCCGTCCGCCGTACGCCGTCCGCCGTACGCCGTCCGCCGTACGCCGTCCGCCGTACGCCGTACGCCGTCCGCCGTCCGGGGTTTTTCAGGGGGAAGGAGTTATCGAAAAATTTTGAAATTTTTACCAAAAATCAAGTTCCGTATCTAGTTGGTCCTAACGTCTCGGCAGAACCCTACCTTAATTTTAAGGCCAGTAAAACAGCTGTTGAAGTGGGAAAAAATTCGTGTTTTTCTGGAAATTAAAAACATAGGCATGTGACGCATCATTTTCTATAGATTTTTCTATGCTGAATCGAATGAGACCATCGCCACGCCGGTAGCTTCAACCGTTTAGGAGTTATTGCAGTTTTAATGAGACATTTTTGAGTTTTTAAAAATTTCTACAATTCTTAATAACTCGAAAACGACTAGAGCCACAAAAATCGTTTTCCACTCGTTGGAATCCCCACAAAAACTTCTGTCCTCCCGATATCTTCAATTTAAAGAATTTGGTCGCATTATACAAATCAGCAAAACAAAAATTGGAAAAAGTTGAGAATTTGGCCTCGGCTCTTAGATACGGTTGATTGATCTACTTACGACCACTAGCCTATTACAACAACAAGGTGACGCACTCACACTACGACCAGTTGCGCTTGGCAACATAAGAACGAGACAGGCTTTAACAAAGGTTCTGAGGCATTCTCAGAGGCATTCTGAGGCTACGTTTTTCTAAATCCCCATCTAAAATATCTACCAATTTATACTGAAATTCTAGAATAATAACAACTAAATTCCGTGTTTACCGAAAACTGATGCGCACATGCCACTGATCTACTTAGCAGCGTTTTTTGTTGAAAATTTGACGATTTTTAGGTTGAATTTTAGAAGGCCGAAAAATAAATATAATATAAGCAGACAAGGAAAACTGCGACATTCTCTTGAAGAGACATACCTAGTTGGTAAAAGCGCGAAGGAAAAAAAATCAGATGAGAGTACGAAGGGTAATTTATCTCTCCCACTCATTTTAGCGAAGAATTTTAGCAAAGAGCTTCATAAAAATAATTCGACCAACTGTAAGTGAGGTCGAAAACTGTGGCTAAAAATAGAATTAAAAGTCGATAAAAAATTAAAGAATAAAAATTCAATTAGCGAAATAAATGAACGGTAATACAATGTTTGAGGGTGTTCATCGATACCAAAAAAAAAACTCTCGGAAAAAAACTTCAGAAAAACTCTTCTGGCGCTTCTGATGTGAAAAACCTGTTGTTGCATTATCCAGATGGAATCTGGAATCTAGAGCATCATCCCATCGGCTGCATACCGGCTCAAAATGATGGCAGCCGTGGTTCGTAAATAGGTACCCACAATTTGAAATTCTTCTTTGAAATCTTCTGATTTTTGGTGAATTTGCCACCATAATCTATCACTAGCGTACTGCATTATTAAAATTACGGCTCAGTCAAGTAATATACTTTCTCAATTTCTTAGCCTGACTCGAGAACGTAAAAATGTTACTTCAGCTTGTCAGATTTTCAAACGAGAAAATCCATCAGTCCTTTTTTTTCGCTGCTGCAGAAATTGTGGCCTTGTCACAGAAAATTGACGTTGAATTCTCTCAGCACGCGAACAGCGTTGCGTTGCAGATCAATAGAAGTTTCGCCCGGCGAATGGTTGACGTTTTATTTCCTTCTGGGAGAAGAAAAGCCGGAGCAGAAATGAGTATTTTATCCTGTCAATTGAATCGCGGTTTCATAATAATTGGAAAAACGTCAGTTCAAAAGCAGAAACGTTTTGCATGCTGACTGGAAATTAAATTCCTGTCAAATGTCAAGCGATTTCGATTGTCATGTTTTAGGAGAAATCTGTCAAACGTTTAGAGCCTTGTAATAGGTGCCTATTTAAAGATTTTATTTTCCAAGCGCTGCCACCGAAAATAACGCAATTATTTCGCTATTGAAAGGGGACTTATTTATACTACAAACGACATTATCCCTGCCATCATTATAGTAAGGGTAGCGTAATTATTATGATCCCAGTCGAAGAATTTCCTTAGGTATAATTTTGTTAGCTATTTTAAAATATTCAATCGTACGATAATTTTATTATTTTTCTATAATCGAACAAAATATCAGCGCTGGTTTTGGCCATTATTCAACAATAAATCTTTGAAATTGCATTAAAAAAAAAAAAATGGTTTTAACCCCGATGAGAAATTTTAATTTGTTCGTTCGAAAGTAGTGCTTATACTATAAGCCTTATAGTATGCTGATCCCAAAAATCGAATGAAAACATTCTGTACGCCAGCCAGATTTTTGACCCAGATGGCTGGCCAGGAAACTTCAAGTTTTCAGGAAATATCATTCTTGGTCCTGGACAGCACCGAATTTCTAGCCAAGTCACTAGAACATCAGATTTAAGGTGCCCTTTAAGTCCTTTACAAGTTAGTTTGTATAAGTACCTATTATTACACAGAACAACTCCCAAAAATAAGATTTTGAGTTAGGTTACATACTCTAAAAGGGGCTCTTTTTAGGCATTTAGCTTATTCTTTCACCAAATATTTACCGACTCATTAAAGTTACCATGTCGTTTTTTGCTGGTGGTAGTTCTGTTGATAGAGACTTGACCATCAGTAACTAACGACTCGATTAATGAGCCGGTGAATGATGATGGAAGTGATAATAGTAGTTATCTCCAACCACAGATTAGGGTTAATCCGGACATGGTAGCTCTTGAAAACTCTGCTCGCTACGATTTTGTAAAATTTGTTTTTTTTTTTTTTTTTGCAAATTTGTCTAACAAAAAACTTCAAACTGCCCTGATACTGATTGCTGCTTATTGTTTCAACCTCCAGCAAATAAAAACAAGAAAGTATTATACTCGCCGATTTCGTATGTCTCCCAAAAATAGGATCGATAGGTATGGCTATCTGTACAGCTTGGACCCTTGAAAAATTTGGTTGTTCTCATTTGTCGTTTTGCGATTAAATACAAAAAAGTTTTTTCCAATTTGGAATTTTTTCCTCGCTCGTTTTTTATTCGTTCAAAGTGGAAAATGAATGTATTTGCAGGCGATGGAGGTCAGTTCTACGATAAATCCGCTTCCCTCTGCTGTACTTGCTGTGCGATGGTACTTTACTTTTCTTTACTATTAACTTTACTGCCTTGCTATGTTATCCTCCCCCTGGCCCACACGACTAACTTGAGCGTAGTTTACTTTGCGTTGCTCCTAATGTTATTCATTACATGCCTTACTACGTGTTATAATAATGGAATGAATTACCTATCATCTCTGCAGTTAGTGTAGTTGTGTCACATCGTTCATACCATCGAGTTGACGAGAATAATAAATGGAAAATTCGAGAAAATTGATGACGATAGTTTAAGTACATTTTTAGATTTACGATCTCAATTTTCGTCGCATTTATTTTAAAACAGTATTAACGAATTTCGTGTTATTTTCAGTTACCGGCCATCCCCCAGGTGTACCCAGATTTTAATCGAGCCCACGTGAACAGATATATTTATAACAAGTGAGTAATAATATTACTATATTATAGTTCTAGTTTTTCACGCTATTTTCACTTTTTAACCAAAGATACGTGTAGACAGTAATTTAGGTTCTCAATATGGTCCAAGGTGAAATGGGCAGCGTCTCACACTGAAAAGGGCCCCAAGGAAAGCTACCCAATTTTCCAAAGAAAAATCCTATTTGATCTGCAAGTTTCATTGGCCAAAAAATGAAAAGATGCCCTCCATGAAACGGGAAATTGTATTTTTATAAATATTTTCACGAAGTACGTAAATTGAAGCATTGCAGTCTTCAGGAAACCGGATGTAGTTCAAAAATATTTTTATTCTAAGTTGCTTTTGCCTTAGAGTTTGAGTAGATCTTCCATTCCTAAATATCAATAGATAGGTACCTATCCCATGGTATGGGAAAGAAAAAAAAAACTGTCCAAGTTTCATGCCTCGGCAAACGGCAATTCATGTGGCCAGTAAAAAATGAAGTAGGAAATCTCAAAAGTTGGAAAATATCCAGGCAAAAATGAGAAATCACAATCCTGAGTTTATAGGCGAAAGCCTAGGCAAAAAAGGCTTTTAACATCTAACTATTTCAAAATTTGAAATGTAATATATCGACAGTGAATCTCTGCAAAACCTCGTATGTTGAAAACCCAAAATTTTAGAGGAGGTGAAGAAAAAATTGCCGGCTGCGGAAATGTAGATGACCATGGGGACTTGGAAACGCCAATGAAATTTGATGGTTTCAACTTCAGAGATACCTCGACCAATTAAATTAACGAATTTTCTCGACCCCACGACCAGCTTTTGGATAGTAAATGAGCGCCTAAAAAGCAGCTTGGGTCCATTTTCTTGATTTGAGGAGATGCGCAAGGAGTTGTTTCACCAGTAGAACTCAAAAAATCATTTTCCCAAAAAACTCAACTAACGAGGTCTTGCAGATTCACTGAGATTGTACCTTGGAGGCTAATAAATTGTGATATGGATGGAAAAAATTGATTTCTTAGAATATTTCCACGCCTGGTGCTAATCAGGAGCATAAACTCACAAAAATTTTTATGCAAGTGGGTGTTTATCAGACTGCATGGGACATTTTTAGCTCTTTTCGATATATTTCGTGTTCAATTACTTTTTTGCTGGGAAAGAGCCTCATATTTACCGAAAATATTCGCCCACAAGTCGCAACAATACAGTTTTTACTGTTAGCAACTAGATTCCCGACATTCTAAGCAGAGCCATCTCGTAATGGATAACTTGTAACCAGATCGCTCGGTTACAAGATTCTATTGGATTTCGCGCACGAACCATATAGGACCATATAGCTTTCAAAAAGGTGTCCAGTTTCTCTGTTACCAGCATCGGCGTTGGAATGCAGACAAAGCCATTATGCCTTTCTGTTGATTATATTCGTCCTGACATCAGGCCAATTTTCCTTTTTCTGATTCCAGAAACCTATATTTACGTCCGATCATTGCCAAGCCATAATTTCAAAGTTATATTCCACCCATATCAATCACTCTTCGCTTTCGAAGGCGTTGAAGCGTTTCTATTTTATGAAACTGCTATTCTTACCATTTCTTAACTTTTTCAGATACGGGACGGAGTGAGCGCTGTGAACCACCTCGCACAGCGTCCCTACACACCACACCCTGATGTCTATGTATAAAAGAATATATAATGAATGATACTCTCTATAGAAATCTCTCTTATAACTCTCTCATTAAGTGCCACATTTTGTAAGGTAACGGGAAAAAAAGAAAAAAGATTTTTATGACAAAAATAAGAGATGATAAACAGTGAAAAAGTGAAACAAAAAATGCTGATAATAATTTTGAAAAAATATAATGTTCCTGTACAGCATTCGACGAATCAAAGTATAATGAGAGCGCGCGCGTGGCCTGTACATTCGTTGTAAATATCACTACACGCAGGTCAAATTAATAAAACAAAAAAAAAATGGAAGAACGAAGACGATTTGTTGTAAACAAGTAAAAAATGAATGTGATATAATTATCAACTATGTTTTAGATAAAGAGATGTTATTTTATATTGATTTTTATATTTTTTTTAACATCACCACGCTGTATAAATTTATGGATGTTTTGTTGAGTTTTCTTGTTATTCGTATCGTTGCGGCGAGCCAGCGTTTCAAGAGTGAGGTCGCTTGCTTTTACCCGCTTCGTTACCTCAAATAATAATTCAATGGCCTAAAAATCAAACTCAGCTCCAATTTTTTTATTTCGACCATTTATAACAACAGAACAGCAAAAAACAACAATAAGTTGTGTAACTCTTGTAATCGAAACATCAAATTATAACCTTAATCTAAAAAAAGATGATGATGATGATTATTATAATGCTTAATGAGGAAAAAAAGTATGTTATAAAAATACACCCAGTACATTTGTAGTAATCCGTACTTATCGATTCACTTTCACTTCATTCTCTTATATATATTGAATATTCCAACGACCTTTCTCTATCTCTATCTATTGTCCTTCCTTGTCTCACCGTTTTTGTATTCGAGTTTTTTCTTTCATAGTTATTCTGTTTTTGCAACGCTTTTAACGGCTCTTGTAAATAAAACCAAGTCCTGCGTCATTTCGAGCCTAGGCTAACTGCAAAAAGGTGTCTGTACGTAACAATTTTTAGTTTAGCGGGAGATTTTCGTTCATCACACTCATTTTTCTACCAATAATAAGTAATCGATTAAATATAATATATATATTTCGACGATTGAGTTTTGTGTGATATGTATAATAATATTGTAAGGAACGTCCTCGAGTGAATAGTTCATGAGTAGTTTGTTAGTTAACTTTGAAACAGCGTTTCGTACTAGGCAAAATCAATCATTCGTCGTGCAATGAGCGTTCAATCCAATGTGCGAGATATTGAGAACGAGTGAAACAATTGAAGGATTGCTAAAATCACCTTATGAAAGACTGATGATACATTCCTCCCAAAATGTGAAACGCTACCTCCTCTATGGCAATTCTAATCGAAATTTCGCATTGTCAATTCGTCATAGAGGAAGCGAATTAGCCAAGTTCGACCAACTTCGTGGGAGGTATATGTGTCGCAATAATCAAGTTATCATTAGTGTTAAGGATGATCTGAGATGAGAGGAGAACACGATGTTGGCACAAAGCAACGTATGGGTCCATTACGAGTAGCACGGGCTACACTGTTATTATTTATTTTATTTCCTATCTAGTTTTTCTTTCCGTTTTTTTTCCCTTTAACATCGAGAATTATTCGTGTGATACTGAGTTAGGTTGAGGTTGTCTCATTCAATTTTTCAATCGAGTCATAAAAAAGTGAGGTTATTGAAACGAGATCGGAGTGTTGATGAATAGTTGAGAATATTTTACAATATTAATCATTCGTGATCTAGTGAGAGTGGCGTCGGCCAGTATAGTTATAGGGATAAGGTAACTAATATTTAAAATGTATGAATAAAATTCTAAAGAAAGGTTCCTCATTCGAACCATGTTTGTCAAGCAATCTCGAGAAAAAACTAGTTCGAATTCGTAAAATTTACTAGTAATTCTGTACTGAGTATTGAACTGAATAGAAGGGATAGGAACCCCGGTGAATTTCTTCGTGCAAAAGATTTCGACTGTTTCTTCATGTCAGAGGGGTAACTATTTATTGAGCCCAGAACATAAGTCATTCAGAGGAAAGAACTTGATAATCACAGAAATAGTAATAATTGTTATTACGATGAGAATAGGCGAGAGTAAAGAAACTTAGAAAACTGCAATAAAAATCGACTGCTTCCTCTTATTAGATATTACTTAGCCCCCTAATTCCGTTGAGCATTAATGAAATCCATGGGAAAAGTTGAAAAAATTCAAATCTCCCGCAGGACTCGAACCTGGCACATCATGGGTTGCATGAAAATCGACTGCATACTTCCTATGGCCGACAATAGTTGTTACGTTTTGGCACATTAAATAGATATTACCACACTCGGCTATGAAGAAGGAAAAACTCTATGGTAAACTTTCACCGATAGACCTTCGACATAGTATCAGTAAAAAACGTCCTATTTAGAATATGAATCGTATCAAGCACCAGTATCTAAACGAATGATGGAACCTTTACACATTTTCCGAGAGTATTACGATGTAGGTATTACTAATTTTGTATCGTTATAATTTATTTCGTAGTTTCTTTGTTAGGTACAGACACCCGAGAAAATTGCAGATTCACTGCGATTCACCTCTTCCTCCCTTTAGCAGATTCACTCTTGTAGGCTGGTGTCCACTTACCCTAGTGGCTCAGTATTTTAATTTTGATTTTTACTTTATTTACGTCGTATAAAAATACATTGTAAAGAAAACAAGAATATATAATTTCTATTCATAATTTTGTGATATTTTTAGCGAACAAAAAAAAAAGAAAAATTATTGTTAATTAAGTCTCACTTATGAATAACTAATAACCAATATTGTACTGTACCTTGTTACATTGTTAGGATTGCGTCTAGTGTAAGATAAAGTGAGTTTTATCGACAACAAGGAATGGAATGTTAGCGTAAAGTATAAAAAACAATTATATCCGACAGTCCATACCCCGTTGATAAAGTCATCCTTATATATTATATATACAGTATTTTTCATGATTTCCCCGGTGTTTTTCCTTGTTGCTGATAAAACGGTGTTCAATGAGCCACCAGCTCGGCTGAAAATGGTCCCAAGAACTTAACAATCCGAAATGTGAGTAGTTATAATAAAATGAAGATGTGAATTATCATTTATACTCATTTGAAAGTCTTATACCTACCCTTCTCCTTAGATTTAAGAGCCGAGGTATTGCCGAGAGAGAGTTTTTCATTCGTTATTCGTAATGAGGAACATGCATGAAAAAAAAAAACTGTTTTTTCGCCATAATATTCCTTTTTAGGCCTCGGAAATGGTGTTATGGTGGATGACGGTTCGGAAAAGAGGTAATTAAAAGAGGAGGGAGGCTTAGTGAAAATCGCAGATTTGAAGTCGAGCGGGAAAATGGCCAGCCGCAAGGTTACACAGTGTGATGTCATCTTCCCGTGAACCAGTGCAACCTCATCCGAGTTCATGCGTGTATGCTGTGATAAGACGGCGATAACGGATTTTTTGCCGTTACGTTAAGAAACTACGTGCAGTCGCGTCCGCACAGTGACGTCATACGGTTAGCCGCCACATTCAAAAGGGCACTTTTCATTAGCGTTTTTCATCCAGAAAAATGTTGTTTTTTCGTTGTAGACCATCACTACTTCATTTTCCCATCCTAAACAGCATCATTCTGGCGGAAAAAATGGATTTCGTTTTTCATGCATGTTCCTCATTGAACCAATCTGGAAGTAAATATTGCTAGTTTGATGGTAGAAGCTCTAGCACTTCCAAAGGAGCTACCAGTTTGTCAAAAATAGAGGCCAGTTGCCCTAGTAAAACGTCATGTTTCCTCCAGGGAGAGTCAACTAGAAAAGGCCAGTCAAACTCTGATGGTAACAACCCGTTATGATCACACAAAAGTATGAGCGTAGTCTCCGGATATCGGTGGACCCTTCAAACTGTTTGCAGAGGTCGTTCACGAAGCTTTGAACTTCAAAGCACCTAATCGGTAGTACCAAAAAGCCTTTGTAGCCTGAAACACGATCGCTGAATCCAAAGATTTTATACCTAGGCATGCAGTGATGGTAGGTATGTATTTTGAGGATTTGGAAAACTGAAAATTACGGAAGTATAGAAATTCGAACTACGAGTAAGTTCTGCAGCAAACGAAGTGTAGGTAAACTGGCATTTGGAGGCCAGGGCGTTGCCATAGCAACTGATTGAGAACCAGTGGCATACATCAACCGCCTTGAAGGTAAGGACAAAGAGAGAATAATTTGGCAGCAGCGTGTCAGAGGTTAAGCTGTGTGGGCACCTATTCAGGATAGTACAGATTTCCAAGAGCGTAATTTATAGCCGGATTTCGTCGAATTTAAAGAGCTCATAAAGCCATTTCTTGGCTCAGAATATCAACAAGCAGTGCAACAAAATCCAAATTTACTGACGTTCTGAAGTGAGCAGAAGGCGGTGGGAAATATGGAATGTTTACAACGGGTTCGTTCCAAAAGCGCCTCAGCACCGAGTTAGGAGTTTAGCTGGATTCACATGTGCGTTTTTCTCTGCGTCCTACGTTCTGCGTAGTGAGATCTGATTGGCTGCCAGTTTTACGCGTGCGCACTTTACCAGGTAACTTTACCCGGCAGCCCATCAGATCCCATTACGCAGAACGCAGATCGCAGAAAAACGCGCATGTGAACCCAGCATTACTGTCCATTGCGTTTTGCCGAGGCGAGGGAGATCAATTCGTACGATGTAAACCAGCCACAGATGTAAAACTGTTAACGCGTAGATTTGGAAAATGATGATTGATAGGCAACGACTGTTCCTTGACCCCGGCTTTGTATTTCAATGGAGATCCGAACACGACACGACTGGTTTCAAACGGTTGCGCCGTGTGCGTTGGGCCTTATGCGTAGATTTGGAAAAGCTGTTGCAAGGTATTGCAACACCTCGTACTTGGCTGATGGTGAGAAATGAGTAAAAACTATATTTCATTATTCTCATTACTATTTTCAAGGCAAAGTTTAAGGCTAAACGACGTCTGCGCACAGGACGATTTAAAATATTGTATAATCCTTACTTCCTCAAAATCTAGCACCACTCCATTGGAGTCCTCTGATGCGGGCGATGATGCCGAACACGCTACAGGGATTGATGAAAAGAATTGTGTGACCCCGTATCGATGATGCTCCTTCAGCCTATATTTTTTCCCTATACCTGTTTTACGCTCCCCATGATCACGAATGATAAATCGACGATGAAACTGCAATACTGCCCAATTCAAAGCATCGTGTCTTTTGGGGGCGACTGGATTGCCTGCTTCTCAAATCTTGGATTGGTGGCAACTTGGCAAATCACGCGTCCATAGATTGCATGGCAAACGAATTGGGCAGTATTGATTCTACACCGTCGAAATGATGATCATAAATGGTACCTACACCCATGAATGACCTATGAATTTCTTCAGTTCCGGGCCCTGAATTAAGGGTTGAAGTACCTAGTCAACAAATACAACAACCCCTTATTCAGGTAGGTGAAACGGTGAAGTGAAAGCAATGAGTGAAAGGACATAAGAGAAAGGATTCTCTATCGAACCCAACAGATTTTCCATAAACTACTCGACCTGCAGATGAGTATGAATTAAATCATCTGGAAAGAAGTTGTGGTACCCCAAAATACGAATAGAAACTTAAATTGAGGGAGATCAAGCCCTTTCTCTTTTGTACTTCCACTCACTGAACCCCCCCCCTCCCCCCGAGAACCACTTAATCCTGACTTTTAGTGCTACCTTGAATTTAACGTCTCCTTGATTGCTGCTGGTTACCAGGTGTTTATCAATGCCATAAACCACTGAACTGTCGTGAATATTATTCAACGTGCAGTAAAAAGTTTGGTACAACTAGCCTGGGTTTTCATGGGTCCAAAGGCCATGGATTCGACTCCATTTAATGGGTAATACTTTTATTTTTCAATGAATACAAAATGTTCTTTTAATAAAAATTCGATTTCCACGAAGAGCGTCTTCATTTCTCGGTGCTCCCGGATTTATCAGTGGACGGTTCTTCCCTTATTATGTCCACTTTCGTCTCGTTCGTCGAAGTTTGAGTAGTGAGAGCTGGCTGGTGAGTTTGTACGATCCTGATTTCCCTCCCTCCAGCGACTCGTGGCGCCTATTGAACAAAACATACCATGAATCAGAAAATGGTCTGTTAAAATATTTTATGAGAAAGATATTTAAACTTTTTGGGGTCCGGTGTGGCCAAGCTGTCCAAGGTTTTGAAACAAAAGTCATTTTGGAAAAATCGTTTTTAGCGAAGAATGATTGTGGCTAAATAGTTAGGTTACTATGAAATTCTGGCGTTGGAATCGTCGGATATAAAGTCAAAAACACTAGAACATAGGACATGCAGTTTCGTTGTCATGGTTTCGTTTGTGTCAAGATACGACTCTACCATCAAGAACAAGGAAAAACTAGATTTGTATTGTTGGTGAATTGGCCCTGAGGGCCGCTTTGTCATTAGTCAATTTTCCGACTTTTTCTTCTTTCTTAGTCAATACGCCCAAGTTCACATCGTGAAATGGAGCAAGGGTAGATAATAAGAGCAGCAATACTGAATTAAGCGGAAAAACACACGCGAATGAGCACAAAACGTAAAAACAACGGACTCCTGTGAAACATGGGACGCATGAAAATCATTGACTCCCTTCTCATAATTATGAGCATAGGGCTCACTTTTGAGGGCATAGGGCCAATTATGCTATTTTATTTCCAAGAAAATGGTGACCAAGAGTCAATGAGTTTCGGATAATCAAACATGGATTAATCGGCCCATGGAATGCGTTTTGGTTCATTTCACGTACCAACAAACAGATGCGTTTTCCTTTAGCCATAAGTAAATAAATGATAAGGGATACTGAAATTTTTGTAAAAATGAAAAACCTTCGGTTATACCTATCGGGTTATACATAATATGTATAACCGAAGGTTTTTCATTTTTACAAAAGTATATTATACTTCGGGTATACCGGGTTATACATAACGCAGATTGTGCCCTAGCTTATAGTTTTCTTTCCTTTGTACCACAAAATGAAAAAATCGTTTACTTTCCTATTTCGACACGAAGGACAGGAAAGTATGGGCCAGAGTTAATTGCGTCAAACGGGGTTAAATTCTTAAATACTGCGCATCAGTTAGGTACGCTAAAATACAATCTTTTACTCTCAATGGAGAGTTTTGGATGAACTTGGGTTCGTGACTCAACAATCTCTCGCGGTTTTTACCTTCTTGGCTGCAACAATCGAGAGGACTCCGTCGCTGGAGATGTTGGACGCTAGAGTGTCCAAATTGGCCGACTCGGGGAGTTTGTATTTCCGCGTGAACTGTCGCGCAATGATTCCGTGTTCGTCAACTCGCTCTTCGTGTTTACCTTCGATCACGATGTAATTGCTGTCGTCGACGTGGACCTTCAGTTCTTCTGGCTTGAAGTGCGACACGTCCAGCTTCACGCTGTAACGATAAATTGCAGTAATCAGGTCACATGCCAGGGAATCAACATCAAAAACAATTGCGCGATGGGCTGATGATGATTCTGGGCATTTACTGATCGCGTATTTACGAAAGCGTATTTGAAATTTTTATCAACTTCTTTAAATTAGGTGAGGCGGGGTAAGTGCGTTTCTTTGTTCTTTCTCTTCATGAGGTCATCTAAGAAACTGGTAAAACATAAGTTTATGAACAACTAATAAAAGTTACGGCCCCCTCGGAGCACCTTTGAGTTTTATTTCCACATAGTTTCATAATTTTTCATAATAACGGTTGATTTTCGATTTCAGATTGATTTTGACTTTGAGTTTTAGTAGCAGACGTAATGTCAATTTCAGATTGAGTTTGAGTTTGACTGAGTTTCATAATTTTTTAAGGTAGAGTTGAGTTTCAATTTCGGATTGAATTTGAGTTTGAGTTTCAGTGACAGACGGAGTTTCAATTTCATGTTGAGTTTGAATTTGAGTTTCTGTTTGAATTCGAGTTTCAGTTTCAATTTCAGATTGAGTTTCAGTTTGACTTCACGTTTCAGTTTCAGATTGAGTTTCAGTTTTAGACGGAATTTCAATTTCAGATTGATTTTGACTTCAAAACTGCGTTTGAGTTTGAGTTTTAGTTTAAATTACAGAATGAGCTTGAGTTTGACTTTGAGTTTTAGTTTCAGTTTGAAATTAAGTTACAGTTTCTATTTCAAATCGCGTTTGAGTTTGCGTTTCTGTTTGAGTTTCATAATTTTTCAAGATTGCACTTCAGTTTCGGATTGAATTTGACTCTAAGGTCTCACTTTGAGATTTAGTTGGAGTTTGACTTTGTGTTTCTGTTTGATTTTCAGTTTTAATTTCAGTTTCAGTCTGCCCTCAAGTTTCAGTTTGATTTGAGTTTCAGCGGAAAAATCCCCTGCTTCCTGGAACTTGGTATTTTAAAAACACGTCAGTTTCCGGGAATTTTTCGAAGCTTTCTTGGACTCTAACAACAACTGAGTGGTTTATAAAAATAGCTTGTTTCAAAATAAAAACTTGTTCGCGCTCCGATATGTTTGTAGCAAGGAATCTGGTGGGGCTCAGTTGCTCTATAATTACAACTGCGATGCAAGCCCACGTTTGGGGGCTCCGCCCATCCGAGTGGAAGGATTCACTGCCAATATGCATCGCATCATCGATCCAACAGAAATGATTGTGACGATTCAAAGACTCAATTGCAGGAAGGAGGTGACAGATTATCGGCGGTAAGGAACGATGAGGTCTAAATCAGATTTTGAAACTCATAGTATGGCCTAACATGACCTAACTCATTTTTCGGCCGTATCTGTTTCAGATTCAAATTTTCGCACCAAATCGATTGGTGAGCTCAGGTTGTACAAAATAACGGAGGATTGTGTGAAAAATCGAGTCATAAAAAGTCCTCCTCATTATATCTAGCACCGTCAGAAAACGTTTCTGGTACCTAGGTATAACCTGAAAATTTAGGAAAAATGAGGACCAATTCCCCTTGATATGTTCAATTTTCACAACATTATTATGGCGCAAGATAATTCTCAAAATCGATTGTTTTTCTAAAGGGGTTCCAAAAACAAATAGATCTTTGGTTTCCAAAGGTGTTGGTAACTCTCCTCTAAGGATTTCCCCAATTTTCGGTTTATTATTTCGGTTTATTTCGGTTTATTATTTCGGTTTATTATTTCGGTTTATTACCATTGTAATCGCCCAAGGAATGGTCAATGGGCTTATGGACATAATCGACCATTGATAAAGCGGCCCTTAATCTGGGATTAATTATGCATCGAATAAGGGAACGAACCACGTGAATAATAAACCACTGTGGTTTATTCGCAGCGTTTTATTCCCTGTGGCTCCACAGGTGTGAGTTCAGCCACTGATCAGAACGTATCAAGATCAGTTCATGTAATCAATGCATGATGCCATTTTTGTCATTCAGTTCGCCAATTAATGCAACTTCTTAGTAATTACCAAATTACTCTCCTAAGACACCTCTCAAGTTCCCTTCCCCCTACAGAATTCGATTTGCCAGAATTAGAAGTAAGTAGAAAAATTCATGTAGGTACCTGAATTCATTGTCAGTGGTGGAGACAGTCGAAATACCAGAAGCCGGTGGAGCGAGGCTTCTCCAAGGACGAATATAGCCTGCCCTTAGGGCGGGCAAATGGTGCGGAGTCAGTCTTGTTGTGGGCAAATCGTTCAAACCGAGGCCGAAATGCTGATCATACATGTCGCCCAGCATGTACCTCGTGGGACGGTTCAGATTGCCCATGTCGTCAATCAGTTCGTTCAGCAGCGACGGCAACAGGGACATCTGCCGAAAATCATGCAGGTAAGACACAAGCCTCAAAAATTTCCTACAAACCAGTGGTAGATAATACACAATACTTCCATATTTTTAAAAGTAAAATTGTGACACAATTTGATCATATTTTGACTGCTTTTAAGGGTCTTAGGTCGAAAGTATCAAAAAATTCACTATTAAAATTTTAAAATTCTCCCAAAACGAAAATGCGCCAAGTTGTAGGAATATAAAAAATTTCCAATTATTTTGCATGGTAAAACAAAGATTTTAAGACCAAGAACGCTCAAATCGGTTCATTTTTGTGGCCGGAAAAAAATAAAATGGAAAACACTAAAAATGCGAATATATTGGAAGTACTGAGCGTTATCCGAATTTCGATTAAACAGGGTGTTAAGTCTTGCCGAGACAAATATTTCAGTTCAAGAAATTTGAAAAAAGGTTGAAAATTGAGGGAGTTATGGTCATTTTTGTAAATGACCACAGACGGACACACCCACACTTGTCCAGGAAGTGATTCTGAGTAAATGTCTATAAGAAAAAGTTTTTTCTGAAGGTCTGTTCCGATTCTCGATTTTAGGACGATTCCAATACTTTCATTTACTCTGTAAATTGGTATGGAAGTAAAAATAAGATAAAACGGACTCTTAAAAGAAATCTAATATAATCAGACTTAAAAATCTAAGGAAAATAATCTCAAATCAAAATACGCAAGGGGAAAAGTATCCTGACAGAAATTTTTGAATTAATATGGAAACTATTTGTATATTTGGGGTGTTAATATTAATGAAGAGTTTTCCTCCAAAACTGCATTCATCCACTTTCGAGTTTTGTCGAAATCGATATTGTTACTTCGATTTTCGATTGCTTATAGGTACCAAAGCTGCTATGAATTGAAATCGAAAATTAAAAAAACGAAATCGATATCGATAAAACTCGAAAGTGGATGAATGCAGTTTTGGAGGAAAACTCTTAAATTTTTATTCGTCCATAATAATTACTTCACAGTAACTGTGTCCGTATTTTTCCAATTCTCAAGATCACTTGAAAAACATTAGATTTTTTGAAAATTTGAGTTTTCGAAGAAAATAGGAGGGTCAGAAAGATATCAAAAGTTACCACATTACTGGGTCGGTACTTACTGCTGTACGTTGTTGGTTTGCGTATGCGACCGAAGAGATGCTAACGAGAACTTGTCGAGACAAGAAATGCTTCTCTCGAGCTGCTCACTCGTATAAATATTAGGGAGTGCGAGTTCTAGAATCGGCTAGTGCCGACCACGCTTTCTTCCCTCTCACCTATCTGGTGGGGTGAACCACTGGCTAAAAATAGGGCCCGATCTTTTCTAAGCATGAGTCAGTAATCCCGATCGGGATATTAATTGACTGCCCTTTTGTTTACATCACATTGTCGATCAATAATTACCGTGGATGATACTTGAAATTTTCCACACTCATAGATGACAATAGGGAGTTTTTGAAACTTCGTACTTTTTGCCTTTTCGTTGTACGAAATTAGTAATTTGTACGATGTAGTCACCTGGCAAATCATGAAATGCTATGAAACCTCACAGCTCCCGTTCACCATTCAACAAAAAGTTTGGATTTGATTCTGTTTGCATTACGTACTTCACGATTCGTGTACGAATTAGGCCTGGTTTATTGTCAAAATTTATCAATCCGATATCCAAGGAAGCTCCAGATAAAGTTCACCACGGTGGTATTTAAATCAAATTTGAATATAAAATTCTCATTGGAAATGTTTATCTGAAGCTTCCTTGGATAAAATTTTGTCAATAAACCGGGCCTTAGGAGGAGAAAGTTCGTACTCGAGTTCAGGAATTCGGAGACGAATTTTTAGCCATGGACTTTTCCACGCAGAAAAAACACAACTCAAATCCGGAATTTTGGGAAAAATCAATTTTTGTCGCTTACGTGTCTAAATTTCCCAAGCATCCTTAGGATTTGCCTGGTGACTACTTCGTACAAACCATCAAATTGGTACTACAAGTGACAAGAAGCAAGAAATTCCCAAAAACTCTCTATCAGGCAATTTCGTTCCCATCCAACTATCCATCAACTATGAGCTAGGCCAGGTCAGGACTTAAACTGCATTATCATTCAGTTCAAAAATTCCCAAAAATCGATTCCAAAATTCGATTGGATACTTAACAAAACGTATCCAAATTCAGCCTTCCTGACTATCGACAGGATGAATGACATAACAGGCTCATACTTGAAATTGGGTGGAAAAAAACGGAAACACCTAGCAGTTACAGTTTCGAAATTTCACTCTGATTATGTTAAACCTGCAAAACGGGAAAGTCTGGATGGTCTACCCACCCTATTACTATGCCCGCCCTTGCACTCAACGAGGGCATAGCAATATGGGCACAGCAATTGGTAATTGTTGTATACCATAATACAACAATATTGCACGCAGCATTGCACTCAAACTCATATTCGAAATCGAAGTCAAACTCACAATGAAACTGAAACTCAAACTCACACTCGAGATCGACGTCAAACTCACAATGAAACTAAAACTTAAACTCATATTCGAAATCGAAGTCGAACTCACAATGAAACAAAAACTCTAACTCATATTCGAAATCGAAGTCGAACTCACAATGAAACCGAAACTCAAACTCATAATCGAAATCGAAGTCAAACTCACAATGAAACAGAAACTCAAACTCATGATTGAATTCGAAGTCAAACTCACAATGAAACCGAAACTCAAACTCATAATCGAAATCGAAGTCAAACTCACAATGAAACAAAACTCAAACTCCTAATTAAAATCGAAGTCAAACTCACAATGAAACTGAAACTCAAACTCACACTCGAGATCGACGTCAAACTCACAATGAAACTAAAACTTAAACTCATATTCGAAATCGAAGTCGAACTCACAATGAAACAAAAACTCTAACTCATATTCGAAATCGAAGTCGAACTCACAATGAAACCGAAACTCAAACTCATAATCGAAATCGAAGTCAAACTCACAATGAAACAGAAACTCAAACTCATGATTGAATTCGAAGTCAAACTCACAATGAAACCGAAACTCAAACTCATAATCGAAATCGAAGTCAAACTCACAATGAAACTAAAACTTAAACTCATATTCGAAATCGAAGTCGAACTCACAATGAAACAAAAACTCTAACTCATATTCGAAATCGAAGTCGAACTCACAATGAAACAAAAACTCTAACTCATATTCGAAATCGAAGTCGAACTCACAATGAAACCGAAACTCAAACTCATAATCGAAATCGAAGTCAAACTCACAATGAAACAAAAACTCTAACTCATATTCGAAATCGAAGTCGAACTCACAATGAAACCGAAACTCAAACTCATAATCGAAATCGAAGTCAAACTCACAATGAAACAGAAACTCAAACTCATGATTGAATTCGAAGTCAAACTCACAATGAAACCGAAACTCAAACTCATAATCGAAATCGAAGTCAAACTCACAATGAAACTAAAACTTAAACTCATATTCGAAATCGAAGTCGAACTCACAATGAAACAAAAACTCTAACTCATATTCGAAATCGAAGTCGAACTCACAATGAAACAAAAACTCTAACTCATATTCGAAATCGAAGTCGAACTCACAATGAAACCGAAACTCAAACTCATAATCGAAATCGAAGTCAAACTCACAATGAAACAGAAACTCAAACTCATGATTGAATTCGAAGTCAAACTCACAATGAAACCGAAACTCAAACTCATAATCGAAATCGAAGTCAAACTCACAATGAAACAAAACTCAAACTCCTAATTAAAATCGAAGTCAAATTCAAAATGGAACAGCAACTCAAACTCATAATCGAAATCGAAGTCAAACTCACAATGAAACAGAAACTCAAACTCATGATTGAATTCGAAGTCAAACTCACAGTGAAACCGAAACTCAAACTCATAATCGAAATCGAAGTCAAACTCACAATGAAACAGAAACTCAAACTCCTAATTGAAATCGAAGTCAAACTCACAATGAAACAGAAACTCAAATTCCTAATCGAAATCGAAGTCAAACTCACAATGAAACAGAAACTCAAACTCATGATCGAAATCGAAGTCAAACTCAAAATGGAACAGCAACTCAAACTCATAATCGAAATCGAAGTCAAACTCACAATGAAACCGAAACTCAAACTCATAATCGAAATCGAAGTCAAACTCACAATGAAACAGAAACTCAAACTCATGATTGAATTCGAAGTCAAACTCACAATGAAACCGAAACTCAAACTCATAATCGAAATCGAAGTCAAACTCACAATGAAACAAAAACTCTAACTCATATTCGAAATCGAAGTCGAACTCACAATGAAACCGAAACTCAAACTCATAATCGAAATCGAAGTCAAACTCACAATGAAACAGAAACTCAAACTCCTAATTGAAATCGAAGTCAAACTCACAATGAAACAGAAACTCAAATTCCTAATCGAAATCGAAGTCAAACTCACAATGAAACAGAAACTCAAACTCATGATCGAAATCGAAGTCAAACTCAAAATGGAACAGCAACTCAAACTCATAATCGAAATCGAAGTCAAACTCACAATGAAACCGAAACTCAAACTCATAATCGAAATCGAAGTCAAACTCACAATGAAACAGAAACTCAAACTCATGATTGAATTCGAAGTCAAACTCACAATGAAACCGAAACTCAAACTCATAATCGAAATCGAAGTCAAACTCACAATGAAACAAAAACTCTAACTCATATTCGAAATCGAAGTCGAACTCACAATGAAACCGAAACTCAAACTCATAATCGAAATCGAAGTCAAACTCACAATGAAACAGAAACTCAAACTCATGATTGAATTCGAAGTCAAACTCACAATGAAACCGAAACTCAAACTCATATTCGAAATCGAAGTCGAACTCACAATGAAACAAAAACTCTAACTCATATTCGAAATCGAAGTCGAACTCACAATGAAACCGAAACTCAAACTCATGATTGAATTCGAAGTCAAACTCACAATGAAACCGAAACTCAAACTCATAATCGAAATCGAAGTCAAACTCACAATGAAACTAAAACTTAAACTCATATTCGAAATCGAAGTCGAACTCACAATGAAACAAAAACTCTAACTCATATTCGAAATCGAAGTCGAACTCACAATGAAACCGAAACTCAAACTCATAATCGAAATCGAAGTCAAACTCACAATGAAACAGAAACTCAAACTCATGATTGAATTCGAAGTCAAACTCACAATGAAACCGAAACTCAAACTCATAATCGAAATCGAAGTCAAACTCACAATGAAACAAAACTCAAACTCCTAATTAAAATCGAAGTCAAATTCAAAATGGAACAGCAACTCAAACTCATAATCGAAATCGAAGTCAAACTCACAATGAAACAGAAACTCAAACTCATGATTGAATTCGAAGTCAAACTCACAGTGAAACCGAAACTCAAACTCATAATCGAAATCGAAGTCAAACTCACAATGAAACAGAAACTCAAACTCCTAATTGAAATCGAAGTCAAACTCACAATGAAACAGAAACTCAAATTCCTAATCGAAATCGAAGTCAAACTCACAATGAAACAGAAACTCAAACTCATGATCGAAATCGAAGTCAAACTCAAAATGGAACAGCAACTCAAACTCATAATCGAAATCGAAGTCAAACTCACAATGAAACAGATACTCAAACTCATGATCGAAATCGAAGTCAAACTCAAAATGGAACAGCAACTCAAACTCATAATCGAAATCGAAGTCAAACTCACAATGAAACAGAAACTCAAACTCATGATTGAATTCGAAGTCAAACTCACAGTGAAACCGAAACTCAAACTCATAATCGAAATCGAAGTCAAACTCACAATGAAACAGAAACTCAAACTCCTAATTGAAATCGAAGTCAAACTCACAATGAAACAGAAACTCAAACTCATGATCGAAATCGAAGTCAAACTCAAAATGGAACAGCAACTCAAACTCATAATCGAAATCGAAGTCAAACTCACAATGAAACAGATACTCAAACTCATGATCGAAATCGAAGTCAAACTCAAAATGGAACAGCAACTCAAACTCATAATCGAAATCGAAGTCAAACTCACAATGAAACAGAAACTCAAACTCATGATCGAAATCGAAGTCAAACTCAAAATGGAACAGCAACTCAAACTCATAATCGAAATCGAAGTCAAACTCAAAATGGAACAGCAACTCAAACACATAATCGAAATCGAAGTCAAACTCACAATGAAACAGAAACTCAAACTCACAATGAAACAGAAACTCAAACTCATGATCGAAATCGAAGTCATACTCACATTGAGAAGTTTGGGTTTCAGTTCCATTGTGGACTTCAATTTCGATTATGAGTGTGAGTTTTAGTGCTATTGTGAGTTTGACTTCGATTTCGATTATGAGTGAGTTTTAGTGTTATTGTGAGTTTGACTTCAATTTCGATTGTGGGTGATTCTCAAAAAAAAGCAACTTTCATGTTAATCGACCATAACTCGGGAACCAATCATCTGAGACTCGTGATTTTTTTTTTCTATCTGTTCACTAGGCGGCCGCTGACGTAATCCAACCCAAAAAATAAGGGAGGGGGATATTGGAAGTTATTTATTGCTAATCAAACGTTCAAATGTTCAGTTCCGTGCCCTGTAGCAGTATACGTTTTCAAGATTCGAAAGGTAAGTATTGATTGAAATCAGCACATTTCCTTGAAAAAAATTCCTTGAATCGATTCAGAATTAGTTCTTCTTTATGTTTTGCAAGCTTATATCAACATTTCTTTCGAATTTAGTCGGCCACGGTACCTCAAACTTGTGTACATGATTTTGAGTTCAGTTCCATGGCTTCATCAAAAAAGTGTCCATTCGCATCGAGTATGAGGGACAAAAGCCGGGAAACTGCATCAGTAGTTGGCAAAACTGTTCGCCTCTATGGCCCTACAGTTGCACAGCGCTTACACCTCTCATTGCTCCGCCAGCGCTCCTGAGGTGAACATGAACGCGTGGGTGTTTTTTCTCCATTCCTTTCCATGCCCCTATAGAATCAATTCTAATTCGACGCTCATGCTAATTTTTTTGCTTTCAACGCATTCTACTCGTCTGTTACCATCAAGAAAAATTCAATTTAGCACCTTAAATTATTTTTACAGTAGTATACAATGGATTGAAGAACGATTTTTCAGTTCCATGTCCCAATCAAG
The DNA here is from genome assembly GCA_036186465.1 of Nesidiocoris tenuis. Lineage (NCBI taxonomy): Eukaryota > Metazoa > Arthropoda > Insecta > Hemiptera > Miridae > Nesidiocoris > Nesidiocoris tenuis. Next base: position 40,829,893 of record AP028909.1, read on the forward strand.
TTCCTTCCCATGCCCTTATTGATAATGTGATGTGGCCGTGGGGCCGACGGTAAGGACATGGGAGTGAAAAATCAGCAGTATCATTGCAGTTTTTTAGATTTTGATGGTTTTAAGTTGAATTGAAAATAGCGTAGGTACTTGATTGTTGAGTGATGTGAGAACCCCTATATTATTTCAAGTTGTTTTATTCAGGAGCTACGTCGATGGCTCCACCAAAATTGTTCACTCCAGCAGAAATAAAGGAGCGTAGAAGGCTCCGGAAAAAAGCCCGGAGGGAAAAAAATCAGAAACGACCCAGTCCTACCATCTTATTGTGGTTTTATTATTAAAATTAAGTTATTTTATTCCTATGATGAGTTTGATCTCAACCGAGTGTTTAAATGTGATCTACTAACGAGTAACAATGTTAGAAAAAAGTTTGAAATTTTTCTGAGCAACAAAATTTTAAAAATTTACTCTACCCAAAAAGTTGCTTTTTTTTGAGAATCACCCTTATGAGTTTGAGTTTTAGTGTTATTGTGAGTTTGACTTCGAGTTTGATTATTAGTTTGAGTTTCTGTTTCATTGTGAGTTTGACTCCTATTTCGATTATGGGTTTGAGTTAATGTTTTTTTGCGAGTGTGACTTCGAGATTGATTTTGAGTTTGAGTTTGAGTTAAGACTTTGACTTCAAAGTGATTCCCGAGTGGAAAAAGAACAGAATTTTTAAGGGCGTGTGTCCGCGGGACTGGGATTTCGAAATGGCCAAAAATCATATGTCCAATACTTTTCTCTCTTTGAGCCTCCAGAGACGAATATTGCTTTATTTTTGGAGATATTGCCGTTTGTATTGATTCTTTGATTTAATACATCTACATAATATGTAACACATAATATTGTAGATAATATCACACGAATTATTATAATATAATATTTATACTATATAATATTATATTATAATATTATATATAATTATATTATTTAATATAATTAGGTATATAATATAATTATATCATAAAATTATAATTATATTATATATTATCATATAATATTATATATGTTGATATCATAATCCATGTGATATTATCATTCGACATAATATGTTAATGTGTGTGTGTATGTAATATGTATTTTGTCGAACGAGGTTTGTAGGCATAAATCGAAATGCTACCAATAAAATCACGGTGATTTCAACTCAATAAATATTCTTTTGCGTTTTGCCAAAAATCACCTTTTCGGACAACGCCTTTTGTGCTTTAAGGTATCGATTGTCATCAAAATTCTTTCAGAATGGTGAGCCATTAGGTATTTCTATATTATATAGAAATACCTAATGGCTCACCATTCTGAAAGAATTTTGATTCTCTCTATTATAATAATAGAGGAGCACTTGGCGATGGTAGGCGAGGAGCAAGGTGGCGAGCATCATCTAGCGTGTCCCGGGCGAATCAGCTCGAAGGCAGGGCCGGCTCGGCGGTGGGCGGCAACGGCGGTAGATGGCTCGGTCGTTAGCGATCAGCCTTGAGCTTGAGGCCTCATCCTGGCACGGCCGCCGCTGGTGATAAACACAGTCAGTACACATTGGCAACTGGGAAGAGCCAACCGGCACGGTCCACGGTCACTATTCGAGCGCGACCTTCGCATTGTCCGTTTTTTATCCCGCGGATGTCACGATGTGATTCGTCCGATTGAATATTGTTTTTACCCTTTTGAGATAGAAGTCAATATTGTCACAAAACGAGCGAGATGGTCGAGCCATTGATGAAACCACCTGCTGGCCGAGAAGCCACTGTTATCGTGGGGGCTGATGTCAGCAGCGCAGCCACCGAGACAGTCACTCACGAGCTCACTTACGGTAGGCATTTGTTGAAATTGTTCATGAATTGCAACATCATTAAGAATGCAAAATGCATTATCCCGCAGGCGATAGAGAAACTTTATCGCATCCTGATCGTGAAAACGGGCCGTTTAGATTGATCAATATTTGATGAATTAATGATGAATTAATTAATTGATTAATTCATTGATTAATGAATTAATTCATTAATTAATTAATCGATTAATTAATCGTAAACAATTTTAAATAATTTGAAAAATGCTATGTGCTGCTGACATTTTTATGAATAAAAATGAAAATAAAAATAAATAAAAAAGGAATGAAATAAAAATGGAATAGTGTCTTCTATTTAAAAAAAACTTTTGTTCTATCGGATTATAAAAAACTTATACTTTCTTCGCTGATATGGAAGTAAAAAGACTAAAGTGAAGTTTTAAGACAAGTTATGAATTTTCGCCCGAGTGTGCCTGCGAGTGGAAAAAACTTGAGGATCAACAGGTGGAAAGTCAAATTCCTGGTTGCATGGAAAGAAATGGATTGTTCATGTAATACCTATCTTCCTATTATGGTTTTTAATTTCACTCTGATGAATGGTCCTCGGATTGAAAATTTGATGGAAAACCCGAAAAGCGAGGCAATTATGTTGTAGAAGGTGTTTCAAAAGGCTAATACAATCCCAGCCTAGAGGATCTTGCCTAGATTTTTCTGTTTGCGTAAACTTACTAAACATACTTGTATGCTGTTATTGGCTGCGCTAATTACATCCGCGTTGCTCGCGGATTGCTTTCTCCAGCTCTCCATAGCGAAGGTTTTGCTCTCCTCATTTGGTCGTGTTTTTTTCAAAATTTACTTCAAGTATGTATCCTCTGTTCTTTTTACGAAAAAATTTCCTATACGGGAGGTGAAGCAATTTCTTTTTGTTTAACGTCCTCGTTTTACAACTTATACTTTATTGTTTAAAAGGCACCTGCCAAAAACTAAGAAATTGCAAAAATGTCAATAAAAAGTAAGATAAAATCGACTCTAAAAAGAGATTAAGAACTATTATAGTTTCCATATAATTTCAAAAATTGCTGTTAGGATACTTTTCCCCCTGTCCAAGAGTATTTTGATTTGAGCGTATTTTGACCTAATTTGAACGTCTTAGTTTTTATGTCCGATTATATTAGATCTCCTTTGAGATTCGGTTTTATTTTATTTTTTATTGACATTTTTGCAATTTCTTAGTTTTTGGCAGGTGGTGCTAAACAATAAAGTATAATATCAGTATAATAAAGTCATCATAAAGTATAATCAGTATAATAGTGAATAGCCAAGGAATTAAGTCAAGTGAATATACCAAGGACAACTCCTCACTTGAACATCCCACTTTGAAGTCGGTGCCTTCATTAATTTTAGGGCTCAAGGTACAGATAATTTGGGGCCGGTTTAACAGTCCCGCCTTCCCGCCGGTGAGCCGCTGAAGCCGGCGGGCCGAGAGTCCGGCGTAGGGCATGAGTCAAATCCGCTTCCGAACCGCCTGGAAGGTCAGAAGTGTGCCGCCCTCTGAACCGCTCCGGCGGATTAAGCGATTTTGAAAACCATGATTTTGAAACTCCTACATAGTTTTTATTCTCCTTGAAAGAATCCTAGCATAGGATCCTTGCCTCACTCAATCTAAGCTATCATTAGAAGGTCTATAATTATGCAGATTTACCCTATATGAATATTATTGTTTAAAAATAGATTCCCTGTGTATAGGAAAAAGGTTAACTGATACAAACGCGATAAGGTGTATTACTCAGTGAATCTCTTATCTAATTACGGCTATTAGTTTCACGCTGAGCGTTAGAATCAAACTGTTCGACTGATAACAGCTATAATTGGGTATTTGCAAATATGGCTTCAAAATACTGCTGTTCATAGTTTATTGATTTTTACTGGCGTGATGACGTTTATTTCGGGCGACATCTATCGAATGAGAAAGAATATTCATGACAAAACATCCAGATGGCACTGCACTGGTTGAAATTAAACATTCCAAATTCCATTTCAGACCGGTTTATCGATTTTTCGAAGCTAGGTTTATCCAAGGACGCTTGCATTGATTTTTTACCCAGAAATGTTTATAATTCATCGTCATGACGGCCGATGAAAATATGACCTTAGTGAAATGTCAATTATTGATAAACCGGCCCAAACTTAATTGAAAACATGGCCTTTAGTTTTTAAATTATTGCAGACTTTCTATCGGACTTTGATGAGAAACCATCTCAAAAAACCCTAGGTTTATCAATTTATTTAGAGCTAGATTCATCCAAGGTCACTTGCACCACATTGCACCTGTCATATTTTCAATGACCCTCATGCTGAAAATTTCTTGGAAATTAAGTACCCAGTGCAATCGTCCTCGAATATATCTAGCTTTTAATAAATTGATAAACCGGCCACTATCCTTCTTTTTATACCTCTGCTTTAATTTGGATTCATCAAAATTTGCATTGGATCGTCCCAAAACCGGTAGCGTTGAGAGGAATCTTCAAATCATCCTTTCTTGCGTAGAGTGTTAGCATCTCAAGGGTCCCTAGAGTGTATAAGAATTTATCTTATCGCTATCGCCAAATCAAATAGATATGCCTACCTACATTTCAAGCTTCTCTTGAACTACAGAAACATTTCGCCAACCAATTATTATGAGAAAGTTAATTTTAATGGAGGGCCCAATTGCTCGAATACTGTCCAAAATTTGACGTTCAGTTGTGGCATTCGGTATGGTTAATGTTCGTTGGAATTTTTCGTTACAGCTTGCATCCAAAAATGTTTTATGTTTTCTGGGGGCCTATTCTGTAAACTCAAAGCAATAGTTATATTGTCACTTAAGTTCTAACACCGCCTAACTCAATTTTTGGCGAAAATGAGTTGGACACACCACTCGATAGATTTTTCAATAGCCGATATCATGGTAAAACTGCCAAGGAGATTGAACCAACCAGTAAAGAAGGAGATGGAGAAGAGACAGCACCGCTCAATGTATTTCCATGTTGAAATAATTAGTTTTTTGCATCTCCTGAAAACTTGGAAAAATTGAGTTAGGTGGTGTTAGAACTTAAGTGACGATATGTCTTTTGGAGTCGATATTGATTTGACTTGGAAAATCCAATGACAACATATCGATGGCGTCATAATATGAGAATCTCATATTATTATTACATTACCATATTATAATAACCTCATATTATGATAACCTCGTATCTCGAATTTTGGCCATTTTGTTTGTATTGCATTTTTAAATATGTAAATTTTACAGAGTAAATGGAAATATTGGAAAAACTTTTTCATTTACACATTTACTCAGAATTACTTCAGGAACGTCTGTGTGTCCGTGTGTCTGTGTGTCCTTCTGTCCCTCTGTCCGTCTGTGGTCATTTACGAAAATTGGCATAGCTTCCTCAAATCTCAACCTTTTTTCGAATTTCTCGAACTGAAATGTTTTCCTCGGCAAGACCTAACAATCACAATTTTCACACTTTTCACAATTTTACGTTTCAAAATATGGAAGTATTGTGTGTTATCTACGGACCACAGGTTTATATGCGCGTTCATGTAAAGCTTGGCAATTCAATAGTAAATGCAGGTACTTTGAAACTAGATTCATGGCAATTGATACCCTTATTACTCCCATAATTACGAAATAAATGGAAATATTATAATCGTCGGGCTCACGGGTTGGTCTAGTGGCTAGCGCGTCTGCCTAGCTGCAGGCTATACCTGAGAGTTGTGGGTTCGATTCCCACAGGTGCCATGAAAAATTTGGTCCATAGCCTTATGATTCATGTCATCCCTGGCATTCGGGGTTTTCGGAATTAAATGATATTGGAGAACTATACCCACTCCTTGTGATGCCCTATGGGTTAAAACAATTAAACCATCATTTACATTTTTTTTAATCGTCCAAAAATTGAAAATTGGATTCGAGCTTCAGAAAAACAGGGAAGACAAAAATTGGCATACCTAGCATGTTTCTTGACATTTAAGATGATTGTAGCCACCAAATTAGTCAAAATCATATTGCTTTGGTTCAAATGTGTACGTATCAGAATATGGAAGTATCGCGTGGTATGTGCGTACCGCTGGTTTTTGCAAATAGAATAAACAGATAAGTGACCTTAGCTTTGCTCAATATTCTGCGAAGCTTGATCGGGAGGTGGATTTTCATTGCAACCCACCTTCTGACCCCGCACGTGTTTGCACGTTTATCAGTCGCACGTTGGTACAGATACACGTGCATACCGTCGTTCAACTCAGGCGCATTTATAACACTAGTAGATTTGAAGGAACCAGAGGGAGGCAGATAACAACAACTATTTCCATATTTAAGGCGCCCACTTAAAATCTCGGATCAAACCGATCAGATTTGAGCGTATGTTGAATCCACTAAAATCAGCAAGAGCATCCTGAAAAAAAAACATTTTTGCGGAAAGTTGCTGTACTAATTTACTCTGTAAATATAAAAGAGGAAATAAAAATAAAATCCAGGTAAATGATTTTTCATAAAATTTGCATCCAAAGAACTCTAAAATCCAGGTAGGTATGGATAGATCCCCATTTAGATCGAATTTTGATGGGCCAAATTCAAAAACCATTTTCTCAAGTTTCCGAGAAATTGCCTCCATTTGAAAGAGAGATCGCTGTACGATTCGAACACGAATCAATCTTATCGTACCGAATAAAACCCGAATTCAGAAATAATACCGAAGAGAAGGTAATTTCAGATCAGAAACATGATATTGAAATTCCCTCAATTTGTGATCCGGAAGATTCAAAGCAACCTAGATAGGTACCTTCTCTTACCACAAGAGATTATCTAGCTCGAACCAGTCGTGCGTGATAACACACAATACTTTTATATTTTGGAACGAAAATTGTAACACAATTTGTTCGTATTTTGACTGCTATTGAGGGCGTTCTGGTCGAAAATATAAAAAACTCACTATGCCAATTTTAAAATTCGCCCGAAATAAAAGTACGCCAAGTTATCGGAGTATAAAAAATATCCACTTATTCTTCAAGGTAAAACAAAGATTTTAAGACCAAGAACAATTAAATCGGTTCATTTTTGTGGCCGGAAGAAATAAAATAGAAAACACTAAAAGTGCTAATATATTAGATATAGGTATATATCGGAAGTACTATGAGTGATACAAAAAAGAGTTATTAACTTAAGACTCAACTCAATTTCAATCTGGAATTTATAAATGATACGGTGGTGGTAATGAGAAGCGCAGGCGGTAATGAGAATTCTCAAACGTTGCAAGATTATCTACCTACCTTTCAATCAATTTACTTTTCAAATCTGTCAGGTATGACTTTATACTCACAAATTTAATCATAGATGTTCGTTGGAACTCGTAATAAACACACTTGAGGAAATAAAACCCTGAGTAGTGGCTACCTATCAATATATCTAATAATTATTTATGATACAAAAACATTAAAAATTCAGTCTTAATTCAGTTTTTCAGCCAGTGGTGCGTAGATGCTTCCACAATGCTTCCATATTTTGAAACGTAAAAAAATGGCACAATTGGAGGATTTTTTTGCGTATTTATTTTGCACAATACTGTGCCTGGCTTTTTCGCAGCCTCTGTCGCTTGAATGTCCTGTTGAAAAACGGTTATGCATTGGTAGGGAATTTATTTTAAACCGGGAACCTTGCCTTTCTTCATCCGTCTTTAACCTAGTCTTTAACCGTCATTTCTTCAGCAGTTCCGTACAGGAGCCGTCAAACAGGTTCTCCACTTTGACCTTTGTTCCGAACTTCTCGCTGTAAAATTCCTGCTACCTATTATTTCTTTATATCGATGAAGTCACGGTTGGCGCTATCCCTTCCTCCACATCTCGTTGTGTTGTTCACTATTACTAGGTATACCGTCAGCCTGGAATTGTTGACCAAGTGTATCTGACTATGAAATTACGATCCCCATAAAACTCACTCGAATACTCTTTCCTCGCAATTTTTTTCGCTCCATACACCCACCGATCATCTGGTTGTGATGGGGCCGGGAATACAAGACCTATAATTCGTGGAAGGCCCCCAAGATGAAGAACATCGAGTGATACTAGTTGGAAGAAGGGCTGGAAATGGGAACTGAGAGGCTGTATATCATATTTAGCTTGAGCTCCCCTCAGTCCCTGGTGGCAACAGAAAGGAGCACTGCCCCCACTCCGAAACGACCCAGTTCTGTCACATTCACTCGAGAGGACTGATGATTAGGATAGAAGATATTTTCCTCCTCCAGACTCTGGATCTAGCCTATAGGTTCACTTTGCTTGGTTGCCCTTCAAAATATCATCGAGGCTTGGATGTAACAACCATGGTGTTCTCATCAGCGGAATTTGAGGATATTTTGATAAAATAATAGTATAGTGATGAGGTGCTTAAGTTTTCAACTCTTGTCATAGCATATTAATAATATGGACTGGTGATGAATCGTTTAGTTCTTTGATATTCAAATGACAATAACAAATTGATAATAACAAACCCTGATGCAGGTGCGCAAAAGTGAAAATATCCATAGGATCAGAAAATCAGAGAATAGGATGAATCTCAAACTACGGGCAATATTCAGTTCCCGAAATTTTCGAAATTGAACTCGCGTTTTGTTCAGGTTTTTTGGTTGATTTCGTTTGCCGGGCCTCCTCTGACGCCTTATTGATGCCCAGCTATTCATGACAACCCTTCATTCCCCACCAAATTCAAATTTGAAATTTTGCCTCCACGACAAAGACACTGGTCACGACAATGACATTTGCATGCGGTTTCTTTGGCCATGACAATGACAAACTTTAACCTTTGATCCCTAATTTGGAGGATAGAGGTCGTTAGCCTCGGGTGGGATCAGGAACCAGGAGCGATCTTGATGGGCGGTTGAAAAAGTTTTGTAAACGAATCTTCAGATGTTGCTGAGCATCCAAGAATTTTAAGGTACCTAACTTGATATCCCCACTTGAAGAGTTTTCCTTCAAAACTGCATATATCCACTTTCGAGTTTTGTCGGTATCGATTTCGTTTTTTAATTTTCGATTTCGATTCATAGCAGTTTTGGTACCTATAAGCAATCGAAAATCGAAAAAACGAAATCGATATCGACAAAACTCGAAAGTGGATATATGCAGTTTTGAAGGAAAACTCTTCACTTGAAGAATTTAAAATCCACCTTGGAGTTGCGAACTCAAGTCAGTTGCAGGCAACGACAATGACAATTTGTGGTAAAACGAGAGTGAAAAATATGGAAATGATTTCATTTCCCACGTTTTTTTAACTGGTCGATGCAGTACTCAAGGTTAAGTAGGTAATGAAGCGAAAGAATGGGGAATTCAGACGTTTTTATGCGATACAGCGAGTCATTGACATGTTTTTGCCCCTTGTTTGAGAATCACCCAATAGGGTCTGTGTGTCTGTACGTGGGATGGGGAGGGGAAAGAAGTGTAATTCTGATAATCACCCCACCAATGAAACCTTTCGTTAGCCAATATAGCACCTATACACATTTTAGTAGATTATCGCAACTCTGGGTTAATAGTTGAGCCCTGCTCCCCAGAAATGCTTGAAGTGTTCATTTCGCATTGCTGTGGTTTATTTCGCGGAAAACAAATGAGAAACTCCACCATCCGAACACCTCACGAATCCTGCGCTCCGCGGGACTGTTTTTTAACAAGGGTCATACCCTATGCCGTCTTGAAACGTCGGGTAGGAAATCTCAATTTCCAAATGTTCAAACTGTCAACCCCTCGTCGTCAAATCGCTCGTTGAAGTTAAGCCGCGGGCCGATGTCGACCGACTCGGGAAATTAATTAAGCGCAAACTGTTCGGGTCGCTCACGTTATACGCAGGCCTCCGCGTGTTTCTCTTGGCCTTTGATCAACGGAAGCTCTTTGTGACCAACCCTGAAACCAGGGAGGCATTCGAGAAGGTTTCGGGGAAATGTGGGGTGAGTGTAGACATTTTCATTGAAATGAACCCTTTTCTCCCACTCCGTCAGACAGAAGATGGCGTGTGTCTTGGGTCTTTTCGGTTACCTAAATTCCGCCGCTTTTTATGAGGCCACTTGTGACGTTCATGTGTATGGTAACGTTCGCCGAAAACCAATTAAACTCTACCACGGTCTACTACCTTTGTAATGAAGCATGTTCCTCTCCGCTACCAGGTTCAAACATGCTGTTCCCTATGTTATTAAGGTACCTACCCAAAGGCGTTTTTCCGGTCGTTTTTCCCAAATTTTCTACTCAAGTCATCCCAACGATTCAAAGTCCTACATTCGGTTTAGCTGGAATTGCTCAAAGCACTGCCGAATCACTGGAATTCAAGTATTCATGATTTCATTTCACACTGTTCATGATAATGAAACGATTAGAACTTTTCGTGTCTCCAAACGATGGCGTTATCTCGATGAATGCCCGGATATTATTCCCATCATGTTAACTTAGCGTAGGCACTTTGATTTTGAGCAGTTTTAATCTTCCTAACATTGAGAATCGGATCGGACCTTCAGGGGAATTTTTTACTCATACACTTTTACTAATAATCACATCCTAAACAAATGACTGCCTGCCTGTGGTCATTTACAGAAATGGCGGCCACAGCTCCCTAAATTCATGACTTTTTCTCAAATTTCTTGAACCGGGATGCTTGTCTTAGTAACACCTATCACCCTGTTCAAACAGAATTTGAATCACTCATATTACCTACTCCCGATATATTAGCACTTTTTGTGTTATATATTTCATTTTACCTTACCTCAAAAATGAGCCGATTTGAGCGTTCTTGGTCTTCAAGTCTTTGTTTTACTTAGCAGAATACGTGGATATTTAAAATAATTCGATAACTTGACTTTTTGAACCCAATTGAGAGTTTTCCAAACAAATTGAGAATTTTCCAAGTCCAATAACATGGAACATGCTTCACTAAAAATGAAACAACCCTTATATTCCTACAAGAGGGTAAACAATCAACGTATAACATACCATACTCAATCATTGAATGCTGCTTCAATACTTGAAAGTTTTTCTACTGGATTGCCTTGAAAAATCCTCAAGTTTGGAGGCTGAAAATTTAGAATACACTTGCAGCCAGCGAAACCAAGGAGCGTTACACTAGTACCCTTCTTTCTAAAAAGTCCACGGATGTTACACAGAAACGAAACACTGACTTTGTGAAATCACTGACAGCACACTGCGCGGGTTTTTGAGCATCACACACTCCATCACAATCTCTTACCACAAAACAGTAGCCTTTTTGTTTCTAGCATGTCATAGGACATTTCCAGGAATTTTTAAGTTAGAAAATCGTGGGCTGAGACAGCCATGGAGCGTTACCCAATTAGTATGTTTGCGCTGGGTTTCACCTCTGAACCAACAGGTAGCGTTCTTATTTCAAGGTAACCTAACAGTACACACCTATTATTTACTAGAAAAAAGTGGAAAAAAATTCAAACATGTCTGAGTAGGGTGTTAGTGCCCAGGGACAAGAATTGACAGTTATTTGGGAATCATGGTTGCAACCATAAATTACCGGAACTTCAGATAGAGAGCAGATATAATAGGTACAATAAATTAATAAAAGAGAAACTCGGGGAAATGTGCTCTTAGTTAGTGTTTCCACCGATTTCCCTCGACTTTTCTGAAGAAAGAAACGATCGAGGATTTCCCAGTACTCGGTGACTGTAAAAGGGAGAGGATGGCGAGGGTGTCGGAGCGCCCCTGTGGTGCGGCGTGGCTCCCCACTGCCACAGGGAGCCAACTTAGCTCTGAAGCAGGGGGTTGCTTCCAACGTGCCAGCTGTGGTCGATATCCTCCTTTTCTGCGAAGCGTCCTTCCAGCGGACAGCATCGTACAAAGCTTCGGGCTTAGGGCCACATTAATAACCGGCTTAGGGACCGTTCGGTCCTATTCACGGGCGCGATAATTAAGAACCCAATTGCGCTGTACAGTTGAGCACGAGACCGAATACTACGGTACGAAACATTGATAAATTAATTTGAGGTGCAAGGTTAATACCGAATTATGTTTTTACTTCCATATTTACAGAGTAAATGGAATTATTGGAATCGTCCAAAAATCGAGAATCGGAACGGAGCTTCAGAAAAAACTTTTTCTCATGCACATTTACTCAGAATCACTTCCTGAACAAGTGTCTGTGTGCCCGAGTGTCCGTGTATCCGTATGTGGTCATTTACAAAAATGACCATAACTCCCTCAATTCTTAACCTTTTTTCAAATTTCTTGAAACGAAATGTTTGTCTCGGCAAGACCAATTCTACGTTTCAAAATATGAAAGTATTGTGTGTTACCTACGCACCACCAGTTTTTTTTTCTGGCCACAAAAATGAACCGATTTGAGCGTTCTTGGTCTTAAAATCTTTGTATTACCTTGCAGAATATATACTCCGATAATGTGGCGTATTTTGATTTTGGGCGATTTTTAAAATTAGAATAGTGAATTTTTTGATATTTTTTTTACCTTAACACCCTTAAAAGCAGTCAAAATATGATCGAATTGTGTCACACTTTAACGTTTCAGAATATGGAAGTATTGTGTGTTATCTACGCACCACTGGTTTATTTCTATTTTGTGTCTACTTACATTGATAATTGGGGATTCGTCTAAAAGCGAGATGGAAAGCACGAGGGGCGAAATGAGGCATTTCACTCACACGCACTGAGCCGTTGGGGGTTCATACATTAACCCCGGTTTATTATTACATTAGCCTAATAATCTAACACCTTATCCATGATTATGATTGAATTGCTGAATGGATTAGCTCGCGTAATTAAGTTATATTAATGGATTAAAAGAGTAACCTTTCAGTTAATGTTGGGAATAAATTCATCGGTCCCTTTGGTTCATTCAATCGGTGTAATACCTGCGTACCACTTGAGGGAGAGAGTGATGGGCAGGGTAATCTAATTAAGGGAAATCTACGTCAAAAAGTTCATTTGATTATTGCAATATTATATGCACAAGATGCTGAATAGCCCAGTAACCCGTATGAGGGCTGGGCATCGCAGAATGGTAGGCACATCAGAAAAGTCAATTTTTCATTGAAAACGTCAATTTTCATAGGAAAGTTTTCCTCATTCGAACAGAAGTTTTTCCACTGAATTCTAATGTATGAGTAATTTTAATTGTGTCGTGTTGTTGCAAACCCGGCCAACTCCTTAATTTTTGGAAATTCGGTTTTTCTGCTTCCTGAGTTCTAATATAGGTACATGATCCATGGATCGGAATCAAGAAACCATGTTGAAAACAGCCGGATCCCTGTTCGACAAAGCCGCGAGAGTTGCGGAATTGTGTCGTGAATTCACATCCAATTGGGCAAACCTCAGTTTGATTTTGCTGTGAAAACGGCCAACTCCAGAATGAGTTTCAAAAACGGTCAAATCCAAGTTAAGATTGTGAATAACTCCCCCTCCCTCCACATGCCCAAGCCATTCAAGAATATATTTTCATACACTCAGCCCTGGAAACCTCCACCGAACTGATATATTGAGTGACTCTTCTGATTCTCCACTAAATGCTACCTGGTACCTCAATCAAGATTGATCGGAAGTTTAAACCTCTATATAAAGGTATGCTTAGGCAAAATAAAATTTTCTCGTGAAATTATGAAAGGTAGGACTTATAGCCACTTAGGTGAACCGAGATCGAAATCACGAAAAAATCTTTTTGGAGAAAGTAGAATATAGAAGCAAGCAAAAAATGTTACGGAGTAATTGTTGTTGTAAATTAGTTGTAAAATCGATACCTAGCTTGTATCAGGTTCCTCAGGTTGAAACCCTGTGAACGTGGAATTCAAAACACCAAAAATATAGAAATACCCGGATATCTGAGGCTTGATATTCGTTTCGAAGCTATCACCGAGCTTGGTTTGTATTCAGAAGGCAGTCATAGCCATTTCACACCTAACGACGTCTTAATTCATTTTGAATAGAGTTCGCCGGCTTACACCAATGAATTCCGTACGTCTGCTCATGTTGAGAGGTGGAAAGCGTCGAGGGAACGCCGACTCGATGGCAACTCGCCTCATCAATCACACTAGCACCCCGACGGGACGGCAATGGGGCTGAAACAATAGATCCCACCCCCTCCCTGCCGCCAGCCTGCTGAGCTCAGCAGCCCTGTACGTCTGACACTCACGTAATACTCAATCCATTCCTTTATAACGCTCCAACCCCCATAGTTAGGCATTATCCGGTGCAATGCTAATAGGTAACTTAATTGTGAAAATGCATAGGTAGGAAGGTGCATGCTTACGTATGCATTAAAAAATCCATTGACAATGGAAATCGGACGAAAAATATTGACCTTACTTAATGTCAAGGTCAGCATTCGAGCGAAACCCAGAAAATCCATTCTCAGGTGACACCAAGACGACGAGAAAGGCACCGCAGCATCAAGGCACGAACGCTGTCAATATAGCTAGTTTGGAAATTCTAAAATGCCCATGGATTTTTAAGCGTAACATAAATCATTCGTATAAAATGAATTTTCGTGATCGACCCGAACGTGAAATTCAAACGCTTCAGAAAGCGTCTAATTAAAAAGAGTTTACGTTTGAAGAGATTGAGGGTGAGAGATCTGGGACGACTTCTACTCAATTCAATAATTTATTCCAGCTCGAGCGCATTCGGTCTGGCGGCTCTCATCAGGTTTTTTTGAAACGTGTACTTCGGAGTATGCAAACTCCTTCATCCTCCCACCGAAACACACGTTTCAAAAATTCTGTTGAGGGCCGTCAGGCCGAAAGCGCTCGAGCTGTAGGTAATAAATGTTGATCTTAAGAGGAAGCTGCCAGACATCTCTAACCCTCAACCTCTCCAAATAGGTAAGCAACAATCGCAACAAACGTGAAATAAGTTAATAACATTGGGCGAGCGTCTGATTTTTATTTTTAGGAAAACCTTCCGAAGGACCAGGGAAGACGTTAGCTTCACCAACGGCGATTTTAGAACTAATTTCTAACCACAGGTAGTGACTTACCCAATCGACGATCTCGGGTGGGAATGGCCCGATTCTTCCTGAAAGACCTAATAAAAGGAAACAAGAGGGGTTTGGGTAGAAAAGGAGGGAGCGACGGGAATTTACTAGGGTAATATTAGGCCTAACTCTCGGAATCGGGACGGTACTCAACCACTGGCCTTCTCGTAGATATGGGTAGATCCTGCACCGGTTCGTAGCGGAAACACTACCGAAATTCGTTTGGCCGACTTAAGAGTTTATCACTTGGGTCGCGGATATTCCCGAAGGAAGTAACCACTGGATATTTGTACGATTTTAAATAGCGACGATTAAATATTTGCTGATTTTGCGAAAATAAGCGTGAGCGAGACCCGAGCGCTAGCATGAGCGGGGAGACAATGCCTTGGTGTTCCTGCAGACCTCGCGCCCCTGGCGGCCGTCTGAAGAAACACCAAGGCCAGTCAGTCCAGCTAGCGCGCGTCATTTCAAATGTTGCATTGGCGTGTCCATACCCCCCGGGCTGAACAGCAGTTTCAGAATAAATATTTAGGTTGAGTAAACAGCTCCATGGCTGGTAAATTAGTTAGAAAACAAGAACAAAGAACAATGTTAGTGAACAAGAATTTTTTTTTTTTTTGTGGAAATTAACAAGTAAGAATTTACTTGCAAAGTAGAGATTGCTCACTGCGAAGGCAGAGGGCACACCTTGTTGACAGGGCGTCGATACACGCCGGAAGGTGTTCGAATTTCTACCACTCGTATCACTCCGTCGGTGCCAGGGAAGACTTTTTCCACGATTCCCAATGGCCATTTGAGTGGCGGATAGTTGTCTTTTGACAGAACGACAACAGCACCCTTTTCGATTGGCGTCGTTGGAAGCCGCCATTTGGAGCGCAACTGTAGCGTGTGCAGAAATTCAGTGCGCCAGCGCTTCCAGAAGTTCTGGACGATGTGGTCGATCTGCTCATAGCGCTGTAGTCGTGAGATCGGTATCTCCGCGACGTCTTCGGCAGGAATCTCGTCTAAAGTGGAGCCGAGCGTTAAGAAATGCGCCGGGGTTAACGCAGCAGGTGCTGAGGGGTCTTGACTCAAAACACAGAGAGGACGACTGTTCAAGATTGCCTCGATCTGTATTAATACGGTGTTGAACTCCTCGTACGTGAGCACTTGATTGCCGATGATGCGACTTAAATGCTGCTTGACGCACTTGATGTTGCTTTCCCAGATGCCACCAAAGTTCGGTCCGTACGGTGGGTTTACCTTCCAGGTAATTCCGCGACCGGCGAGTTCTCCTTCGACATTTTCTGCAAACGACGACGACGAGATGAGCGTTTCTAATTCATTGAGTTTACGCCTTGCACCAACGAAGGTCAGTCCACCATCGGAGCGTAATTCTTCGCAAGGTCCACGTCGGCACAGGAATCGCTTGAACGCTGCAAGGAAACATTCTGTCGTTAGATCAGATACCAGCTCGATATGGATAGCTTTTACAGTCAGGCAGATGAATAAGCAAAAGTAGGATTTGGTGAGCTTTCTTTGGCCACGTTGGCGATATGGCGTGATAGAAAATGGCCCGGCAAAATCTAGGCCGACATTCCTAAAAGCCTTAAAACCTTGAAGTCGAAGAGCAGGCAACGATGCCATTTTTGGTTGCGTAGGTTTTGGCTTAGTGCGGAAGCACACATTACAAGAGCGAATTCTCGATCGAACGCGAGCACGCAGGGAAGGTATCCAAAATCGAGAATGTATGCGGCTCATGGTCAGATGAGGCCCAGCATGCAACAAATCGCTATGGCACTGATCTATGAGCATGTCGATAAATTTTCCCTTGGAAGGTAATAAATACGGATGTTTCTGGTCATATCCTATGGCAGCCTTATCCAAACGTCCTCCAACTCTAAGGATTCCCTGCCTGACAAATGGATCCAGCTTTAGCAGGGGATTTGTGTTCACAAGCGGCTTTCCTTGTTCCAGGAGCTTAATCTCGTTTTCATAGGATTGAGATTGTACCCAGCGAATCCAAAATAACTCTGCTTTTTTAATTTCGATTGCTTGGACAAATGGTACGCCCAAATGTTGCCTAGAACAAGCTCGAAAGACGTAGGCAGTCGAGCGAAGCAGCTTGCGGTAACTGGATATATTGTCAAGCAAGGATGTTAATGGATTACTTTGTGCATTTGTTACCACTTTGTAGCACGCGATCGGTTTTGATTCGGCTTCGGTTGCATGTACATCGAATTCCAAAGAGCTGCATTGTGGCCAAGCGTCGGGGTTTTGATGCAACCATGAAGGACCATGAAACCATAGCGGATGAGTCTTCAGCTCTGCAGGATAAATTCCTCGTGACAATACGTCGGCAGGATTTTCTTTTCCAGGTACATGTCCCCAGTTTTCTTGTGCGATATTTTCCTGTAATTGGGAAATGCGATTACTGACAAAAGTCTTCCATTTTGCGGGATCGGATCGTATCCAATACAGCACAACTTGCGAATCAGTGTAAGCGCATATTCTATTAAACTGACAGCGTGCATTATAGCTTTGCAATACAAAGCGCATCAATTTCGCCAACAACAGTGCTGCGCATAATTCTAACCTAGGGATACTCAATATTTTCGCAGGTGCAATCCTTGATTTAGCACAGAGCAATTGTACTTGTATCCCGCCCGAAGGACCAGTTAGGTGCGACTGTTCTTAGATAAACGCATGCTCCATAGGCACGAGAGGAACTGTCCGAAAAACCAACCAAGCAACATGTTGATTCGGCTGTTACACCAATGTGTCGGGGGAATTTAAGATCGCTCAAACTACGCAATTGTTCGCAAAATGATTCCCACATTTGTTCTACTCTAGCTGGCGCAGGCTCATCCCAATCAATTTTATTATCCCAAAGTTCTTTAATCATCAATTTTGGGATGATGGTCACTGGTGATATAAGACCCAATGGGTCGAACGTGCGGGCAACGGTCGACAAAATATTTCTTTTTGTGCATAAACGATCGACAGGAGCTGCATTAACGAATCTTAGGATATCATCAGCGGCCGACCAATGCACTCCCAAGACTTTGGTGGCCATAGCTTTGCCAAAATCGACCGAGGCTGGCTGATCGTTATTTGCGGCTATCAAATCCATCAGTGCAGGGGAATTGGAGCACCACTTGGACAAAGTGAATTTTGCGGTAGCGAACATGGCAGTGAGCTCTCGATATGTTGCGATAACCAGCGACTCATTCTCGACCGAACTCGTGACGTCATCAATGTACATGTCCTGGAGAGCTGTTCTAGACGCCAATGGAAATCGGTCCTTTTCCTGCTGAGCGAGTGATTGTACGACTGCTTGTGCTAGATACGGAGAGCTAGTCATACCAAACACAACCGAATCTATTTCATAAACAGATAGCTGCTCCGACGGATCGTTTCTAAAAATGAATCGCTGAAAACATCTGTCGTTTGGGTGCACCAAGATTTGCAAAAACATCCGTCGTACATCGCCCGTGATAGCGTAAGGAAACAGACGGAAATGGATCAGAATTTCAAAAATATCCTTCTGCAATTTTGGACCGGTATGGAGTAGCTGATTCAGCGTATATTTGGAACTCGACGGTGCAGAAGCATTCCAGACGATGCGAAGCGGAGTAGAAGGGTGACCGGCTCGATACACTCCATGGTGCGGCAGGAAAAATCCTCTATCGTCGACATTCTCCAAGAGACCGATCCTAGAAATTACCCCTTCACTCTCATACTCCTTCACTAAGTCCACATAAAGTTTCCGTATTTCAGGGAACTTTTGGAGACGACGTTCATTGCTGAAGAAGCGTTGGACGGCAGTTGATTTGGACGATCCCAGCAGATTAGGCGATTGGCGGAAAGGCAGTCGAACTACAAATCTACCTTCATGATTTCTTGTAGTAGTGTTGGCAAAGAACTGTTGACATTCAACATCCTCCTTTTTCAAAATTGCTTGTTGCGGAATCTCCTCTAGTCTCCAAAATTTTTCAACTAATTCATTGAGTGGAGTAAGCGAAACAAAGCAGGAAGTCTGGCAGCGATTTTCCAGATGAGCTCTACCAATGACGATGGCTCCGAGGGTCGTATCAATGGCTACGGGAGCACCAGGCGATCCAAAATATTTGCGTTGTCCTACCAATATAGGCCAAAACTCTGCTCCGATGATCATATCAACCTCCTGTGGCTCATAGAATTTGGAATCAGCGAGTTCTAATCCCTGGAGATGCGTGAGATTCGTAATCTCGACAGCAGAAGACGGAAGACTATCGGTAAGACGGTCGACTACAAATGCGTGAGCCACATACTTATGGTTTGCATTATATTGTGAAGCGAACTCCACGGTGGTACATGCGGAAATGGTCAACTTCGATGACCCGATGCCCTGCACCTGCGATGAGAAAGGTTCGAGAGGAAGCCCTAATTTCTCACAAACTCGGCGAACTATGAGATTTGACTGCGAACCGACGTCTAAAAGACAGCGAATCCTATGGGCGACACCATGCCCGTCTCTAACCACTACGATGGCGGTGGCTAACAGGACGGTTGCAGGAGCGGATTTTTCATACGTCGAACAAAGACTCTGCTGCGTACCTGAACCACTCGGCCGTGAAAGGGAATTATTCCTACTCGACTCTGATCCATGATCATCTCTGGGCGGCTGCATACGATTTCTATTCGACTGCGGTGGTTCATCAAACCTTTGGTGGAGCATACTATGGTGGCGACGATTGCAACCAGAAACAGAACAGCTAGACTCCGATTTGCAATTAGAAGACAGATGAGCATCAACGGATAGGCAATTATAACAAACCCTATTCGATTTCACATAACTCCATCGATCGCTTATCTGCATGTTACGGAAAGCTAGGCACAAATATAGCTGATGTTTGTCGCCCGCACACAAGCCGCATTTGGAAATATTGGATGGTCGGCCCACTGCAGGATTGGACGGACGATTTGTCCCAGAAACCCTTGGTTCCTGTGAGACAAAAGCGTGATTTGTCCCTTTACTCCCAGATTTAAGTATCGAATTATGACTCCTAATGTTGCTCGTGGCAGGAGTACGAGAATACGCACTTTGCTTATTGTTGTCACTGGGAGTGGGATTTCGAGCTATTATCTTGGTTTGCTCATCTAAGAATTTTTCTAAATCCATTAACCGAGGAAATTGCATAGCGCGATTATTATTTTCAAATAATTTTGCCGAAGCGGGATCCAATTTTTTCAATGCAATATATAATAGTACAAAATCGGGCAAATCAGGAACTCCTAACTTTCTTAAAGCGTTCAATGGCACGATAACACCGTCTATTACTGCGTTAAGTGATTTTTCAGAATCAATACTAGAAGGTCTAAATTGCATGACTCGATCTAACAAAGAAGTTGCTATGGTTCTTTTGTCGTCGTATTTCATTTTCAAAGATTTCAAAAGCATGGTATAATTTTCAGCGGTCGGCGCTATTGACGACAAAATTGCACGGGCCTTACCTTGTAATGCACCCGCTAAATACGACACCTTGTCTAAATGCGATAAACTTTTATTTGCATCAACAATTTGCGAAAACATCTGATAGAAAACGGGCCAGTCTTCGACCGATCCATTGAATGGAGGAACGGAAAGTTTGACTAGATGAGAAGGTTGATCATTATTATCTCTAGTTGATACAGCTTGCGAATTTTCAAACAAATGAAGAGTGCCCTGAATTGCACTATATAAATCGTCGAAGGCGTCCATACTCGAGAAATCCGGAATATATTCATCTGATAGTTCATATTCATATTCATTGATCTTATCAAGGCATTCGCTAAAACTAGAACGTATGGAATCAATAGTTTTACACTTACCGATGAAATCTGTAGTCA